>JARYHS010011408.1:11750698-11843044 GCA_031002005.1 Vandiemenella viatica | reverse complement strand
TCATAACTCATTCTGACTACACAAAGAAAACAAAACAACCCTCTGTTAATGAAACATAAACTGGTAAGCATTACGTATCTGCCAAACATAAATAAACATTATTTTCTGAGAAAATCTGTTTCATTCATATACACACATCATCTTTTTTTCTCCCAAATTATTATTATTATTTTTTTTTTACTTACGGATTTACGCTTCGTCGACACCGAGGTCTTTAGAGCCGGGATGGGACTGGGGACAATGAACGGGAAGGAATTCGGCCATGGCCTTTTGAAGAAAGCATTCGCCTGGAGTGATTTTGGGGGAAACCATGGAAAACCCAAATCTGGATGCCCGGACGGGGATTTGAACCGCCGTCCTTCCAAATGTGAGACCAGAGCGTTAACCACTAACATACCATGCTCGGTTCCCAAATTAAATTAAAGTAAATTCGTGTAATGTTAAGACCAAGAGAAAAAATTTAGATTGTGCTACGACATTCCGCCCTTAGTATTGAGAGTTTGGCTGCAGGGAATATCCGAACTGTGGTATAAGCGGGATAGACGAAGCCATAGTTGATGCGGGATGTATCAATGTGGAATTGAATCCATATGAACCGCATTATTAATAATTATGATTGATAGACTTTCGAGTTATACCGCATAGTTTATTTCATTACCTGAACTCTCAGATGGTATCCTACAGCCTTTGTCAGAGATATTGTTTACGTTGACATAGCAACGAACGCCAAGCATTGCAGAGTAAAAGGTCGCTATCTCCACTGATGTGTTTGGTATTCATCAAAATTTCTGCTGCCTCTTTCACCCGTCGGGGCCACCACTGGTCTTCTCTCCACAGCAGCCTCGTGTCTTCAAATTTTATTTCATGCCCGGTGTTAATGGGATGGCGAACTAGGGCCGATTTGTCGCTGTTTTTATCTTACATCTTTAAGTAAGCAACTCTTGTATATATATATTTTTTGGATCTCGGGAACGGCTATAACTATTCGGATGAAACTTCATATTTAGCTAACGTTTTGATTTTTAAGTTTATCTAAATAGGTTTCTTCCTTGCAAAAACGCTAATTTACAAAAAAAAACAGACAATTTTGGAGTTTGAATCTCGGATACGCCACCTCGTAGATGTTTCAGGTACTAGAAAGCCTACTAATAGTTAGATTCTCTTTGGATTCGACAAGGAACTCATATCGTTAAACAAACAATTCATTTATACTGACTGATCCTTGCGAATATTTCCCACAATATGATGATCAATAACCGAATGGTAATATAATTGTGAGGAAATAAGTGAATGCAAGTATTTATTAATGAAAGGTATTTAAGGAACCTGAAATATGTAATTATCTTTGTGGACTTTAAAAAGGCCTATGACTCAATTGATAGAAATTTACTAGTAGATATTCTGAAAGAATTAGGACTCGATAATAAAACAACTGAAATAATTAAAGGAACACTAACAAATACGACGTCCAAAGTAAAATTTATGGGAGAAATTTCAGAGCCGTTTGAAATTAATTCTGGTGTGAGACAGGGAGATGGTCTGTCTCCACAACTTTTCAACTGTGCATTAGAAAAAGTAGTGAGGGAATGGAGGAAAGCCATCAACACAAAGGGTGTTCAGCTGGGAAGAAATCCAAATAAAATCACCATAGATTGTCTAGCTTTTGCAGATGACATGGCGGTAATTACTGATTCACTGGAGAGTGCAAGAGAAACAGGCAGTCAAAGCAGGATTACATATATATTTTGAAAAAACACAGTTCATTACAAACATCAATGATGCTCCTCAAAATCTTAAACTTCACAATGGCACAGTAGTTAAAACAAATTATTTTAAATATTTAGGAGAATGGATAAGAACGACACAAAAGAAAAGACTGCGATAGAAACTAGAATACATAAAATGGAAAGAGCATTTCATATGACAAATAACGTATATAACAAAAAATCCTTATCATGGAACACAAAACTAAGGCACTATCAAGCAGTGGTTAGACCAGAAACGTTGTATTCGGCAGAAACGCTTAAGCTAACAAGATATGGGGATCTTGAAAAACTGGAAAAAGTAGAAAGAAGAATCTTGAGAAAAATACTGGGACCCAAGCCTAATAGTAATGCTGAATACAAATTAAGACCAAACCGGGAACTATATTCGAAAATAGAAAAATTAACAGTTATAATGAGGAAAAGAAGACTGAAATTTTACGGACACATATTCAGAATGGATAATAATAGACTAATAAACTGAAAAGGCCTTGAAAAATGATGGATTGAAAGCAGATATAATATACAACAGAACACTTTTTAGAGAAGTAATTCACAAGGCAGGTTTTCAGGAGAGACAGAAATACATAAGGGGAAGGAAATGGACCCAGGAACAAAAGGAACAACACTCTTAAAGAATGAAAGAAGTTTGGAAGCAAAGAAAATTAAATACAAAGAAACAAAGCCAAAGTTAATTTATCGTACCCCCCAAATGGGTTATTCGGAAGAAGAAGAAGAAAAAAAGGTATTTTATTTTGAAGAGTAGCAATAAATTTCCATTTTTACTGTAAAAAGTCGTTAACATTAAATTTTACATATTTAATTTTATAACCTTTCGAAAGTAAATATTTTAAAAAAATATTAGTTTTGTCAGAAGTCATTTTTTCAGACTTCTTTACATAAATTTTCTGAAAACAGTATTAGCAGGTGTAATGTGATCATCGTTGATTTTATGATCGTATGTGTATCTAATACAAAAATAAATATTAATGTATCTAAAAACTCGTGAAAAAGTCACATACGTGTATCCATACGAAAAAACAGGTTCTGATAAATATAATCCTACCTTTCGAAGCGTGTGACCTTGTTCTTTGTTCAAATTGTTTTCTTATCATTTAGAAAGGCAGGGTTGGTGGTGTGAGGTTAATGCGAGGTAAGAGCATAGTTTTATCGCAGTGAATTAATTTAGCACTGATGATGTACTCGTCTAAGAGAATTATCACTAATCTTGCACGATTAATTACTCTCTAATTATCATTAATTTCTATTTAACATAATAATAGCATTTTTCTATAAAAGCAATTTATGAGGTGGTAAACCAGACGATTTCGAAAATTCGTAATTTGCTGTAGTGAGTAGGATGAAATTTAATATGTAGATAACGATTCGTTTTTCAAGTTTGTAACAGGTTTTTACAAAAAAGAAAAAAAAAACTGCTCTAACCTCATCTCGTAGGATTTAGGTACCAATAAGCCTACTGATGTTAGTTAAGCTTCCCTTTGCAGGGAACTGTGCACTTAAAAATTCCTATAAAGCCTTCAAGAAAACCTTTAACTTCAATCAAACTTTACTCAACATCTTGTACAGTGAACAGAATTCGAATTATACCTACTAAAAATCGGTCACCCAGGTACTTTTTATAATGGCGGCTATGTTCCTTCTCCGCCATAGTGCGGCCTTTTACTCTGCGATGCTTGGCGCTCGTTGCTATGTCAACATAAACAGTATCTCGGACGAAGGCTGGAGAATACCAGCCGAAAGCTCAGGTAATAAAATAAACAACGCCGCATAACCCGAAAGTCTATTAATCATGAACAAAGACGGTCGGGGAAGTCTTAGAAGTATTATCAATAATTTAAAAAAAAAACATGGTAACGAGGCTCTTGTGTGAGCGGTAAAGTTCGGGCTTAGTATTCCGAAGCACTGGAGTTCAAATCCCCATTCGGCGATACTTATTTAACATTTATTTCAAGGCTGCCAAAACAATTTTGGAGATGGGCTACAATTTCGATCCTAAGTTAGCCGTTGGGCCACATAATAATTGCCTATACTTATAACAGATATTTACATATAACAAAGATACAAGAAACACAGTTTAATAACTATCAATAAGTAAACACTGCCAATGAGTCTGTAGCTATGCAATGTTATCTCTGAAATATTGATTAAGACGCGGTAGTGTAAGATTGCGGGAGTGCCGCAGGGTAGCATATTGGGGCCATTGCTATTCATTATTCCAATGAATAATTGTGATGATTGTTTACAATATGAAATTAGATTGTTTGTAGATGAAATATTCCTATATACAAGGATCAAAACAGTAGAGGACTGTAAACAGTTGCAGGGTTATCTGGACAGGATATCTAGTTGGTAAACATGGGATGAAGATAAATGAAAACAAGTGTCAGCTTATTAGATACACAAATAGAAAACAAAACTCTGATTATAATTATAAAGTGGCTAAAGAATAATTGCTTGCTGAAGACTTTAAATGTAAATATCTTGCCATTACATTTGATAACAAGCTTAACTGGGCAGGACAGGTGGTAGGAAAAGGTTTCAAAATTCTGCACTTGTTGGAGAGAGTGATGAGGGGATGTACGAGGGAAGTAAAGGAATTGGGTTAAATAACTTTCGTCAGACCATTGTTCGAATATGGTAGTGTAATATGAGACCTACATTTGAAGTATCAAGTACAGGAGTTGGAGAGGGTGTAAAAAATGGCTGCTATATTTGTTTCTGGAAAATTATCGAAGAATGGAATCAGTAACAGATATAATAAAAGAGCTGAAATGGGATTCATTGCCTGTACAAGGCGTATACTGGCTATGAGGCATGAAAAGATATTGGTGTAGGTATGAAAAGTAGTGCATGGTAGGTAAAAAACGACCATGATCACAAGTTGGCACTCGATTTCAGTCACAAGGGTGTTGGAAGATTCTCTTTTTTAGGTAAGGGAGTCAGGGATTGGAATAAGTTACCAAGGGAAAAATGATGAACATTTTACCAAAAACGTTGAAAGATTTTAAAGTTAAAATTTGTAGAGGGCAAATGTAGTTTGGTGGAGGAAAGGGCAAAGATGGGTATTTAGGGGAATTACCACCGGAGCCTGTTCACCATTCCAATGAAATTAAATTAAAGAAAGATGGTGGAAGTCTACTTTGAGTTTTAGTGGGTTGCGGACGCTGTAATTGTCGTGTCCGGTACTGTGATGAAGCATACTCGCAGAAATATCCGATAAACGTGAAAAGTACTTTGTAATGAGTATACAGCGACTGTGATCGCGCGAGAAGTGAACTTTGCTGGTGCAGGAACCGTCTACGTGTGGAAAAGTGTGGCTCTGTGTGGATACCGATACCGATACCCGATACCGATACGCGAGCAGAAACCTTGCTTCCTGATTTAGAATATTGCAACCTTTGGTTATGAAGTCCGGTGAATTAACATTATGCTAGCTGGTGGCCTCCCTTCGTCATATTTAACAATAATAAAAGTGTGCCCTTTGTAGACTTCTACTGACTGTGGTTGTTGTTTGATACATCTCCAGAGCCAAGTCAGTTGAAAGTGTTTTCCTGTATGGTATTACGACGTATTTATGGATTTTCCATGGCCCGTGAACGGTGACATAGAACTCAAGCTTCGTGAATTTTAAGTGTTTTGCCGAAGAATACAAGCAAATCATACCACCAGGGGCGGATCCAGGATTTTGTTTTGGGGGGGGGCTTGAGCGAACTTTGGTTTGGGGGGGGCTTGGCTTGAGTGAATTTTGGTTTTGGGGCGGGGCTTGAGTCGGGAAAAAGATAGTATTTATAGCCTCCTCGGGCCTCAAATCCGTAGAGCTAAAAAAAAAAAAAAAAAAAAAAAAAAAAGTCTCAAAACTACAATGTCAGGGGTGGACCTAGATACGTTTGGGGGGCTTGAGCCCCCTAGCCCCCTAGCCCCCTAGCCCCCCCCCCCTGGATCCGCCCCTGCATACCACCATAATAATAATAAGTAACATTAACAATGTTTTTAAAGTCGTTACAAGTCATTTGCAGAGGATTTTCTTATTATAATTAAAAATTTAAAAAGAAATTCAAGGAGACCTTTGCATGGTTTTTGAGCTAGCACATACTAGACCACTGCTGTTGGCGGACAAATTCAGATACGCTAGGCTGGGGTTGGACTGCCTTGGACTGTTTGATTTACAGAAATGACGCCAGATGAATGCCGGAAATGTTCCTTCAAAAAGGTCATGTTTACTATCCACTATCCCTTCCTGGGTCTATTAAACTCGAGGTCGACGAGCCTTCAAGAATTAATGTCTGAATTCCTTCCCGTTCTTTGCCCCCTCGCCCTCTCAAACATTCTCCCGTCTTTCATATAAACGACGTTCAATAACCACAAATTCCGAAAAACAGCACAAAATAAAAAAATGTGTGGAGTTACGCCATGATATTGGAATTATATATAGCTGCCTGATAATTAGTACATTACATCAGCAGATTAGAATGATTCAGACATATATTACGATGGTACATAACCTCTGCAACAGCTGAACTCAGCTAATATATATAAAGTCAGATTGGACGTTAACCCATTTCAGACACTTCCACGAGAGGTGTTGTTTTAAATCATTAGATTCCTGATGTCAAAAAATTATTTCTCTTTTTTATATATCAGTAACTTATATATCATTGTTGTTGAGGCAATTAGACCTCGGAGAGTAGTGTAAGGATCAGACGGGAAGGAATTCGTCTATGGCTTTTTGAAGAATTTTATTGTTTCTTCGCCTCGACAACGTCCAGGTAATAAGCTGCCAGAAAGAACTGGGAGCAAGGTACGAGACCTTTTGAAGGAACCATTCCGGCATACACTTAAGTTGATTTGAGGAAACAAGGGATGACCAAAATTTGGATGGTCGGACGGGGATTCCGAACCCCGTACATACAAATAAGAGGCTAAAGGGTTACCGCTCACCTACCACGCTCGATTTTTGAAGAATCTATTCCCGAATGTCCCTGTATTTATGTCCAGAAACTGTATTAAAGTTTACGCAGTGTGAACATCTATGAACAATTTTTTTTTAGAACCTAACCATTTTAGAGCAGTCTACGTGGGGAGGTTGTGACAGCCCTCAGACCTGAACTGTAAATAGAATTGTATTTTATGAACTATCTATAGTGAGCTCAAGATTGCTTGAATGTGATCTGGTATGTTTGTTCTGTAAATCAGTGTATATATACTTTGTTTTATGAAAGAAAATTATTTAAAGTCCATTTAATATATTTAAGAACAGAATTGTGCAAGAGAATTGCTTTAATGTGTGTAATTCCAAGTATTAATGCAAGTTACGATGTCTACAGGACAATTTTCTACTGTTTAAAATGATTTCCGTAAATAATTTTGTGTTTAAGTATCTTTAATTTCCATTTCTGACCATTTTGCAATGATGTTAAGTGATTATGTATTATTTCCGATTGTTTTTTAATATGTTTAATTGTTTGAGTAATTGTTAATGTTTGAGAAAAATTGGGCGGAAGCTTTCGAAGAATTCTCGCAATTTTGATAGAGCCTATATAAAGGAATCAGCAGGACAGTTGAATTAGTTCACAGAAGTTTTATACAGATTATCTTTGCGACTGCTAAGAAGTGCGTTAGTAGTATCTCTGTATGGTATCTATGCATGTGAATATCGCTGACGCTGTTTTTGGAAAATAAACACAAAAAAATCTTCAACATAACCTTCTGGTGGATTATTTAATTAATTAAACCACAGAAGACTCTAACAAGGTGTTATAAAACAGCTTTTTCTGAAGTTAAAATTCTTTTGTTTTAAGTTATATCTCGCCAATGAGGAAGTCGTTGGAGTTCTGTGACAATCGTAAGAAAGAAACGTAAAGGTACTCATCCATTACTGTGTGAAGAAATCGCCTCTGAATTTCTCTGCAGTTATATTTAGAGACATTGTTTGAGTTCAGGCTGAATAAAAGCCAAAACCCTGCGTTTCTGATACTCAGGGTGCTGATTCTGGAAGCGTATTATAACTGTGTGTGGCTCTACCTGTTGGAGGCAGCAGATGTTAGGCAGCACCAGGCTACCGGTTGCCCACCTCCGCAGGGAGAGCTTAACAGCGCCGGTGCTGCCGCTCGGCGGCGCAAAACTCAATTAATGAGCGCCGCCACCGCCTGCTAATAGTACGGGCGGCGCACTTCTCGCCGTGTAATTAGGTTCATTCCATTGTTCTTGAAGCGATTCCGAGTTAAGTGAAACTAAGTGAATCCAGGGAGTTCTGCTCTCCATTAGGCGGCCGCCTATCTCTTTATACGCAGGTAGCGGGGATGACCGACTACACGACGCAAACTCAAAGGAGAGAGGGCGAGAAGAAAAAGTTTCTTCTCCTCCGGTACTGGCAAGATACATATACCACCTGACAGAAATCGTGAAACACCCAAAAGGGTAGGAGGAAACGAAATGAAACTTCACAGGTTGAGAGTCAAATTTACAGCGAACTTGGCAATATTAGCCCATTTATTAGAATGACGTTGCACCACGTCTGACTCAAATCATGCACTGATTTGATTAGGAAGGATGTCATAAAGCCGTAGTATCCTCTCCTGAAGCAAGCAGCAGAAATCGCTAAACGCAATGTTATTCAGTGATAAATAGAAGTTATGCGGTACGTCGGATGACCACCGTAGGCAAATATGGTGGATATCTGGGCAGAGGTCCCGTTCTTCCAGTGTTTTGGAGAGGAACAGTGGTGTTTCTCCTGGCGTCATCGTGTGAGGAACCATCAGGTGTGACTTGAGGTCACGGCTGGTAGTGATAGAGGGAACTCTGACGGCACAACGGTACGTCATGAACATCCTGCATCCTGTTTCTGTCCGTTTGTTACGTTTCAGAGTTAAATGGCTAATCTGATCTTAATGAAACATATTTACTATTTACCATAAGGAAACACAAAGCATACTTTTTTCTGTATAAATATTACATATTGTGATGGAATTTTGTAAAACCGGCTGTACGGTGGTAGTCAGATATATACTCGTACAACGTGTAAATCTGTGTAGTGGCTTCCGGGAAATCGCGCTGGTAGCCCAGTGATTTAGATGCTGGCTTTCTGAGGTTCAGAGTGTGATTCCCGGTTCAAATCTCTGTGGGAAGAAACATTTTTAAGTATTGCTTCTGACCGTCAGGATTCCCAAATCTATCCTCATTATGAAATGTGGGGGACCAGCTCCGACGCCAACTCCGTCCCAGTGCCAGTAACCAGGATATCAGGTCCAGTTGTGGTCATCTTGCCTCAGGAGGGGATACAGCGGCTTTATGGCACCCTTCCAAACCGAATCCGTGCATCCATCCAGGCCAGAGGGGGTTCAACGTCATGATAACAAGTGGATTCATGCCGCTAAGATCTCTATAAATTCGACTCGATTTTGTAATCACTAAAATAAGATCACAAATCCTGTCAGTACGTGGAGTTTCATTTCGTCTGCTCCTGTATCTTCTGGGTGGTTCACTTCTTTGCCATATATATATAATATATACATATATATATATTACGCTCCTTTGAGCTTAAGATCATTACGTGCGGGTGTAACACCACAGAGTGATGATGCGGGTATTTTCGTATAAAGGAAGTCGGTATTAGGTTTATAAGTGAGTATCGATGTGTGATATTCGATAGATCGATATGGAATATCGGTCGGGAGTCAGTCGGGTATTGTATACGGAATAGTGCGGACGGTGGGGAGCGGAGACTAGCCGCCCGTGTATGTATCGTGTGGAAGGTGTAGTATTACGTAATCGGCAGAATATTACGAGAACAGAGCTGGAGTACTTTTGGTAGACTGTGTATATGGCCCGGAGCGACATGGTGTGCTATAAGCTTACACATATAAATGTTTACGGGATTATCGCTGCCTTGCTATATTCTTAATTCTTCTTTTCCCGACGTTTCGACCTAGTCTTCGGTCTTCTTCAGGGGTCTTGTAACGAATCTGCTAAAGATTGTGATCTTCTGGAGACCGGCGTGGTTAGTTGTTTATTTGTACTGTCGATTGTCTGACTATCCAGAGATGTTGTATACGATGTAATATCTGTGGGTCCAGAGTTAATTATTTATCCAGCACACATTTCCAACTCTGGACCCACAGATATTACATCGTATACAACATCTCTGGATAGTCAGACAATCGACAGTACAAATAAACAACTAGCCACGCCGCTCTCCAGAAGAGCACAATCTTTAGCAGATTCGGCACAAGACCCCTGAAGAAGACCTAAGGCTAGGTCGAAACGTCGGGAAAAGAAGAATTAAAAATATAACAACGCAGCGATAATCCCGTAAGCATTTATATTTGTAATATGACGCCTGCGAAAACAACAAAATCATTTGCTGTAAACTTTGTTTGGTGAATTACTACGGGGTTGTGCCACATCGATGGTTGAATAATTAATTACTGAAGTTGAACTCACTAATTCACAAACTTATTTATCCTCGAAACTGCATTCTTTGGTGACGAAGTCTGATTTTTCCTTGTGTCTGGTGGCTTGCTTTGGTTTATGTAACGTTCTTAAGAATAAATCTTAGTGAACTGTGAAAACTAGTTCGTGAGTGTGATTTCTCAATTGCTTCCCACTTGATCCTTTGAACGTTATTCAAATAATGTATTTAATTAGTAAAGCTAACTAGACTGGCGACCGCACGGCAATCGAATCGTATAACTAGAAATAACGAGTGGTTAAAGGAAGCATTGTACGTTGTGTAAAGCAACATAGCTGTACAATCGCAACGACGGGCATTAACCATATATATATATAAATATTACGTTACACGGGACAGGATGCGGGTGTGGAATCGGAAGGAATTCAGCCATGGTGTTTTGATGGAAAAATCCCGGGAGTAATTTCTAGGAACCATAAAAAACGGAGGTCTGCATAGCTGAACGGGGATTTGAACTCGCATCCTCCCGAAAGCGCTCACCCAGCACGCTCAGTACGACATAATATTGTGCCTCATTCACATGTTTCTCCAGCCTTCACTAGTATTTAATTTGAATCATTTTTTTCTTCAGCCTTCGCTTACAAGAGGTAAGCCCACTGATTCACCAGTTAAAGATCAATATTATTAAGATATTAATTACTTAACATAATTTTAGAAAAATGTGAAATAAGTGTTGTATAGTGTTAATGTGTGTGAACTGTGAATTATGTTTTATAAACACGTAGTAAGATCCACGAGAATGCCCTAACCTCGCCATACTAAATACACCTTTAACTAGTGACTTGGAGACCATCAGACTTGTTAAGAACGGATTTCGATCTCTTTCATATATGTTGAAGGGTACACAGCATATATGTCTGTGGTATAATCGTTTCTCAAAATGCGCCCTAGTTTTTTAGATATTCGTATGCAAAGAAACAAACAATTTTAAGTGTCGTTTATATAATAAATTATTGTCTTGTGTTATCATGTGGCAGCATGGTCTATGTGATAGGGTGGTACAGTGGCAATTTTCAGATCCGAGTTCAAATCCCCGCAGAAACAAATATTTTTATTTATATCGTCAGAAATTATCAACCTTGACTTTTATTTTGTTTAAACTTTATTCACACACTTTTCCTAATATACCTCGCCCATACCCAATGAAATTAAGTCAGGAAGCGAATCTGCTAGTAAACTGGAATCTGATACAAGCATTTAGCAATGTTTATAAGCATTTGTCACATTTGTCACTTTTTCTTCCATTTCCTTGTTGAGCTCCATTTTTCGTCACCGATTGGCTTACTATTTTATTTTCAACCATTTACACGAAACCGTTCTTGGAACAAGTCACGTGCAGAAAAAAGAAATAAAAAACTATCTTAGATAACATGGGGCAAATTTTACCTTATACAGGCGAATGCCGGGATGCTTCCTTCAAAATTCCATGGCTGAATTGCTTCTATTTTCTTGTCCCCAGTCCCATCCCGCCTTTAATGGTCTAAATATTGACGTAAAAAATCGAATTGCACTTCTCTTCGTGGTCTCAAGTTCTACGAATCTGTCCTACAAGAGAAAGATAAAGATAATATTCCAAAAAATCTAGAGGAACAAAAACATGGATCTAGATCTCATAGGTCTAATTTAGATGTTATCTGAGAAATGTTTGGAAAAAATGAATGAGGCATAGTAAGACTTGTTCATATAGGAAAAGGCTACGATTACATTCCTCGTCAACCAATTTCTTCTAATCTACTACAGAGCGTGGCGGGTCAGCGGCAATGCTCTGGCGTTCATTCTGGAGTACGCCGGTTCCATTCCCCGTCCGGGCATCTGGATCTGGGTTTTGCATGGTTTCCCCAAATCACTCCAGCCGAATGCCGGGATGGTTCCTTTAAAACCCTTGGCCGAATTCCTTACCGTTCCTTGCCCCAGTCCTTTCCCGCCTATAATGGCCATAAAATAATGAAGGAAAGTATGTGCCAATATTAAATTGGGAAACTATGTTGTTTTTGTTTCTCCTTTAAAGTTGGAACCACCGAGAAGTGGGATTCACTTGACTGCCTTCTTGTTTGTAGCCAACGGTGGGTAGAGTGGGAAGGAACAAGATGGAGACAGATGCGGACTCGTCAGGCAGGAAGTGGGTAGCGGGAATCCCCACGGCAGGTGATGGATGGGGTTGCAGGTCGCGCGCAGTTCACACGGCCTCGACTCCCGCGCCGCCTACACACGAGACCAGAACCACGAGTCAGCGGCCTGACATCACGGTCGCCATGCGATAAAGTGTTTTTATTACTTTTGAGGAAGATATTTTCTGCATTGTTTTCTGTTTGTAAAAATGAATTCATGGAGAGTAGGTGGCCCTTGCAAAAACATCGCGAATTGTATGTAATGAATAGCGAGGTTGACGGAATGTAGTTGGATGACAGAAGAACCGCTTTATTCGTAGCAACTGTTTATTTGTTAACTGAAACAGGGAAGCAGAAAAACACTAAGAATGCCTGAGGAAACAGTGGCGTGTCTGGGGGGAAGGCGAGAGGGCAAACCAGGGCACTTTCTCCGTGCGGAAAATTCAGAGGGGATGCAAAATCGTTTTTGAAGGGGCGCTAAGCGGCAAATAGCGTTCTGGTAGCTCAGTGTCTAAGCGCTTGCTTTCAAAACGTACACTTCTCCTGCCCCGGTCACGAATCCCGGCAGGCGCAGGAATTTTGAGAGTTGTGTTTAATCATATGAGCTATGCCAGGACTCTCCGTGGTTCGGATTCCACGTTAAACTGTAGGTCCCAGAGGAAAGGAACTGGCCGTCCTACCTCTGACACAATGGCTTAGTACGCCTCCTTCTGGAGGATCCAACCAACCTTCGGGTTGTGGACTAAGTTAAGTTTTAAATGGCAAATATATGTGGTGGCGACATTTTTATTTGTTTAGTTCCATTACTGGGCGAAGACAGTAATCACGAAATTTTTGCCTTAGCTCTGAAAATTCGTAGATCCATGAACTGTTACGAAACAATCAGAAAACTCCTTTGGACAAGTTAAAAAACTCATGTTTATATACAACACAAAACAATGTGTACTTTAAATTAGAATTTACATGTAAATGACGTTACAAACAATATTCTCTGGTATCCCGGCCCGACACCGGCACATGCCCGGAAGAAGAGATGGAGGTGGACAACCAATAGGCGACGCTAGCACAGGCCAACTAGCGCCACCGGATAGCAGTGTTTCCACCGCGGCCAATCAGAAGCGTCTCGCTTAGCATAAATGCAGCCGCGCGGTCCCACTCAAGACAGTCTGTGTAAACTTCTACTCAGATTCGCTTCCGCTTCTCTGTGCATCGCCAATTGGACTCTGACCATCGCGCATCTTGGTTTACCTTCGGTTACTCCTTTTTACTCTGTGCATCGCATATTGGACTCGGATCAGTGCACGTCTCGGTCTACGTTCGGTTTCTTCCTTGGACAGCTCATCTTGGACATTGCTTCGGTTCTTGCTTGATCGTCTCCATCCGCCATGTTGACATTTCGGCTGCCGTGTGGACACAGCACATACATCACAAAACGTCTTTGTACACAATATTTGAAGTGAAAAACAGATCGTCTGTTACCTTATGAGGAAATGTTTCCCAAATTGAAATAAAAAATATCTCTGAAAACTCCTTAGTCTATAAAACAGACAGTTTATCAATATCTCTGTGCTAACTGGTGCTGGTGTCTAGCGATAATTCTGTGACTCCTCATCGAACCCAGGGAACCTTAACACCTGACTACTCATTACGTTGATTGTTTATAATTTTGCCGTTTGCTGGCTGAATTTCCAAAAATTCCTTTCTTAATAAATGATATTATCAAAGCGGGGAACTGAATCTTCAGAATGATATCGCACTTATCGCTTTTAGTTAAGAATGCAGGGAGAAGTATGACTCCTCATATAAATCAACTTTAGAAATAACATATATGCTCTTGTGGGATCGAGTGTAGTATGGGACCCTCATTTTACGTATCAAATACAGGAGTTGGAGAGGGTGCAAAAAAGGGCTGCTAGATTTGTTTCTGGAAATTATCGCA
The DNA here is from genome assembly GCA_031002005.1 of Vandiemenella viatica. Lineage (NCBI taxonomy): Eukaryota > Metazoa > Arthropoda > Insecta > Orthoptera > Morabidae > Vandiemenella > Vandiemenella viatica. The sequence continues at coordinate 11,828,746 of JARYHS010011408.1, read as the reverse complement.
GAATGCAATCAGTGACGGATATGATAAAGGAACTGGAATGGGATTCATTGCAAGACAGGAGGAGGATGAGGAGGGTCATGGGAGTGTACAAGGCGTATACTGGCGATGAGGCATGGAAAGATATTGCAATAGGTATGAAAAGTAGTGCATGGAGGGGAAAAGATGACCATGACCACAATATGGCACTCGATTTCAGGCACAAGGGTGTAGGAAGATTCTCTTTTTTAGGTAAGGGTGTCAGGGATTGGAATGAGTTACCAAGAGAAACGATGAATAATTTACCGAAAACTTTGAAAGAATTTAAAGATAAAATTTGTAGGGGGCAAATGTAGGTAGGTGCAGGATAGGGGGAATATGAGTGTGTAGGGAAATTGCCACCGGTGCCTGTGCTCCATTGCAATTAAATTAAATTAAATTAAATTAAATAGATTACTTGTCCGTTATAGTCTTGGAAACGGCACAAATGCATAGCACTGAAGCCTGAACCTTGAAGCCTTCATTTTTTTTGCTGTAGTTAGTCTTTCGACTAGTTTGATGCAATCCTCCATCCCTTCCTATCTTGTGCTAACCTCTTCATGTCTGCATATCCCTTACAACCCACGTCCTCAATTATCTGTTTAATATATTCTAATCTCTGTGTTCCTGTACAGTTCTTACCTTCAACTGTTCCCTCCACTATCAAATTAATCAGTCCAGCAAGCCTCAAAATATGACCTGCCAGTCTGTCTTTTCTTTCTGAAAGTTTCTTCCATAAACTTCTTTCCTCACCCATCATTTCCAAAACTCGTTCATTTCGTACTTTGCCTGTCATCTTAATTTTCAGTATTCTTCTGCAGCACCACATTTCAAATGCTTCAGTTTTCTATCTTTCTGGTATTCCTAAAGTCCATGCTTCGCTACCATAAAGTTCTGTGCCCCAAACATAGAGTTTTAAATAGTTTTTTCTAAGTCCTAGATCAATAGCTGAAACTAAATGATTTTTTTTTTAATGAATGCTCTTTTTGTTAGTGCTACTCTGTGATAATCATCTGTCAGCAACTAAAAATTGATGGGAAATATTCAGCGAAAAAGTAATAGCAAGCTCCCTCGCCAATTGTTATATGGTGAGCTCAGCACTGGAAAGAGACCTCATGGAACCCATGTGAAGGGTTATAGAGACCAGCTTAAAATCATCTTGAAGAGCATGATCATTGACCTGAACATCTGGGACTGCCCTGCAGAAGATCGCGCCCTCTGGCACCAAAACACCTCGGCGGCTGTCGCACTTTTTGAAGTGGAGCAGTGAAGCTCGTAACAGACAGAAAATGTGACAAACCCTACCACGTCCGCCACCCACAATTAGGTGCAAAGTGTGTGGACGATTAGGATTGGTCTTATAAGCTATCGATGCCCACATAAGTAAGTGTCTGCAACTGAGAAACATAAATTCGGAAATGAATTTTGGCCGAAGAATGTGATCTTGTGTACTTTAACGTGTTTTAGCAGTTAAAATGAAGTATGACAGTTTCTTTCCAAGGAGAATGTATTGAGCAGTAATCGCATGAGTCATGAGACTTTTTTCGCCAGCTTCATGGACAATCTTTTGTCACATAATATGGGTACTCAACCTCTCACCATGCTGCTCCTAAAACTCCAGAGCATGCAGTAATAAGCCAACGTAATTAATCCACTTTATGCTCAAGTGGAGGGGAACCTATGGCAACTTCTCCTACCCACAACATGGTCAGTTTCGGAGCTTATACCTCACCAGTGGTTGGAAACAATCTTTTGACATCAATGAAGACTAAGATTTCCCGCAGTCGTCCGGCGCAATGATTCCATTTTCTGCTTGCGGTCGGAGACCCACGTCGTCTTGAATGATGACATGGGACACAAGAGCCACCACACACCGCACCCGTGTTAGTCGCCGCGCATCTCTTCCTGCAGGCTGGCCTCGCACCCACCACACAGCTCGCAATCCACTGCACCATCCCCACCACGTCACCCTAGTGGCCACGCAGCGTTCCTTTACTGAGGGATACTCGGACCAAGGTCGCGTGCCGGAACGCAGCTGGACAGTTACCATTACTCTATTGTTCGCACCATCCATGCTCTAGATATTCTGGTTACAGTTTACATCGAGATACAGTTAGACCTGCTTACATGTAGCTGAAGTAATGACATCGCTAATTTGGCATCACTGGAAGCAAACAGGTGAAGACAGATGTGCATATCACAAGCTTGTACATTTTTATACCTCTTGAAGCGGTCCGCTCGCGGAAGCTTCATTTTTTACAAGCAATCGTTTGTCGGTGTGAGCAGGAGAGACTATTTCGCAGTGCAACCATCGCGACACCCTTTGAGTGCAGGTGTTTGGAGATGGGAAAGGAGATAAGCGGACCTCATTCCTTCATTGGAGACAGTCCTCCCCGTGCCAGCGGTGCGAGAAGTATAGAGCGTGTGTGTACTTGTATGCATGCAAGGATACACTATTATTTCAGACAAGTTTTGTTTTTTGTTTCGCGCTAAAACCCTCGTTTTGAGGAGAAGATTGCAGCTGGCCAGTGAGACGCCGTTCGAAAGGATAATCATCGAATGTGTTCCAAAGCAAGTGCTCGTCCAGTGTAATGACAGTGCGACGATTGAAGTTTGTTTTGTGTGTGTTGTGCACAGAAATTCCAGAAGAACGGACAGCGCTGACTACAATATAGACATCTACTAGATGGTAATTACACAATTTTGTATTCCGCCAGAACAAACCGAGTCAAAGTGTGGCGCATTGTACCCGAAAGCGAAAACCTGTAGAGAATTGTGCTCTCTGATTTTATTTTGTGTTAGTCGGACTTTGTTCATGATCTGTCATTTCGTTGTTTATTTAATCAATTTTATTATATATATTTAATTCTTGTTTTATGTCTTGGTCAATGCAAATCATCTTTTCTTATATTGATGACAATAAATGCAAGTGTCAGTAGAAAAAATTAATATAATTTTCCTTGTAATAAAACAAATAATTACATTTCTAAATGTTTATTGAAAATTCTGGACGGACTCCTTCCATGGCGCCCAGGCCAAATTGAACAAGGTGTTTTATATATACTACATTTTAATGATAGAGAGTAATAATAGCTGGTGGCAATCCTTATTCCCGGCTACACTACACTCTAGATCCAATGTTTTATCCAATCAACTGCACTGATCGACGCATGGTGTATGTCTGCTATTGTTCTCTTGTATGCTCGAAGAAGACAGTCAGAAACGATATGGTGGATTGTTTTTTCGGTGGCTCCAGAATCTACCCATCCCAGTTTGTGTAACGAGTAGCCGCATCTGCCTACGTTGCTTCACGTCCAGACGTATAATCCCAGTTGCCCTACACGTGACCCCTGCATGCCGCTGAGAAAGCAACAACGGTAAGAAGGAACTGTCTGAATAGACCTCTCGCTCAAAGGACCCACAAGCTCGTAGAATTGGACTATCTCTATTCATTTCGCAACTTAGCAACTTATGATTAGTTTTAATGCTGGTCCAAGCTGCATAGATGTCGTTAAATGTGGAATCAGTTATAGCCGCATCAAGTAATGACATTAGTACCACGGAGCTGATTAAAGCAGCTAAAGTTATTTAAAAAAAAAAAAAAATACTCATGCTGTCGGCTGTAACAACAAAATCCCGTTCTCATTGTTGGCCCCGGCTGGATTTCAATTCACTGTAACCCCCGCTATTGTTGCTACTCGAAAATCAAATTTATGTCGCACGAGCAATCACACATCAGAGTATTTCAACAAAGACATATTTCTTATCTTACTATTACACCAACATCTATGGACAGAGAATACCACGAAAATAACTACATCAGATAAATAAACAAAAAACAGTTAATAATTAGAAAAAGAATTTAACTGAAATACATATTTTTCTTCACGGTAATTTTGCGATTTAAATCTTTTGAACCATTACAGAAGCCGAGAATAAGGTAACCTTTATATGAATGGAGTGTTCAAACATCAGTTGCTGTTAATAGCACATCAGAGAAGGTCGTACGTGTGATTTCACAGCACGCAATACACAATAAGAAAGTTAGTCTTTTATTAGTATTGACGATAGATAACCACAAATGTTCTAGTGGGAAAGACCGACAAATAGGATGTAAAAAATTTTAAAAATTTGTTACAGCTGATTGAAAACGTAAGTGAAGTTGTAAGTGGTATAGATAATTTCATTAACGTAAGTGAAAAACCTCTAGAAAATTAATGAAAGATTGAGGAACTACTGATATGGTAAAGCATGAATGGTTATCAAATGAGGATTGAATTTTTGCAAGGACAATGACTTTTAAAGAACTTAATATCTGTAATTGAAGATGGCACACGGAAAAACTGTTTCAATGTGCGTTGGGAGCTCGTACCCGCGACTTCGTTCGCGTGGATTAAATTTTTTTTGCCAGAATTGAATATAGAAAGTTGTTGGTAACGAAGGATTGGACCCAAAAAACACCGAGTTGACATAATATGACAGGAAAGCTATCACTATATCATTCTACCGTCGAACCAGTCTCTTGAAGAGAATCAGTTTCCAACATATTTCTGTCACCATTCGATAAGGTCTCAAAATTTCGTGACTACAACTATTAAACATACCGCAGAAAATGTCCTGTGCCCTTCATACAGATTTTCTTGTCAAATTCCATCATCATCGGTATAGCCATTTCGTCGTCAAAACGTAACAAAAAGACGGAGACTTACTTCCGTATTTATAGTATTATTACTGCGGTGACCACACACACACACACACACACACACACTCTCTCTCTCTCTCTATCTCTCTCTCTGACTGCGAAAAACCCCTGAGGAATCATTACAACGTAAAAAAGTGTACACCTACAACATTGCAAGACTACCTACGATTTGCCTCGCAATGCACCCCTAACTTTGTGATATCTACTGTTTAACATTCAATCCGAATAACCTACGGCCCAGGCCTGACTCTTGCGATAAAAAACAATTTTTAAAAATCTTAGCTTCCACAGAGATTTAAACCGGAGACCACGACCCAAACATTTGTAAGCAAGCGCTTTAACCACTGAGCTATCTGACCGATACACGGAGAAAGCAGTATACAGACGTCCATATCCAACTCGTCTGTCTATCGCCATTCAGTAGTATTTCGAAATTATGAGACAACATGTATTATTTATACACATATTTTTTCAACCAAATGTAGACAGTATTTATCTCCTAGTTTGAAAGGATAAGAGTGCAAAGTTTCATCGAGATAGGATGAAAACTGTGGATTTGTATGAAGAACAAACAATCTAACGAACAAACAAACATACATACATTCATCTTTATATATATTGATTTTAGTAACCACTTTGGTAATGCTGCTAGTTTACACGTGTGTCTCTGAGATATTGGAAGTCCGCTTGTACACAGTGTCCGCCGGGAAAGCGGTGGTAACTGTCTCCGAGATGTGTTCGGGTCGGTGTTGTGGCAGCCGTGTTTGTGGGAGAGCTTACATCGACCAGGTGAAGTGCTTCGCGTTCGGCCACTCTTCTTCAAAGCACAGCGCCGCCACACAGGGCGTAGCGTGTGCATCTGGTGACAGACGTGACCCTTTACAGGAATAAGGACACTGACTGAGGACAGTCTCACCCTGAAAGACCCTCTCATCTATCTCAAAACTTTCGGGGTGGCTGCATTTGACTTTGGTAACACCCAGTTTGAAGTTCTGTTTCTCAGAGCCTACAATGCTAAGGTTTCAAAATGCTTCACTTGTTGGAAAGAGTGGTGAAAGGATTTGGCACAGAAGTGAGGGTATTGGATTACAAAACATTGGCCAGAACATTGCTTGGTTAATTTTTTTATGCATTTACTCCTCGTCTACGTAGAAGTCATTAGAGGCGGGAAGGCACTGGGGACAAGAATCGGGAAGGAATTCGGCCATGACTTTAAAAGGATTCTTCCCGGTATTCGCCTGAAGTGATCTGGGGATACCATGGAAAACCCATATCTGGATGCCCGGACGGGGATTCAAACCCGCGTCCTCCCGAATGTGAGTCCAAGAAGTTAACCTTTCACCCACCACGCTCGGTCCGATCAAATATTATTTGGGTGTTAATAATTACCTCAAATAAGTACTTGGTCTTGAACCTAACTTCCATCTTCATCAAAAGACCGTGTAATGTGGACTGTGTAATCCTAAAATACTCCAGTGGTTTCTTTTCATCACCTCCTACTGAGTGAACACCGAAATAAACCATTTTGTTACAAAAAGTGAATACACCTACAGAATGAAGATTTAACTAAGAACAGTATCCCCCCCCCCCTCAAAAAAAAAAAAATAGTTATCAGTAAACAGTTACAAGATTTGACCCCATTTTTACAAGAATTGTATATGCAGGATTAATAGTTACATCAGGGGATTTAAAACAACTCAACCAGTTATTGCTATAACTGCAATCAAATAGTGTATTTAAGTAGTTAGTTGCAGTATTAGTGTCCAAAAATTTGCCTTTCACGAATTTTAATTTAAAATACTTTCAGAGCTTTTGGAAAACTTTTCATTACTTTTCCTTGATAATTTATTGCGATCCGTCACTCTGTTAGTTACATAAGAAACTTTTCCCACTCCCTTAAGGATGAAGTGTCACGGTAATGTTTACCCTTTCTTACAGTAATCTTAAATGTATAATCAAAATCATAACTAGTCTTACATCCAATATACGCCTTGTACATTCCGACCACTCCCTTCACCCTCCTCCTTTTTTCCAGTGACCACCAATCCAGTTCCTTCATCATTTCAGTTTCTGCCTCGATCCTACATCTACATCTACATATATACTCTGCAATTCACAAAATTGTTGGTGGCAGAGGGTGCTCAGCACCAAAGCTAATCTCTTTGCTGTGCATTCCAATCCCTAATCGTACGAGGGAAAAAAGAATTCATATAAGAATCAGTCCGGCACTTTATTTCTCTAATTTTATCTTTCCTGTCCTTCCGACTCAAATAGGTTGGTGGACGAAGTATTTCACTACACTCGTAAGTGAAAGTGGGAGTACACATGTTTACCAATAAGTTTAAACGAAACGTGCGTCTATCTACCAGAGACTCCCAACCTAATCTACTAATCAGTTCTGTAACGCTTTCATAAGCACTGTAGCAAGCGGTCCCGAATCGAGCTCTCTCTATACTCTCTATACTTTCAATCAACCCCTTACGAAACGGGTCCCAAATGGCACAAAAATAATCCAAATGTGGCAATTTCTACAAACGAATTTAGCTGACCTCGTTTGCACCCCTAAAACTCCTGTATTTGATATCCAAAATGTGAGTTTCACACTCTGTCACCATATTGAAGCCATGCTATGATTAATTTTTTTACCCCATTCCCTAACATCCCCTGTTTATCACTTCATCGCCTTCTCGAATGAATGAATGAAGCATTTTGAAAGCTTTTCCTACCACCTTCCCAATGTGTGATGTCCAAAATACAACATCTCTGAATAAATCTGCAAGGCGACAGCCGAAATCTCACTACATGAAATAAAATCGCAGTGTTATCCGGAAAACCAGATTATTTTTATTGACTAATGTAGTGGTGCGACTATTTCATACGTAGAACAACAATCACTGCATCCTGGTGCAGTCAGCCATAGAAAACACTCGATTGAAAGAGATTATTCAGATTTATATGTATAATTTTACGGTCGCCATGCTGTCAAAGCTGTTGAAATTACATTACTTTCCACAAATAAAATTTGATGTTCTTGTGAATTTTATGCTTCATAACTGTTTAAGGGTTGATTTCCTGAAGTATCTGGGTGTAATGGTGCAAACCAACATGAAACGGGACTTGAACACAACTTCTGTCGTAGGCAAAGCTAATTCTAAATTACGATTCATTGTTCGTATTTTGAGGAATTGCAATGGTCATACAAAGGAAATAGCGTACAAAACTCTAGTGTGTCCACATCTGGATTACTGTTGTGCAGTTTTGAATCCGTATCGTAAGGGATTGATTGACAGCACAGAAGAGAGTCGCTCGATTCGTGACCGCTAGTTACAGTCCTTACGAAAGTGTCTCAGAATTCATAAACAGATTGGGCCTGATTGTTTGGCAGACAGACGTCGTCGCTTTCACTTGAATTTATTGAAGAATATGCAAAATTCTTTGACCAATGAGTGCAGTGAAATACTGGTTCCACCAACCTATTTAGGTCTCAGTGACCGGAGGGATAACGTTCGAAAAATAAGATGCCGTACTAATGCTTTTATGTATTCCTTCTTTCTTCGCGCTATGCGGGATTGGAATGCGCAGGATTAAGATTGGTGCTTAGCACCCTCTGCCACTCACAATGTTTGTGAACTGCAGAGTATGGATGTAGATGTAGATATACAAAACGTCCACATGTTACTGTTTTCCGACGATATTTTTGCCGTCACGGAGAGAAAGGAAGACCTAGAATAAAATTTCGAACTTGACTGGAAGCAATCGTCAGCAATCAATAATTATTCAGAATCAGTATACTTAGAAATAGGGTGATATTTTGAAATAAGCAGAGGCCTGGACTCCTGGAGGCAATGTATTCTAAAGCAATGTGTTATTAACAAATACGATTGGGGATTGGGGAGGTGTCCGAACGCACTGATCGTTGTTCCGGAACACCTGCGGTGGTACTGGTCGTCCCCCGTTAACGACCGAGTGCGCTGAAGACGGCGCAGGGGCGATAGGCCGGCGCACCTGCCCTCCGCAGCCCCTAATGGGCGCATTCGTTACGGCGCCCCCGGGGGTGAATATTTCACGTGACCTGTCTGGCCGGCGCCGGACCCGGCTAAATTCTATTAGCACGGCGCCCCACGCCTTAACTCAGCTTCGAGCCGCGCCCCAGGCAGCTACTGAATAATTAACGCCGCGGGTAATTATACTTTTAAACCGCCCCTCGACGCTATTCTCGGTTTCCATTTATTTGGCTTCCAAATGGCAGTTATATCCCCATTTACCGCGGTCCCCTGCAGCGGGGCTATAATTATAATGTACAAAGGTAACACCGTTTTAGTTAAATCCGCGTGCTCGCTCGACATGCAGACTAGGGTTACGTGCAGATATTGTTTCCGAAGAAGTTGTCCATTCTGCGGTTTGGTTTTGTATTTATCGTGTTCATAAGCTTATTCTGATTTAAATTCGTTACAAATACAGTACATCGCCGTGACTCACAGTTGTGTTTTGAAACTTAGTTTGAAAGTTGTGATTTTAGATTAGTCCTGGCAGGGTCACCATGTAGCACATATTTATGAAAAGCGTTCATGCTAAAATGCGATATTCTAACTTCTATTGTATTTTATAGTACAAATTTTACTTAAACTTACTTTACTAAACCCGAGCGCGGTGGATGAACAGTTGACGTTCTGGCCTCACATTTTGGAAGACGCCGATTTGGAATAATTTCAAAAAATATTTTTTTATCAAAAACTGGCTCGGTAAATTGGCAACACGGAGCATTACAGGTGGGGTGCAAAGAAAATGATGGAAAAATTAAATTACACATATAAAATAGACAAAATTACGTTTGCATGCATTAAGTTAAATTTTAAAAGTTTTTCGTATTTATTCCAGTTAATAAATTAATTAAATATTCAGTGTGTAATTACTTATATTTCTTCCACCATATTGCGTGCAAATTTACTGCAAATTTTGTTGAAGTAATGTAGTTAATTGATAAAAGTTGGAACATATAAGTTACAAAAATCAGTCAGTGCTGCTGGAACTCCTATGGCAAAGTAGGTCGCGACCGAGCGCACCGGGAGGCACTGGCGGATAAATACGCAGAGCTGGAGAAACGATCCGACTATGGTGCGCGACGTGGCCGTCCTCGACCCGCTTGTAATGTGCGCTACCCTATTAAGGTACGCGCACACTACGGCGGGCCGCGTCGCATCGCATCGCATTGAGCGACTATGCTGCAACGCACATTTGGACGCATCGGAACGCAGTGAGTCACATTTCTTTTGTTGCCGCCACCATCTGTTCTCGACGATTAACTCAGCCTCTCCTGCACTACAAATGGACACGTCGGACAAACTGTAGCGACGGCGCTAATTTTGGATTATCAATCAGAGAAGAAAGTAATATTTATTAGATTTCATGCATCTTTATTTAGCTTGCGAGCTGTGGGCCTTTATGAGCGAGCCAGGTTCCCCAGTCGGCCGGACAGGAAACGCGCCTTGTTATCAGACACGAGCTTAAAGGTTGAGAGCTTAAAGTTCACTTGCATATCCTGGAACTGCGAACGTCGCAAGTTTCCTTTAGTGAGCACTGAGTGCGTGGAATTTGCCACCCCCACCCTGTGGACAGTTTAACACAGCTGAGAGCCACTTATGAACTCTAAAAGTAACAACGTGAACGGTATAGCCAATTATAGGGCGAGATGCCCCCGCCTCTGCTAATGGTAGCTATTTGAACGCAGTACTTGGCTGTGACTGCTGAGGCCTGAGGAATGGTCTATGAAGTTATGGAAACGTCGTCTCGACCGAGGCAACCCTAAGCAATGGAAATTCTTTATCACCATCCTGCCGGACGACCTTCAGTTCAGCTGGGAGATCCCAACCAGTGACGCCGCCACCTTCGAGCTGGTTCTGTCAAGCCACGAGCATAGTCATCTCGCAGTGAAGATTCTACCATAGGGAGTCGGAGAGTGGCCGGAGGCACTTCTGTTTCCGACTCCTCTTGCCAGCGAATTCCACTGGGAGCAATACGTCGACCTCAAAAACAGAAAATTCAAAACATTCTGTTTCGACAAGACAGCTGGTCGCAATTTCCTTAAAATGCTGATCAGAAAGTCACCACAGACATCACCAACAGTTGACTTAGTAGTTGGCCCAGTACCACCTATCTTCGCCCGCTACTCCAAGAACTACTGCAATATGCTGGGGTATCTGCAGCGCAGAGTGAAGATGCCTACGTTCTGCTGGCCGGAAGAACAAGGAGTTAAGCTACTGCTGTCCCGCCTCAATGACTTTGAGGCAGCTATCAAGATCCTGCAGAAATTTAACACCGAATATCACATCATGCCTCCCGGTGGAGAGGACACCGTCCCTACGCAGCTGATGGCTGAGAAACACGACGCTCCTACGATGCAGACAGCCAGGACTCACACCAAACTTCCCGGTGGAGCTACAAACAACGCCACCAAGCAGACTACTGCAGCGATGACGCACTCACGCAGTCCGTTCCAGTGCTTCAGGTGCCAGAATTTCTGGCATTACGCCAAGGAATGCACTGAACCGGCCAGGTGCGTTCGCTGCGGAGGTGGACATCTCGTCGCAGAATGCAACCAGCGTCGCGAGAACGCCGTTTGTTGTAACTGCGGCTCCTCACACGCTGCTTATTTCCGTTGTTGCCGAGCTTGGAAGCAGCACTCCAACAGGAAGTTACCGCACCCGAATCGTGGGTCACACTTGCAGCCTCAACAAGGCGTCAAGAGAGCGGGTCCTGCCCTACAGCGACCACATGGCCCGAGGAGCGCTGAAAGCGTCATTATAGCACGCAGTCAAGACCGCAAGAGAGCAGGGCCAATAACACGCAGTCAAGACCGCAAGAGAGCAGGGCCAATAACACGCAGTCAAGACCGCAAGAGATCAGGGCCAATAACACGCAGTCAAGACCGCAAGAGATCAGGGCCAATAACACGCAGTCAAGACCACAAGAGAGCAGGGCCAATAACACGCAGTCAAGACCACAAGAGAGCAGGGCCAATAACACGCAGTCAAGACCACAAGAGAGCAGGGCCAATAACACGCAGTCAAGACCACAAGAGAGCAGGGCCAATAACACGCAGTCAAGACCACAAGAGAGCAGGGCCAATAACACGCAGTCAAGACCACAAGAGAGCAGGGCCAATAACACGCAGTCAAGACCGCAAGAGAGCAGGGCCAATAACACGCAGTCAAGACCGCAAGAGAGCAGGGCCAATAACACGCAGTCAAGACCACAAGAGAGCAGGGCCAATAACACGCAGTCAAGACCAGAAGAGAGCAGGGCCAATAACACGCAGTCAAGACCGCAAGAGATCAGGGCCAATAACACGCAGTCAAGACCACAAGAGAGCAGGGCCAATAACACGCAGTCAAGACCACAAGAGAGCAGGGGCAATAACACGCAGTCAAGACCACAAGAGAGCAGGGCCAATAACACGCAGTCAAGACCGCAAGAGATCAGGGCCAATAACACGCAGTCAAGACCACAAGAGAGCAGGGCCAATAACACGCAGTCAAGACCGCAAGAGATCAGGGCCAATAACACGCAGTCAAGACCACAAGAGAGCAGGGCCTCCCCAGAAAAAGCAAATAGACATCACACTGCTAAAACCAGAAGGCGTCCATCAGAGAAACAAGAGAGGCCGAAGAACAGCAGAGGAGAATGCAACGGTGAAGTCAGAAAAACATGCGTCTGCACCCAACAAGCTACCGGTCCAAGGGACGACAGACTAGACTCTCTGATTGTCCTTCTTACGAAACTTGTAAACCATCTGACAGCAAAATAAGATATGTTTAGTTCACCGATGCAGCCTTAGCTGCACTACATATAAAGCAGCGGACTACTTCTGAGGATGATGGCCGCGGCGGCATCTATACAACAAGAAATCATTCACAGCCAACGAGGATGATTAACCAACTGAGAAGAAATGACCAATCGTAATGAAGTTGGAGTAAATGTCTCCTCTATACGCTGCTCAACGGAGCAGTACTTGGCTGTGGCTGCTGCTGCTAGTTGAACGGAGAGTCTAACACCATCTGATATTCCTACGCTTGTTGCTTAAAGATTTATAGTCAGTCATTAAAGTCACTCATTTCAGCGGATAGATGTTGTGTACCAGTTAGATCATCGTAAAGGAGTACATGTGTCAAGAACGAAGTATAAGTTAAATGTGTCGTGCCATGATTTCAGTCGTTTGTGATCTATGTAATGTCGTATGTTTTTATCAAGTGATAGAATAAATATAGAGTTTACTGAATAGGTGTGTTTTCCTTCAAGAATACCTTGTCATTAGTTAAGAATTAAAGTATTAGCATTTAATAGTGAGCCGTTTCCTCCAGTAAGTAACATGTCTGGTTAAGCCGCACTAGCAAACGGACAGTTGCTTAACTGTAACCTAGTTTCTTGTCTTAAATAGCAAGTAATAGGTGTATTACCTACTTCGATCAGTTTAGCTTGACTGTAGGAGTAAACTAAACCACTAGTTGTCTATCAAAAAATTGATGCATATGCCGGTTGAAACTGAACCGACAGCAGTCCTCGTTGATAGAACCCACGCAATGTGGCGGATTTGCCGCTCGTTCACTACAAAACAGCCTTTTTCTTGATGTTCATTGAAGATGAAGAAAACTGAGTGTAAAAGGCAATGGGTTTAATTTAAAATGGGATTTCCCGCATTGCATAGGCACATTGGATGACAAGCATATTATAACTGAATTGCGGTTCTCTTTATTTTTAATACAAAAAAATAAATATTTTTCTTGGTTATACCAGCTCTTATGGTTGCTGAATACTATTTTGTTATTTTGGTCATCGGGGGTTAGGAAAAAATTAAGATGGAAAAACATTTAACCACAGCAAGTTAGGTGAGGCACTAGCTACAAGAAAAAATTGAATTTGCAAGATGACAACTTCATCCAGGGAACTCAGTTAAAAATGCAGTATGTAATAGTAGGGGATGAAGCTTTTCCCCTTTCGAGATGAGGCCTATTCCAGGAAGTCAGATAAAATCAAATGAAGAGAAACAAACTGTCAACTACAGGCTCATTAGACTAAGGAGTGTGATCGAGAATGACTCTTGTGTTCCAGGTAGAAGGATTCGTATCTCTGAAAGGAGAATATCGATGTTACCTAATAAGATAAAGTAATGCTAGCCACGTTCTGCATTCATAACCTTGTGATTAACGACGTCTGAACTAGGTTGCAGAAGATAAGAACGATACTGACAACAAAGAAATTTCATTTGACTTACATAGTTTGTTAAGCAATACCACAAATCGTTGAAATGTGGAATGATTTCACAAAATATTTTTTTAACAAAGCTAGCTCGGTTAGTCAATAACATGAAGCATTACAAGCGGGATTCCAAGAAAGCGATGGAAAATTATACTACTCATGTAAAATAAACAAAAAATAAAATACGAAGCATTATATTTTTTTCTTGTGTTATTATATTTTGCATCTTATAAATCACAAAACTCTTTGAAAGTCATTATTAAGAGATGAGATGCCCTTTTCCATTACCTTTGAATCGATTAACTTAAAACATACAAGCAAAGAAAAAGTGAGTGTGAGCGAGAAATTTTATAATTTTTTCGTCTTTATTAAAGTACATAAAGTAATTAAATTTTCAGATTGTTATAACTTATATTTTCCAAATATCATCCACCATGTTGCGTGCAAATTTGCAGCCAATTCTGTTGACGTAATGCAGTTAATTCGTAGAAATTTGAACATAAAAATTACAAAGTCACTACAGCTTTACTACGTTTTCAGTTCTTCTGGTTGAGGTCAGGTTATGGGTTGTGTTTGGGGCACCGTTTATTTTATATTTTGGGGGTGAATCCGGCTATGGCTGGTGGGCCTTAATGGAGACCCTTAAGTTGGAATTACACTCTTATTTCTTTATTCAATTATATTACGTGGGTATTTATACTTATTCCAGAGATTAACTCTATCATCGTTGGTTTTTCTGATCCGATCTAATTTGTTGTGTAGTTGACTTGCTTGGTGGTGTGGAGGATTCCAGTTATTTCATGGAGTTGCCTTATAGGTGCACTTACTTGGATTGTTAATATCATTCTTAGGCTCCTGTTTTGTAATGTGTGGAGTCCTTGGATGTTTGATTTAGGAGTCATTCCCCAGACTTGGCACCCATATAAGATGAATGGTCGTATAATTGATTTGTAGATTCTTAATTTTGTTTTCGTTGTTATATCTTTTGCACTCAGTATTGAATAGAGATTTAAAATCGCATCTAATCCGTTTTTGTACCGGTTCTTTAAGTGTTGGTTAAATACTAATTTGTGGTCCAGTGTGATTCCCAAATATAAGGGCGTAGCTGTCCAAGGAATTTTTTGATTCATTATACTTATTTTGGGAAGGCTGTCGAAATCCGATTTTTTTTTCTGGTAAAATGAATTGCGGTACTTTTGGTTGAGTTGATTGTTATTTTATTCTTTGAACACCATGATTCGAATGAATTTAAATGAATTTAATACTTTTTACGGCTTTCTTTATATTTGCTTCATGATTGTGGCCTGAAGTAAATATTACCAAGTCGCCTGCGAATAGCGCTATTTGGATGTTTGGTGAAGATTACAAGGCGTACACTTATACGTTGAATAAGGTAGGGGATAATACTGCTCCCTGTGGGACTCCTTCCATGTTTAGTTTCGATGATTGGTATTCTTCTATTTTCTAATGCGTTTCCCACTGACGTGAAATGCGTCCTGTATATTAAGCTCCAGGTCTGGTTGCTGCAGTGTCCGCCAGAGGTCCCGGAATCAGTGATACCAACTGACGGCTATAAAGCGGGCCGAGTCGTCGCTCGCTATTAAACAGCCTGTAGACTCGCTCCGCCGAAATCTTCTCCGCCAGCCACGAGGAAACATAAAGCCCCAGCCAGCCTGCACACTTATTTTTATTTTCCGCGTGTTTTTTTGTCGGTTTGTTGTTGTAGTAGTTTTTTTTTATGTACGCCGCCTCCATAAACCTCTACGGGCGGTAGCGAGATTGTTGCAGGCGGTGTGTGTGTGCGTGTGTGTTTTATTTCTGTCCCGTCCCGTCCAGGGGTGGGGTGGGGGGTTGGGGGTGTGGGATGTTTTGTGCGGAGAATGACGCGGCGTGACACATGGCGCGGAATGCTGTCTCTGGACGCGCGGGACGGACGAGGGTGGGGGGAGAGACGCACGGTAGTTGCCTGTATGGCGACACCTGCCGATGGGTTCACAAATCTGGTTAAACAACATGTAGCATATACGCTAAGACTGGATTCTAAGTGTTGACATTAAGTGACAATTATCTTTGGTCAGCGGGCGCTGCCAAAGAATAATATAACTAGTATTGTCTCTGAGTGATGTGAGATGAGAGAGGTAATCGCAGTAGACAGAAGAAAGCAAGGACTGTGTTAAGTTTACGAGAAGTTGTGTTATTTTGGATTATGAGTTTAAATAAATGTCTCATGTTGATGGTGTTCTATATATGTGTGGTTTTTCTTGCTTTAGCAAAAATTATTTTCAATTAAATGCATTACATTAATATGCAACAACTGCCGAATTAAATAAAAAGGAATGATCGGCAGTTTATAACATGGCTTGCCTGGTAAGGTTGAATAGAATAATATAGCCTTGTTATATTTGGCGACCCTGGACCAGAATTTATGGGTGTACTACTAATGAGAATAGCACCCTAAACGATTGGAATCTTCTGATGACGCAGTGGCAGCGGCGAGTTCCAGATTTTCATTCTACGCAGCACGGCAAGTAGAGAACATTCCATTTATAAGTTCTGAGGTGGCAGTAATCATCAGTCATATAAAGAAAAAAGAAAAGAAAAGTAATTACAATTTGAACACTGAGTGAATAACGTACAGTAAAGAACTTGAAACTGAAGCAGTGATTGTTATTGAGAATGTCTTTCTTCAGTAGTAAATCATTTATTATTTTGATAAGGAGTGAGTAGGGTATAGTAAAGAAGTTAAATATGAAGCAGTGATTTTTGCTGTGGGGATTGGCTCTCCTGAGTAGTAAAACTTTTGTTGTTGCTTGTAATATATGTATTATATATAATAATTGTATGAAATTTGCTAGAATGAGTGCCGAAAAGAGTACAGACCTAAAGAGTATGGACCTTGAATTGATATTAAATGCCATCCGAAGATTTGAACAGAGCCAAGAAAAAACCAGACAAACATTTGAACAGAGCCAAGAAAAAACCAGACAAGACATCCGAAGATTTGAAGAGAGCCAAGAAAAAACCAGACAAGACATCCGAAGATTTGAACAGAGCCAAGAAAAAACCAGACAAGACATCCGAAGATTTGAAGAGAGCCAAGAAAAAACCAGACAAGACATCCGAAGATTTGAACAGAGCCAAGAAAAAACCAGACAAACATTTGAACAGAGCCAAGAAAAAACCAGACAAGATATCGGAATAATTAATGAAAAACTCACGCAAGTTATACAAAGTAGTCAAGAATCTGAGAAAAGGATTACGGATAGTATTAATCAGCATATTAAAAGGACAGAAGAATTGATAGTAAGTGTGTATGGAAGAAATTTGATGGTGGAAAAGGAGTCAGAAAAAGAACTGAAAACAATGAAGGAAGATACCATTGAAATCAAGAAAGTTATGGAGCAAGATGTCGTTGTTTTAATGGATCACTATATGGAAGAAAAGGAGAAAACTATTGTTGAAACTGTAGAAGTGTCATTAAATAAAAAAATAGAAGAAAGTCAGAAAAATGTGGAAAATAAAATGGAAGAAATTTTTGAAGGCCAAGTACGAAGTTAGGTAGAAGCTGTTGAAGAAAAAATGAGTATAGCAGAAGCACGAAAAGAGTCGTTAAAAGAGACATTCGAGGAAGAAGAATTAGCAGATAATGATAGCGAGCTACGGTTAAGTATTAACGAAAGTGAAAAAATTGAAAATGTTCCTAGCATCTATGGAGAAGAGTACGAATGCAGAAGTAGTGAGAATGAATATGAAGAAAATGATGAAAGTGAAATAAGAATGTTTTTTATAAGGAGTTATGACGAAGAAGAAGATGAAAATGTATTGCAGATGGGAACCGAAGAAAAGAATATTGTACCAGGTCCAGGTAGCAATAAAAGAACGAATGTATTTTTCCGGCACGGTAATACAGAAGCCGCTACATATGTTTCTTTTGACAGGAAAGATGAGAAGGGATCGATGGAAGTGTTGTTGCAGGACACAATCGATGACGGCCGACACCGAATTACTTCAAATTATTTGAGAAAAGAGTACCCACCTGATATAAGTACAAGAGAAGTAGTTGAATGGTCTCATGAAAAGGAAAACTGGAAAACAAGAAAGAAATTACATGAAGGGCTGGAAGAATATATAAAAGTGGCAGAAAGGAATTGGAAGAGGCGGAAGAAAAAGCTACGGTGTTCCACCGTACGTGTATGCAAGAAGCTTATCGGGGGCAAGTATTTCCATTATCGATTCGTTTGTAGAATTTATTTTTGGTAAAAACTAGACAAAATTCTTGCGAAATAAATGCAGAGATTAAAAAATTCTTTAAAATATATCACGGACCTTTTAAGATTGTTGTTAAGCCAAATGCGAGCGCCTATTTGCTTGCTTATGCCAAATCTAATAAAATATTAGGATTAAGAAATGTGATCGATTTAAAATTGTATAGAACAAAGGACTGAAAAGATAAAATGTTAAGTAATTGTCAAAGTAATATTGTATTGATCTTAAAACAGAATAGTATAAAAGAAACATGAAAAGCAATCCAATGGTTCATAGTAATATGTAATGTTATTGTTAACGCCTTGTTTTGATGAAAAAAGTAGCATGATAAATGTAATGGTTAAGATTGAAATTTGAGCATGTTTAATCTGAACCTGAGTGTACGTGTCAGGGCGAACGAATAATAATAGAATTGGACGCTATGCCAGATTTAGTGACAAGCAAAAATTTAAATAGTGAACTGATATAGACTGTAAAAATACTCTGGAATTTGAATCGAAATTATTAGCATAATGTGGAAAAAGTAAGGCCATTGCAAACTAAATTTGAGAAGAACTGTTGGACATTGTATTCAAGGAGAAAATGTTGTCATCCATTGTGTAGTTCAATAACTTCTCGGCAAATTAAAAATTGTGCTAAATTTATTAATCTGCCTGGAAGTGGGGGCAGGTGTAGCATATACGCTAAGACTGGATTCTAAGTGTTGACATTAAGTGACAATTATCTTTGGTCAGCGGGCGCTGCCAAAGAATAATATAACTAGTATGGTATGTATGTAATCGCAGTAAGACAGAAGAAAGCAAGGACTGTGTTAAGTTTACGAGAAGTTGTGTTATTTTTGGATATATTAGTTTAAATAAATGTCTCATGTTGATGGTGTTCTATATATGTGTGGTTTTTCTTGCTTTAGCAAAAATTATTTTCAATTAAATGCATTACATTAATATGCAACAACTGCCGAATTAAATAAAAAGGAATGATCGGCAGTTTATAACATGGCTTGCCTGGTAAGGTTGGAATAGAATAATATAGCCTTGTTATAAACAATATCGTCTCCAAAGACGTAATCATCACTCCGTGTCTGAAATCTGTAACCTACGCCTTTCGGCTTATCCCTGACTTCAGAATTCTTTTGCATAAACTATTACTTTTTGACCTTCCTAACTCAATAAAACAATATTCAAATGATCTCTTTGGTCAATTAACAACGGTTACAAATAATCCCGCAGAATTGTCTCTTACCTTATAGTGATCCTTAACATCTTCTGCCAGAGAGGAAAAACATGTTTTTATACTGAGAAGTTTTTCCACTGAGATACTGAGATGTATTTCCACTTTCGTCATTCCGGTTATAATTCCTTTACATCCATCTTATCACGATCAATATTCTCTTTGGCTGCCACATAACACATATCACATTATCCTTTGGTAACCTGGTAACTCCCTATCGGCACCATTTCCAATTTCAGATCGGCCATATCTGCTCAATCAATTCCATTCTGTCCATCCATTTTCATTCTACTTCTTATTATAATCTATGTAATCTCCATAGCCAGTCCACACATTATTTCTTTTCTGTCAAACAATCTTGACATAAACTTCTCATTAATATCATTTCATATCCATTAGACACAAATATTATTCAGTCTTGTTTCCTAACATTTTATAACTTAATATTTCCATATATTTTATAACTTAATGGGACGTATGACTGTTTCAAACCTGGTGTGTAATGTTATACGGGAAAGAGGGTACGCAGTAGGTCTACAGCTGGTTGCGTTGATTTCAGCAATTAACAGCAACACTCACTGAAGTATCTTACTACCAAAGCCAGTAGTGTCACATTTGCGTAATTTCATTTTTCCTTACTTATTTGAAAAATCTTTTGTAGTGTAACGGCGGTACCTGCTACTATTAAAAGTAACTGGGTGACCGATCTTTCGATTTCTGTTCTGTACGTAAGATTTTGCGTGAAGTTTGATTAAACTTAAACGTTTTTCTTGAAGTCTTCCTAGGCATTTTGAACGGTACAGTTCCTTGCTTTGACCAAAGAGAAGCTAACAAACATCAGTAGGCTTCCTGGTAACTGAAACTTCAACGAGTTGAGTTAAGAGTAGTTTGCGAGACATGAAATACAAGAATTACTCTCCTTTTTCGTAAAATCATGTTACAAACTTAAAAATCAAAACGTTACCTACATTTGAAATTTCATCCAAATCGCTAGAGCCATTTCCGAAATAGTCCTGCTTGAATCTCATAATTAATTTTAAAGAAAAATGCTATTATTATGTTAAATATAAATACTAATGCTAATCAGGAATTAATTAATGGTGCAAGATTAGTGGTGATTCACTTAGACGAGTACATTATCAGTGCTAAATTTACTCACTCCGATAAAACTATGCTCATACCTCTCATTAACCTCACACCTTCTGATCCAACCGTGCCTTTCCAAATGATAAGAAAAGAATTACATATAAAAGTAGCCTTCGCGATGGCCACTAATAAAGCTCAAGGTCAGACGTTTCAAAGCGAACGATTGTATTCACCAGAACCTGTTTTTCGTGTGGACACCTGTATGTGATTTTTCATGTGTTTGTATATTTAGTTGATATTTATGTTTGATTTAAAGATACATACGGTCGAAACGTAATCTATAACATTTTAAATGTTAATATTGTTTTCAAAGAAGTTTGTAAAAAAATCACGTCTGACGAAGTCAATATCTATGTTTTAAATATAGACTTTTTAAATGTTTTACAATTGAACATGTAGTATTTAATGATAATGATGTTTTACATTAAGACATATTTTTTACTACTCTTCAAAATAAAATATGTTTCATTAATAAATATACAAGCATTTACTTATTTGCACATTATTATATTATCATTCGTTATCTCACCACGACTCTGTGCGAAATATTCACATTGGTCAGTTAGTTTACATGAATTGTTCGTTTAAAGATATTTAAGGTCCTTGTTGTAACCAAAGAGAAACTATCAGGTAGGCTTTGTGGTACCTGAAACGTCTACAATATGGCGTTAGAGCCATTTCCGTGATCCGAATTACAAAAATTGTTCGTATTTTGTAAAATCACGTTTTTCCAGGGAAGACACATTTTTAGATAAACTTAAAAAACAAAACATTATCTAAATATGAAATTTCGTACAAATCGTTGCAGCCGTTTCCAAGATACCAAGTTATATGTATATATATATATATTACACGGAATGTCTGACCAATATAGATCTCGTTGTTAAGGCCATTGCAACTACGGAAGAAAACGTCAATTAAGGTAAATCGTCGAGCATTCGTGTCAAACAAGGGAATGTCCGTTTGCCCTGTCTAACAGGATCTGGTAAAACAAAACAAACCGCGTGTAACACACATGTGCAAGCCAACACCAAATTTCACTACAGCAACAAGTGCAGCATAAAAACAAGTATAGATATAGTGCTCATGTATAAGTGTGTGAAGTGCTGTTCCAGACTGGCATGTGAGGATTACCAATATAGCTCTACTGAAGATGCTCTACACCACAAGGGCGAAACGCGTCTGGGGAATCAAATAAAAACAAAATTCACCTAAAACAGTTGTTTTTTATGGAATTATTTATAAAATTATTAAAACACAGGTCTGTAAAAGAGGTGTACCACACTCTCGTGCAATGATCATAATTAGGGTTCGGATCTTTAGTAGAAGTCATATTTTTTTCTGTCTTCTTTTTGAGCTGTAATGCTGAATTAAACACATTTTATATTGCATATAAATGTATATTCAGGCCATTTTCTACTTCTGGTCATATTAAGATAATATTTACGGTCTTCTGAAGAAAAATCTGGTAATTTTTTAATAGCACCGGAAATTCAGTGGAAGAATTCACTGAACTGAACTCCTATTTTAGATTCGAGGAAAAACCAAACTTATTGTCACTGAATTGGTCAGAATTAATCGGTCAATATGTTATACATTATTGTCACTCTCTAAACGTAATGTTCCGCCCGCCTTTTAATCTCGACAATGCAGCAGCAGCATGCCTGTGTCGAGCCGCGTCAATCAATGTCTCACTGTAGCCAATACTTTTGAAAAAAATCCTCCGTCAGTGTTAAATCGATTATGGTTCCGTGAGTACCACCATACGGAATACAACATTTTCTGAAAGTGCGAGGACATGTAGTTACGTTAAGTAATTTGTAGACGAGTATTACAGTACACATGAAAGAGTTCCTTTCTGTAAATTATGTAAAATTAAAGTGACCGCAACAAAACGATTTAAACGATTTAAAATCAAATTAAGAAATGAACGAGTTTGGGAAATGACGGATGAGGAAAGAAGTTTATGGAAGAAGCTTACAGGAAGAAGAGACAGGCTGGTAGGTCATATTTTGAGACATGCAGGACTTGTTCATTCGCTGGTGGAGGGAACAGTCGAAGGTAAGAACAAACTTTTGTTATTGATTATGGTTTGTTTAGAAAGCTACAATGTGTGTAAACACGTGTGTAAATATGCTTTTCATAAAAAGATGGTCAGTTGTTGAATAACCTCAACAAGAAGGACAATAACTCAGCTTGTTCCAGAAGTTACGTTCAAAAATCAAACGTGTGTAAATATGTTTCTTATTCAAAATTGTTCTGTGAGTGAGAAACCTCAAGGGGAGAAACTGATATGGGACAATTCCATACACTAATGTAATATAGAAAAACTCAGTAAAATAAGCTAAAAGTAATATTTAATATCAAAATTTATACTTTCATTTAGATAAACATTATGCTACACATCAATACCTGCACATAACTTGTTCTAGGGCACTGATGATGGTCTAATAAACCGAAACGCATATGCCATAACAAAGTTTTTTCATTTGTTAGCTGCACTAGATTGAGAAGAAAGCCCAACACGAGTATAGGAGGTAAGGATATTGACCTAAGTATTCAAAATATAATTGAGGATGCTTTAATGTATGGTAAATTTAAAAATTTGGTCATATTTCAATATTTTTACGTCACATGTACCCGTTTTTAAGGTCACATTTGCAAACATATTTCTCCAATTTTTTGGTCATAAAAATCCGAACCCTAAGGGTGCGTCCATAAACTACGTGACTCTGTCTAAAGGGAGGGGGAAGGGTTGGCTGGAAAGCTATGCTGGGCTACGTGAGGGGGGGGATACTTCCGGGTTTCAGAGACCACAGTTAAACTAAGGATGTGAATATTTATTTAAGTGATTTAATTATCTCTGTATGTAATTTACGATAGTCTGACAAGAGAAAACAGTACAAAATGTCTTCTGTAATCAATAGGGAAAAATGCTACTTGCCACGCGGAGAGAGGGGAAGGGGTAGAGGCGAAAGACAGGTAAGACTACGTGGGGGGACAGTTAAAATAAGTCTCATAACACAGAAGAGCAGGTGAATATTTATTACCGTCATTTAATTATCTCAGTATGTGATTTACGATAGTCTGATACGAGAAAACAGAACAAAATGTCTTCTGGAATCGAGGGGGAAGGGGGGGGGGGGGGTTCCGAGAGCAACAATGTTGCTTTTCATTTATATTACTGTCCACAGTTAAAATACGGTTCAGAACACACAACAGCATGTGAATATTTATTTTCGTCATTTAATTATATCCGTTCGTAATTTACGATAGTCTGACAAGGAAAAAGGTAGAAAGTGTCTTCTGGAATCAATAGGGTAAAGAGCTACGTGCGACGTGGAGGGAGGGGATGGGGGGGGGGGACCACGTCGGCCTATGTGGGGCAGGGGTGTTCACATGACGTCAAAATGGAGCCACATAATTTATGGACGCTCCCTAATCATCACCAAATCTCTATTGATGATGCCCGAAACCATAAAGGGGAAACGGGTTAAGGAATAAAAAAGAATCACTCATCACAACAGTCGTTTGTAGACGGAATTGTGTTTGTGAAATCTGAAGCAAAGCATCAAACACTGTTTCGCAGGTTGTGTGGGAGGACACGCCCACACATGGCGGCCGTTGTATCGGCGAATCCATCAGCGCAGACGGACGAGCAAATGATGGTCGGGCGGGCCGACTAGTGCGCCCATCGAACTAATTAATTACCAATCCTCGACTGACTGCGCCGCCGCCGCGGGATTAGGAAATCCTGTCCCCCGTAGCGCGTCATTGATCACACGACGCCGCGGCGAAAATCAATTACTAGGCCCAGCCTGATTGTAATCTCCCTCCCGACTCACTCACACAGCTCATTGGAGCTTCTGAGACTACCAGATACCTTCTCACCCACAACTTTGTAATGAGAGGCGTCTAGAAAAGGGGGGGGGGATTTTTATAAATTTTATTTATTTAAAGAATTATTTTGCTGGAAAGATTCTCAACACTGCCAGATCACAAAGAAACTGACATTTGATTTTTATTTTGTTCATTTGGCTTTTACACCGCTAGGCATATTTAAATTTACTAATAACATATAAATCACTGCAGAATATCAAATACAAAGCCTAGAAGTTACAATTGGCCGATTTATCCACGCAAACAATTGAATGAATTTACGTTAATGTGATTCGGGAATTATCTAATGAAGTTAAATTATTAAACGATGACAAATATGCACAATATGAAGCGATAGCAAATATCAGCAATTAAAACATAAGAACATGTACATGAAAATGAATCTCGGTCGCCGTTAAATTAAAGAAAACATTATGGAACTTCTGATTTGTAAGAGCCTCTACAACACATAACGTTCAACAAAAGATGCCAGCTATCTCAAATTGGATCTGCTTGATGAGCAGAGGTCTCCGTCTCAAGTCGCTTACGGGTCTGTTGCAGTCTCAAAGGACCCAATGATTCATGACCTGGCGAGTGCACATTACCATCTCGTAGACAGCGTCACTGGTGGTTGTCGCACAACCTGGCCTGTCTCTGCGCGATGCCAATACAGCGACTAGACGAGGTTCACCAGCCTGCGACCATAGGGCGGTTAATGTCCGACGCATCCCGGGTCGAACCGTCTCGGACTGCTGCAAAGCCAGAAGTCTCTCCGGAAAGATGGCTTCCCTCCTCTCGGCGAAGAAAACATGTGGGCAGAAAGAACAAGCCCTGGTTTAAGTCATGAAAACCGTGAGGCCACCTTTCATTGGCGGGATAGGCTCTCAAGAAATCACGTGATGTCACAGCTCGCGGCAATTTTGCGAGCGTTCTCCCGCGCGTTGGTCTGGTGGGGGACTGTGACCTTCACCGCCTCTCGTCCCAGGAACGGGGCATTGCACTCGGCCTTGGGAGGATCTTAACGGGACATCGGAGCCCATTGTGCCTGTGCTGTCCGGCATCATTCTGGCGCGGGAAGGGGTCTGGCGGCCAAATGGCATCCAAACCCTTGCTTTTTCACTCGCCCATTTTCTTCGAGTCTTCCCACATAAATAACCTTTCATATTAATTTTACAATTAACAATTTGGGCTGCCCGAGATCAGTTTAATTAATGTAATCTAGGACCTGAACAAATTAATATTAAAATAATCGGAAATATATACAAATTGTAGTGTGACGTAACAACGTCCCGCTACAACTTGGAACCATTCAAAGCAACAATGCTGTGCTATTACCCTTTCAAACTCCTCGTCTATGACTCTTCTTCTACAATTGATTACTCACGCCTTACTTGGATAGAATAAAGTAATAGCGAAGTATATCTAATTTCTCTTCGTTCCGTGATCACTTCCAACCTTCCTCTGAGACTTTAAAGACGTTATAAGGATCTCTAATCTAATAAATGATAACAAATAGTTAGAGATAAAATGTGGTAATGTAGTATGGGACCCACATTTCGAATATCAAACACAGGTGTTGGAGTAGGTACAAAGAAGGGCTGCTAGATTTGTTTCTGGAAATTGTCGCAGAACGCAATCAGTAACAGATATGATAAAAGAGCTGGAACGGGACTCATTTGAAGACAGAAGGAGGGTGAAGAGGGTGATGGGAGTGTACAAGGCGTATATTGGTGACGAGGCATTGAAAGATATTGGTGTAAGAATTGAAA
This sequence comes from Vandiemenella viatica, assembly GCA_031002005.1. Classification (NCBI taxonomy): domain Eukaryota; kingdom Metazoa; phylum Arthropoda; class Insecta; order Orthoptera; family Morabidae; genus Vandiemenella; species Vandiemenella viatica. The sequence goes on along the minus strand of JARYHS010011408.1, from coordinate 11,802,487 downwards.
GTAATGCATGGAAGGGAAAAGATGACCATAATCACAAGCTGGCACTCGATTTCAGGCACAAGGGTGTAGGAAGATTCTCTTTTTTAGGTAAGCGTGTCAGGGATTGGAATAAGTTACCAAGAGAAATGATGAATAATTTGCCAAAAACATTGAAAGAATTTAAAATTAAAATTTGTAAATGGCAAATGTAAGTGGGTGCAGAAAAGGGGGAAGATGGGTGTTTAGGGAAATTGCCACCGGAGCGTGCGCTCTATTTCTATTTAATTAAATATTATTACTGTATTATTACTATTATTTCCGCTTAAGGGTTCAGTGGTCGGTTTCTTTCAGATTTTTTAGACTCACCGAACGGTCATTGCCATCTTCTTTCGTCTCCAGTTTCCCGGGTGTGGTGTAAGAGCGCTCTCCACCTTTGTGTGTTTCCTCTTCTTGGATTCTAGACCATGATGCACCTGTCTCCTGTGGGCCCAGTTCCACAAGACCAGTCCATCTCCTTCTGGGCTGGCCTCCTGGTCTTTTACCCTTCAGTTCTTTTTCCAGCCATATCCTCGCTGTTCTGACCGACCTGAATTAATTTTAAATTTAAATCGGAAGATCTCCACAAAACCGCATTTCATCGTCATCATCATCATCACCATCACTGTTCTGCCCTAAGGCAGGTTTTCACATGGCTGCTCTCCATGCTCTTCTGTCTTCTGCCCTTCTCTTCATGCTCATCTTGTTTCCGTTTCCTTTGATGTTATCTGAGATCTTGTACCTACGTCTTCCTCTCACTGTCCATTTCACCAGGCAATCAAATCTCCTTCTCAAACCCCAGATACAGTTCTGTTACGATCACAAATAGTTTCTTAAATATTTCCCTAACCGTCCCCAAAAAATCTACTCTCAATCACTTGCCGGTTACGAAATGCTGCTTTATCACGCGTCTTTCGTAATTAAAATTCCTATCACCGAGTGCATATGTTGTACCATTACGAAATCAAAGAATATGTTTAATAAAGTACTTAACGACCTATCCATTGCTTTTAACTTGGACAGATTGCAGGATGAAGTTTTCTCTGAGAAAACGCAAGGTAGTCAACTAACTGGATTGGTACTTTCATTTCCCTAACCTCAGTAACCTTGACAGTTATTACCGTCATCGGAAAAAAAAAACTATTTTACACCGACTACAGCAGACTCCTCTCATCAGAAAAAAATAGTTAAAAAACCAATACTTCCTTGTAACAATTAAAAATGACAATCTCAAAAGGTTTAATCAACAGCCATAAGTAAACTAATCTCGACGCTGATATAAATTGACTGACAATTAAACTCTCGACCTGTGGCTCCGCCTACGATCATCTCAGGTGAAATATCGTGACGTTTTTTCAACCTTATGTTCTTACACTGCCATACTACAACCGCACTTTCATTGAAGTTACATCTAAATACGAATTCATGGAACCGTTTCACTTGTACTGAATCCGTCCCATATAATAATAACTAGCCTCGTACCCGCGACTTCGTACGCGTGGATTAAGAATTTTTTTGCAAGAATTAAACATAGTAAGTTGTTGGTAATGAAGGATTAGTCCCAAACAATATCGAGTCGGCATAATATGACAGGAAAGCTATCACTATATCATTCTACCGTCGAACCTGCCTCTTGAAGAGAATTAATTTCCAACATATTTCTGTCACTATTCGATAAGATCTCAAAATTTCGTGACTACAACTGTTAATCATACTGGAAAAAATATCCTGTGCTCTTCATACACATTTCCTTATAAAATTACATCACAACGATATAGCCATATAGTCGTCAAAACGTAACAAAAAGACAGAGACTTACTTCCGTATTTATAATAATATTACTGTGGTTCACACTCACACACTGACTGTGAACAACACCTGAGGGATCATTATAACGTAAAAAAGTGTACACCTACAACATTGCAACACTACCTACGATTTCCCTCGCATTGCGCCCCTAACTTTCTAATATCTACAGTTTAACATTCAATCCGAATAACCTACGACCCAGGCCTGACTCTTACGATGAAAAACAATTTTTAAAAATCATAGCCTCTACGGAGATTTGAACCGGAGACCACGACCTTCGTAAGCCAGCGCTTTAACCACTCAGCTGCCAGGCCACTACGGGGAAACTCGGTACGGAGTCGTCCACATCCAACGTGTCTGTCTACCGCCGTATTTCGAAGTTATGAGACAAATGTGTTATTTATACAGATAATTTTTCAACCAAATGTAGACATTATTTTTCTCCTTGTTTCAAAGGATAAGTGTGCAAAGTTTCATCGAGAACGGATAAAAACTGTGGATTTGTATGAAGAACAAACAAACCAACAAACAAACAAACATATATTCATCTTTATATATAAAGATTACTGTGGTTCACACTCACACACTGACTGCGAACAACACCTGAGGGATCATTATAACGTAAAGAAGTGTACACCAACAACATTGCAAGACTACCTACGATTTGCCTCGCATTGCACCCCTAACATTCTAATATCTACAGTTTAACATTCAATCCGAAAAACCTACGGCCCAGGCCTGACTCTTAAACTGAAAAACAATTTTTAAAAATTTTAGCCTCTACGGAGATTTGAGCCTGAGACCACAACGTTCGTAAGCAAGCGCTTTAGCCATTAACCTGCCAGTCCACTACACGGAAACACGGTACGGAGGCGACCATATCCATCATGATGTCTATCGCCGTATTTCGAAGTTATTAGACAACTTGTGTTATTTATACAGGTAATTTGTCAACCAAATGTAGACAGTATTTTTCTCCTTGTTGCAAAGGATAAGTGTGAAAAGTTTCATCGAGATCGGATGAAAACTGCGGATTTGTATGAAGAACAAACAAACAAACATACATTCATCTTTATATATAAAGATTAAGTAAAAGACGTTTCTGTAGACCTACATTAAATTTATACCAAAAACCACAATTGCTATGTAAACTGTCGAAGCGCAACGCGTCATCCTTGTAGCTACTGATGTACTGCTGTTACAGCATGTCGCTGACGTAAGATTTTTCCCGTCCATCGCGCATATCAGACGCGCAACACGTCACAGCACGGAAAGTCGCGAACTCATAGGTTTACATCCGTCTAAACATCACCCAACGCACTAATAGAAGTTTTCACTTCAAAGAGTAATATAACAATATTCAAAAAAGGGCAGTATGGATTCCAATGGAGAAGTCTGGGATACCAGAAATGTTAATTAGGTTGGCCACTGCACGTGTGTAAAGTGAAGGACGCTGGTGTGTCGTGTTAATCCTGCCATTGATCTGGTGGCTGGGTGAGGTGTATTTTTGATTCCTAGCCGACCGTGTGGGCTCGCAGGTATCGACCGGCTGCCACCCATCTCGTTAATTAGTTGGGCCGCTGCGGAAGACACGCGTGCCTCACACGCTGTTGACGTCAGCACGCGTGTTATTGGCAGCACGTGAGTTAGCTCGTACCGCCGCGCCGCCGCGAGAGAACTTTGAGCACAAGCGACAGACATGTCTCAGGCGCAGGGGCTGCGAGACTCCAGCGCTCCAGCGGCGTGCGCGGGCTGGAATCTCACGCGCGGATGTCCTTTCTATTCCAGTGTAAACCCCTTCAAAGATCTCGCACTGACGTGTCCCGCCAAAGTTTGAAATGTTGCGAAGGTACTCAGGGTATTTATGCTAATACTGGGTTATAATTATTCGAAGATATGCGTATCTGTCTGGTCTGCTACTGATTATAACTTGAACTTCACTCCAGATACGGTGTGATCCAGGAACAATGCTAAATATTCAAGGAGGTTGTAGTATATATATATATATATAAACTTGAGTAAAGAAGTTCATATAAACATGTTTCATATTTCCATTCGTTTCGGAGATACAAGTGCTGGAATGTTATTAATTTTTAAATGCGATGGAAATTTCCCTAATCATCGAATTACACGTCTTCATTTTTTTTTAAATGTTATCTTTCATAATTTACTTTTCCGATTTGAAAATTTTAATTTTGAATTCCTTCAGCGTTTTTGGTAAATTATTCATGCCGTTACTCCGTATTTTGTTCCAATCCCTCACAGCCTTACAGACAAAACAACATTTTCCCACTCCTTTAATCCTTTTGCCTTCCATGCACTATTCATAATTCTTTGACCAATATCCCTCCAAGCCACAAACCAACATATGTCCTGTACATTCCCAGCACTCTCTTTACCTTCCTCCTTTCCTCCAATGACTGCCAATCCAGTTCCTTTATGACATCAGTTACTGACTGGATCCTGCCATAATTTCCACAAACAAATATACCTGCTCTTCTTTACACACCTTCCAACTCCTGTATTTGATAAACAAAATGTGGGTCCCAAACTACACCACCATATTCAAGCAACCGTCTGACCAAAGTTTTGAAGCCCAATTCCCTAACTTCTTTGGTACATCCTCTCATCATCGTCTCCAGTAAATGAAAGATTTTATAACCTTTTCCCATCATCTGCCCAATGAGCTCTTCCCAGTTGAGTTTGCTATCAAATGTTATGCGGATAATCTGACTCTTCTTGGCATTTATTTTCATTCCAAGCTGAGCTACCCAATTAGATATTCTATCCAGGACACTCTGCTGTTCTTCACAGTCTTCATATATTTTGATGCTATTGTATACCATTATATCATCTGCAAACAACCTAAATTCTGACCGTAACCTGTCAACACAATCCATTAATTAGAATAATGAACATCAACGGTCCCAATACACTACCCTGTGTCACTTCTCTTTTGATTTTGTGCATAAAAACGTGAGAAAATGATCCTGAACACACAAATAACTCATTGAAGTTCTGTATCCATGCAAAAACAATCCAATATTCTAAAAAAATTAGATGTTAGAAAATCCCAGCATCGAATACATTATCGATATTTGAAGTCGATACGTACAGTCCCGATGCACGCGCGTCTCAGAATCTTTTGTGTGGGGATGGTTGAAAAACGAAGTGTACAAGAAAAAGTAAACACAAGAGATGAATCACTCTCTCGCATTGTAAACACTGCTACCCTCATAAAAGTACACCAAGACGTACTGAGAAGAGCTACTCGTACTGTTGCGAAGAGAACTGTAAAGTGTTTTGAAGTCGACGGTGAGTTTTCCTAACATTTAATTTAAACGTTTCTAAAATATGCGTGTGCTTTTGCAAGAAAAAAGTATTTCAATAGATTTTTTGTTTACTCTTGAGGTTTATTTTATGCGTAACATTCCAGCATCCGTATCTCAAAAACGAATATAAATCGAACTCATGTTTATGAAAACTTTTTAACTCAATATTTTTCATATTACCACCTCATTTCATATTTACCATTCCTCATGAGTCACCATGTATAACAAACACCTTCTTTTTTTTCAAATAACAAAGTAGTCGATGACTTTTAATGTGACTTTTATTTCAAAACGCACTACAAAAATACATCAGTCTTTATTCGAAGGTTAAAGAAGTACATTGGATTACAAAAATGATGTAGAGTGAGACAGGTAAGAAATTTACATGTGGATATCCGTGACGATGACATGGAGTACTTAATGAGCATAAGAAGCAAGAGAAATTTACAATCCCCTTCCTTGTACTCTCATATTTTTGCTCTGTACGAAATTCAACTTAAAATTCTGTCACCATTTTTGGTAAAGTATTCATCATTTCTCTTGGTATCCAATTCCTGACCCCATTATCTACGAAAAAAATTTTTCCATCTCCCTTGTGCCTGAAATCGAGTGCCAAATTATAGCAATTGTTGTCTTTTCCCTTCCATGCACCACTGGTAATTGTTCCACCAATATGTTTCCAAGCCTCATCACCAATATATGAATTGTACAATCCCATGACCCTCTTCACTCTCCCCCTGGTTTCCAATGAATCCAATTCGAGCTACATTACCATACCATAATCTAGCAGCCCTTCTTTGCCCCTTCTCAAGTCCTGTACTTGATACCCAAAATGTGGGTGCCATAGTAGGTACACTACGATATTCTAGCTGTGGTCTGACCAAAGTTTTGTAACCCAATTCATTTACTTCTCTCGTACATCCCCTCATCACTCTCTCCAACAAGTGCGGGATTTTGAAATCTTTTCATACTACTTCTTTCAAGTTCTGTATCTTCGACTCTGTCAGAAGAAGTTAAAAACAAAGGGAAACGTATTACAATGCACACCAATGTCTGCGGCGGCAAAGCAGTGGAAAAATGTTAATTTCATGCAATATGAGAAGAAATCCTCGGAAAAGAGCGTATCTTTCATATTATTACGACAGCAAGTTCTCATAAGAAAACAGTGCTGACAGTATCGTAAAGTGCAGTAGAACTGTAATTCGCCGCTGAAGCCATTGACGCCGCAGAGGCGAAAAACCGTCCTCCGCATCATTCCACGCCATTAGCCGGACGTTCCCGCCCGTGACGTGCCTGGAGAGACAGGAATACCGGAAGCCAGAATAAGCGAGTGAGTGGGGAGAGCGGGGAAATCTTAGTCCCGGCCATCCGTCACCGCGCGGCGAGTTTCCAATTTTATCTGCAGCCCGCGGACTCGTATTTCCACGCGGAAGGCGTCGCGGCATTCCGGCGGCGAGTTGACACAGAGCCCCGCAAGGAGTTATGCCGGCCCGAGCGCCGCGTCCAGAAATTCAATTCCCTGACTGCGCTATTTATGGTCGGACCTTCCGCCCGCGCACTGTCCCAGGTGCTTATCTCGAGGTGACACAACTTTTATTGCGGCCTCCAGTGTTTTATGTCCGCGGACTCCTCGAATACAAGACGGCTTTTCCGACACAAGTAATTCTCCCCCCCCCCCGTCCCCCCGCAGTGATGACAAATTCTCTCTCCAGTACTGTGTTTTCAAATTCTACTGGTGTGCCGATACGAGAAAGAAAGGTAAACAAACACTCAATACACCACATATTCCCCCCCCCCCTTTTTTATGTGTCCTTCGTTCTCTGCAACAATTTATCCAGAGCTGCAGTTTGTTTATTTTGTTCTAAGGGAGCGTGCAAAAACTACGTAGCTCGGTCCAAGGGGGGGGGGAGGGGGTTGGCTGGAAGGCTACGCTGGGCTACGTGGGGGGGGGGGGGGATTCCGGACCAGGCCATGTAGCTTTCCTTTCATAACATTTTTCACAGTTAAAATGAGGAATAGAACTCACAACAGCATGTGAATATTTATTTCCCTCAGTTAATTATCTCCGTATGTAATTTACAATAGTCTGACAAGAGAAAACAGTACAAAATGTCTTCTGGAATCAAAAGGGAAAAAAGCTACGTGCTTGGGGGGGTGGGGGGGGTGGGGGGGTAGAGGCAAAGGCCACGTAGGGTTACGTGGGGGGTGGGGGAGGGGGGTTCACAGGAGGCCAAACTGGAGCTACGTGGTTTTTGCACGCTGCCTAACTACTGTATTAGGCTTTGCTAATTTATCACTGATTCAAGCCCACTATGGAGTGCTTGTAACTACTTCTTTCTTGATGCTCGCCTTTCTTACCAATACCTTTTATGGGGCAAGTAATAATTTTTCCGTCCTTTTCTGTAAGATGGGTTTCCGTGGTTTGGTAATTTTTTGTGGAGGGGACCAGGAGTTAATGATATTACAAAAATTTGGAGCGATCTGTAACATCAGTGTGGGAAATCCCAGCGGACTCCAAATCTTTTTGTACCTCACTGAGCCACATGCTTCCTGTCTTATAGCTTTTGATAAGTGAGAAGACCTTGTTGGTGAGCCTGTTGCTGTCCATTGTCAGAAGATGCCCGTGAAACTTCAGCCGCCTACGTCGCATGCTCGTGTTAGCCTACTCCAACTGTTGGTACAATCACAGTTCGCTTTCAGTCGGAAGGTTCCATCCGGGAGCACTCTTGGCCCTGAATTTTCCTCAGGATACGTCTTTCAGCTTTTTCCAGATCAACCATGGTGCCTTTCCTGTCCCCTGTTCATCAGCATGATCGAATTGTGAAAACCATTTTTTTTTTACTTAAGGCTTTGTGTCTCGTCAAGGTCGATGTCATTAGAGGCTGGGGACAAGGAACGGGAAAGAATTCGGCCATGGCCTTTTGAAGGAGGCATCCCGGCATTCGCCTGGTGTCATTTGGGGAAACCATGGAAATCCCGAATCTGGATACCCGGACGGGGATTCGAAACGTCGTCCTCCCGAATGCGAGGCCAGAGCATTAGTCGCTCACCCACTACACTCCGTGTGGAAATTATAGTGACACGAGCACAACACCGAATTAAAAGCATCCATGCCCGAAGCTGGACTAGAATCGGCGACGGGACGAGAGTCCCTATACTCTCCTACACTTTTAATGAATGGACGTTTCTTCTTATGTCCTTACGTCTGGTCTACGTCGAGATGATTAGAGGCAGGAAGGGGCTAGGGGAACAGAAAGGGAAGGAATTCGGCAATTGCCTTTTGAAGGAACGTTCCCGCCATTCCCATGAAGTAATTTCGGGAAACAGAAAACCGAGCCCGCTCCGTTGTCTGAGTTGGTTGTGGCGCCGTGATGGTGTCCGGTGCTGACACGGGGTTAGCTGGTTCCAGTCCTGGTGGTGGACTTGGCCGGCAGGGTAGCAGAGGTGGTGGTGCACGATTCCTACCAGATTGTGCGCCAAAGTCCTGGGTTAAACCTCTCCGCAGTGCGTATGGAGTGATGGCATACCGCACTGTAGATAATGAATCGTCCATCGGATGGAGATGTAAAGCCTGGCGGTCCCCGGTGTCTTTCGGAAGAACTGCCCTGATTGGTCCTGCACTGGGGTTCACCGTCTCCCTTCTTCATATCTCATTTCACACAACAGAAACAACGCTCTATACTGAAACACTATCACTGTCGTCCACTCCTACAATAACCAGTGCTGCCAATTCGGCATTTTTATGGCTAAGTTTATCATAATTTCAAGTGATTTAGCATGAAAATATTCAATTTAGCATGTAGCATATTTTTTAGAATTTTTCTCTGATAATTCAACGATATTCTTAAAGTGATAAAAAATTAATAGTGTTCATTTTTTTATTAGAATAATCTCCAAAAACGAATTGTTCTACATTATTTTTAATTTTTAGTTGATTGTTTTATACATGTCGCAAGTGCAAAGCAAGCTTCTCCTATAAGGGATTTAATAAAGCTTTTTTTTTAAATTAAAAAATCGGTTGTTATAAAACATTCAACATGTAATGTTTATTCTTATTTTTAACTGAAATATATATTTAAATTTTGTTTCAGATAATATCAAAGATAAAATTTATGTTTCACAATAAGTGCCTTAACACACGCAACATAATTAATATTGTCTTCTTGTGGTTTTAAGGCGCATCGATGTCGAAGTGATTAGCGATTTTTTTTTTTTTCACTGCATGATACATAGACAAGTTTGGTTTTTCTGGTAGGATTAAATTCTGGTAGAGTTGTTTTTTTGGAAGTGTTAGTAAATGATAATCTACCCTTGAGCTAGCGTATTTTTTTTTTTTTTTTTTTTTTTTTTTTTTTTTTTTTTTTTTGTAAATATATTATCGGTTATGGCATTTTTTCTAGTAAAGATTTGTTTAGGTAGGTTTACTATTAGTTTAATTTGTTAATGACAGACATATAAATAGTATATATTGCGTTTGTCGGAGATTTCCGTGGTAGAGATGTTTGTGGTAAAACTTTCATTGCTGTAGCGTTCGTATTTGGTAGAGATGTTACTAACAAGGGAGACCTACTTCCTCGAACACTCGGAACCGCACCAAAACATGCTCAGAGTAACAAGAGATCATAAACAAAAAAGTGGTGTGTGTCATTTCCATGCAAAACGTTGACTTCTACCTAAAGTAACATTCTGATTTTATAAGACTACACTGTGCCAAACCACAAGTGAAGATGCATGATCATTATTTCATCATGAAATTTCACTCTGTGATTTACAATCAATTTGCTGCAAATACGTATAAGCCTATGTTACAAAATGCTTTGCGAAAGTCAGGTTATGACATTGACATACCAACATCATCATTTGAAAATGTAATTAGTGTGGCTTTTCATATTGGACTGCGTGAATGAGAAAGTGATTTGGAATGTGATAACGTGGCTTTAGTGAAGTGTGCATATTGTTATCATCCACTTTGTTTTAACTACTTCTTCGAAATCCCGCATCTGAATTTTGAGGACTAATATAAGCACTATCAGGTGTGTGGTACTGCTGTATATGAGTGGTTTTGCGCTATGTTAAGTACTTTAAGCTCAGAGTTTTGGCGCTGTTGATAGAAAATTTAAAGATACACTGACGTCTTTGAATTTATAATTTCATTTATATGGTATCTTTTTACTTTGTTTCTCTCTATTAAAATTTAGAATGCAACGTTTTGCATGGAAATGACACACACCACTGTTTTTTTATGGTCGCTTGTTATTCTAAGCGTGTTTTCGTACGATTCGGATCGTTTGAGGTCGTAGGTGTCCCTCGTAAGTAGAAATGACACTTGGTGCAATTTGTTATTGGTATAGTTCTTTTGTGGTAAGATTTAATTTTGATGGGCAATGGTAATGGTAGAGATTATTCCGGGTAAAGGTTTTTCTGGTACGGTTGTTAATGTGCCCTTTAATTTTTTTGGTATTTTTTTAGTATTTCACGAAAAGCTTAGCGTATTTTTGGAATGTTTTAAAGGTAGATTTGGCATCAAATATTTTTTAGAGTTGGCAGCACTGACACTAACACATACGATCACACACTGGAAACCAATACAGTCCAGCTCCCGAAGAAAGTTCGCATGCGAGTAGGCATTAAATAATAAAGGGGACTGTATATAACCTTGTCTTACACCACGGAGAATTTTTACTTCATCCATATTTTCTCTCTTCAGTCTTACATAAGAAGACTGGTTCCAATACATATTAACAATAATTCTCAGGTGTTTATCATCCAAGGCAATACTATTTGAAATTTCTGTCATATTCTGATAATCTATTATTGCTAACATAACATTCATAAAAAAAAACCCGAATTCAACACAGATACTTGTCCTCAAAAGCCGTATGTTGGGAGATATTTAATTCGTCCGTTGAGCACAGAGACATTGGAGAAGCTAAATAATTCTTGGAATTCTCTGTTCATTCTAGAAGTGAATGTATCCCACATTGAAACCAACAAACATTTTTTCCAAAGAGGAATAACATTTTTTTATCCAATTATTCGAACGTGTGTGAGTAAGACTTCGATACGGAGAAGTTTTACCTTGCAGAATATTTTTTCTGCCCTCTTGGTGAAGACTTCGATAGCAATCGCTTTCACCTTTGGCGAATCGCTCTCAGCAAAATTATAATTATAGAAGATCAAAGCAAAGAGACAAAATAATCAGCGTGCCACATGCGACAGGTTTCAGATCTGTATATGCGTCTTTGTGTCGAATATCTGCGGCACATCAAAGAAGCCTGCGTTATATTGATTCGTAGTTGGTACACTTCTTTGTGAGAAAATCTTTGACACACAGCAGAGTTAATGAACATTCGCACACGTTAGCAAGCGTGCTCAGTGAATACATTAAATTGCAAATACGAGAGTGGAATTGAACTTTATAAGTTTGTTGGAAAGACAATATTTTAAAAATAAAAATGGAAATACTATGAATCAAATTATTAAAAATGTAGCTCTCATTCCGCGTAAAATGTGTGATATACTCTGTTACTTTGAACCAACTCTATGAAACTTACAGAGACCGAGGGTGGTGGGTGAACGGTTAACGCTCTGGCCTCGCATTCGGGAGGACGCGGGTTAGAATCCCGGTCCGGGCAGCCAGATTTGGGTTTTCCACGGTTTCCCCAAATCACTCCTGGAGGATGCCGGGATGCTTCCTTCAGAAGGCCATGGCCGAATCCCTTCCCGTTTCCTGCCCCAATCCCATCCCGCCTCTAACGACCTCGCTGTCGACGAGGCGTAAAGCTCAAGCAAAAAAAAAAAGAAACTTACAGAAGCTTATGAAATTTAGGATCAAACGAAAAAGTGAAATAATTTTGAGAGAAAAGTGTAATTACAAACAGCTGATAAAAGTGAATCAATACAGTTACAAAATAGTTGTTGAAATACATTTTTTAATTTAAATGTTATGAAACCGTTTTCAAACTATAGATTTTAAAATAAATACAATAAAAATAGAAACCAACACATGTTGAATGTAAATCCTGAGATGGTAATAATGAATTGCAATAAGGTCCCTAGTATTGTTGCACGGGTTAAGGAATTTAAAACTGAAATTTGTAAATCGGAAAAGTAAATGGGTGAGGAATTGAACATACCAAATATAAAAGAAAATTTATATATATATATATATATATATATATATATATATATATATATATATATATATATATATGTCGTCGTCGTCGTCGTCGGCCATACTCGTTTCCGAGTTTATGTTACTCTCTTGCATGTTTATTTGTGTGTGCGCTGGTGGCTGATCAGGCCGATTCTTGCATAGAACAGCCGTCCGCACACACTGCACCCAAATGTGGGTGGCTGGCGCGGTAGGGTTTGTCGGGCTTTCCGCCTTAAACGAGATTCAGCTGCCAGACTTCGCCGCTTGTATATATATATATATATATATATATGACTAGAGAAATTGGCACCTGAGTGTTGGCTCCATCACAATTAGGCTAAAATGAATGATAATAATAATAATAAGATGACGCCACAATGGAACAGAGAGTTACAATGGGTTCGAATTCTGGATTAACAGTTCGTTGTTCTGACTACCCAGCGAAAACGTCTGCAACATACCTAATTACATGCCATGATGAAAATCAAGGCTTTAAGTTATCCTAGAGGAAAAATTCGATAGTAATAATGTACTATTCAATTTTGTTAGCTCACTCAGTCATTCACCTCCATAGCTACTGTCTGGAAAGCAGTGAAGTTTCACACAATCCTTCGCTCGCAAGTTAACAGTGACCAGAGATATTAGAAATTTGAGGTATTGTGTATAATTTTATAGTTAATTGCTAGAATATATTAATTAAATTTGCTTTTCGTAGCGTTTTATTCTTAAAAATAAAATAATAAAATTTTATACTAGGAAAAACTATCTACTTTCCAAGAAAATATCGCCGATGAAAGCAATACAAAAAACTTAAATTACTAATGGCCTGTGCTGTAACAACGAATAATAATTGTTAGTCCTCCCTAGTTTATATTTCAGTTTAATCACTGAGTATGGTGGGTGAGCGGTAACACTCTGGCTTTGCATTCGGGAGGACGTGGGTTCGAATCCCCGTCCGGGCAGCCAGATTTAGGTTTTCAATGGTTTTCCCAAATCACTCCAGGCGAATGCTGGGATGCTTCCTTCATAAGGCCATGGCCAAATTCCTACCGTTCATTGCCTTAATCGAAACTTTCGCTAATATTACAGCTTGGCCAAGGTTCCACAGTTTATACAGTACGTTTTTGTTGTGTATTTTACTAATCACTTTCGTTAATGGTCTTTTTTCGTATTCATTGTATGTGAGTTATTAGGTTATATAAAGTGGACATAATACTTCATGTATCTTACTTAAACGAGTATTCTGGCAATTCATTTCTTCGGAGTTGCATAATTGTTATGCAACCCTCACAGTCTGGATTTTGTAATAAGTTCTCTGGCCACTATGGACACGATGGCCAAAGATTACATTATGAATGTTTGGCTAGCCTTAGTCAAGGACAACGAAATGCTTTCAAAGCAATTGCTATCGCGACGGATGATCCCTCTCCCTTCAAAGCAAATAGAAATTCTTCAAATTTTTAGGAGTAAACCTTAAGGTCCCAATAAAGGCCAAGTTTGTAACCCAGCCAGTTCGAGAGAAGCGACCACGACCTTTGAGGCAATTATACGACAGCGCGATCACCTCTGTCCGTGTTTAATAACTACGTCTGTTAATACTTATAAGTTCTTCCAGCTCAAGAGATTTTATCCAAAATTTTGTAGAGTGAACTCTAAAGATGAAGCAAGGGTCAAATCCGTATTTGGCCAGATCATGTAAACCTGTTATATATATATATATGTATTACTTTTGATCCTAAAAATGGGAACTGTTCTAACACCTTGACCATACGTCAAAAATGGCAACTGTCTTACACTAGAAATAGTAATAAATAACAATCGTAATATATAAAAATTAATTAAAAAAAAATAAACTCTTCAAATGAAGCGTTTTGCTTGTTGATGTAGCTATTACTATTGCTCCCCAATTCACTGTGTAAAGTAGGTGACGGAAGGTTGCGTTACACCTGCCCTTCTGGCTAAAAGTAATCGTAGGGCTATACGTGATATGGCAGGAGGCGCCCAAAGGCTATTTGGACGAACAATCCCGGCATTCACCTGAATTGACCTGGGAAACCATGGAAAACTCAGATTGCGATGGCCGGAGCGGTTCTTAGAAGCCTACTCCCTTCGGAATCTAAAATTTCTCGCTTCATAAATCTTTCCTCTTACATTCCTTATTTACTCATGAAAAAAAATTAGAAAAGAATTGCATCTGAACCTTATTTTTTCCTATCTTATTTTTTCACTCATTCCTAGATATGAACGTAGTCGGTAGCAAAACGTGTTTGTTGTTCTCCTTAAATAAATCGGCCACGAACTTAAGAATTAGTTCCTATCTATAGCAGCGCCTACGGTGTTCCAGGTCTTCCCAACCCAACCCCTTCAACATCACAGTTAGGTTTACCCTCCAGCTACATATTACTTGTCGCGAATCGTTTGGCAATTCTTTGGACATTCTCGAATGCCTATGTAGTTGCTGCTGTTGTTTTGGTGCTACTCCATTGGTCTCCTGAGGCAGGGAAAAATCCTTTCAGTTTCCTTGCACAGGTCTGTCTCCCATATCACCAGTGAAGTTGCAGTGGCGATTCCATATCATTTTGTGATCTTTTCCTGTTCTTTGAATCCTTCCTTTCGGGGTAACCATTCCCTCCTTCTGTTATCTCATAACATTCCACGAACTTGCTTTGCAGCAAATCATGCCTTTTTTTGTTCGTAAGAGTTTGTTTCTGACATAATAACTACCACCTGCATTCAGTATGATTGTTTTGTGTCTAACTCCGTGTCGCTCAGACATTGTTTTCATGTTTATTTGTCAAGAACGAAGTCTGCAAGCCATATGAGATAATAGTTTTTTTTTTTTTTTTTTTTTTTTTTTTTTTTTTTTTTTGCTTATGGCTTTTCGCCTCGTCGACGTCGAGGTCATTAGAGACGGGAAAAGATTTTGGGGGTGGAACGGGAAGGAAGTCGACCATAGCTAAAGTGAACAGTTTTTAGCATTGGTAAAGCGGGACACCATTGATCGGGGGGGGGGGGGGGAGGATGTTCTTGATTATAAAGTTGGTCAATATGGAGCAACAAAATTTTTTATATAATGCAAAAATTGTTTTGTATAATATATATATTTTTAATTTCAGCATCAGTACATAATACACAAAAAACGCGTTCAGTCGCAGCATTAGTTCCTGGTAAGAACAGCGCGTATTATACAATTTTTTGTGCATTATTGTATGGAACATGGTTTGTTTCAAAATGAAGAAATATTTCTAACCATTTTTTCTCTATTGTGACTTTTGCTGAAGACCAAAATTTTACCTTTTCCTTGTCAATATATTTTTTTTTAATAATGATACTTCATTAAAAAGATCATTTTAGGACATGTTACTATACGGAAAATTTTGAGTAAAATGATCAAATGATTTTTGCACATCTTTCCAACTAAGTTCTGAATTTGCTGTGACGTAAGTCGTATGTGTCACTTTCAAGGCTGGTGCTAGACTTTTCGACGCCTCTGTAAAATACAGTATAAATAATACGAGTACTGTCTGCTAAATTCAAGAAAATTTATATATTTATCAAATAAAATAATAACCTAAATTATCTGAATAGCTGATTTGTTGACATCACTTGTTTAACCAGTACTAGGACACAGCACGATGTGTATCGTCTGAGAGGCTGTTTGTTACAAAATGTTTTCTCTATTGTCTCTGGTTTTCGTCGTTGCCAGTGTCAAAAATGCCATTGTTCATTAGGTCTAAACAGAGGCGGCCCTAGCAAGTTTTGCAGGTGGTGCGAGATCTCATTGTGGCGCCCGAAATGAGTAATCGCTTATTCGTGATTAAGGTGTTCATATAGATGGACTGAAGACAACATACGGTTATTACATCCTACTAATATCATAAATGTAAAAGTTTGTTTGCTTGGATGTTTTTACTGTTTCACGTCGAAACCACTGAACTGCTTAGGATAAATTTGGAATAATGTATTGGCCATCTACTTTTATCCCAAATAGCAGTTCCCGTGGAATTCGGATACGAATATGTATATGAATGCTTTATGAATTTCACTCGAGCAAAGCCGCGGGCAAAAGATAGTCTTTATGTATAATAATAACTCAAACCTCTGAAAGATTAGTGTAGGATAGCAGCAATATAAATGAGAAACAACAGTAAAAAGGAATACTATATGTTTGAAAAGGTATATTTAAGCTACTGTGGCGAACACAATGCTCACTTCACTTACGCGACAAATTCAGTTTTTAAAATTTTTAAAAAATATATAAAAATAGAGAATATATGAAAATAAAAATTACCACTTTTAATACTGAAAAATAAACTTTAGAAAAATTTTGCCAGAACCCTCGCAGACTAATGCTTAAACAGGTTAAATTCATGGAAAACCATTTTCAACAAGTATTTTTCAATGTTTTTGTCCCACTCTGAAGCTAATCCTGGCTACGCCCTTGGAAAGTTGTGCAAATAGAGTGACCAGCGCATTCTCAATTGTATCGATCATATGCTAAAACACCTTGATTGTAAACAATTCTTCTGGATCTGTTGCTATCTCATTTACGGCTCATACTCAAAAAAATTTTAATTTCTTCGGTATCTGTCTGGGTTAATAATAGGAAATTTTCCAGTCTGAGAAGCAATTTCTCTAGCTGTCTGTTATCAGATCAGGTACTCTTTCTCAAATTCCGAGCTGTTTATCTTCAACTGTGAAGAGTTTCATAAATCCACTTTCAGTCTGCATAGCCTTCCCTTACAATGTTTACTTGAAACAATGTATTTTACAAAGTCACCACTGTAATTATGAACTCTAATTACTTCATGATCTGGGTAAGTGACAAGGCATCTGTTGCTGCAACTGAATAATTCGTTTCAGAAGGACGTCACGAACTGAAGAGTAGTGATAACGAACAGTAGCGATGCTAGACTCTATTCTTGAAACGAGTTTCGCAAATTTTTTGGCGATAGTTCTTCTAAGTGCCTGAATACCACTTCCCATCGCTTTGTTGATCTAGAGAATAAAAAAAACATTCTTCAAGGAAATCCGGACAAGGAGACAGATTTAACTGATGTTTTGGCGGCACATGTTATTACCAAATTTAATGACAGTTACGTGGATTAAAAAAAAGCTCGAAGATACTGGTTCAGAATTTTGCTTTGGACACATTTGTTTCCTCCTGCCATATTGGATCCACTGTCATATCTTTCGCATCGACAATCGTTCATATCCAAATCGAACTATTGCAAAGTATCAATGCTAAACAGGGCAGTGAGTCAAGCTCCCAGGTCCCAAAGAGTCACTTTCCGGATTGTAAGCACAGTGAAATGCTCACACACATAGACTTCGTCTTCATTAGTGTCAACAAAATCAATGTCAAAGATAATTGTGCGACGTGACTTACATCAGGAGTTCAATTCAGTATGATGGAAAAATATTTATATAACCCAATCATAGTCAAAATTTTATTACGAACTTCATTCGTTTTGAATACATTTGCCAATATAATAAGACGTTAGTCTCGTTATTAGCAATACGGCGGAGATGCTCCATCATCACAGGGTCATATTTTCGTAGCAGTTGCAATATAGGCCTACCCAGGAAGTTACTATCATTAGAAGTATTTAGTATTTCAGATCCGAAGGTTCCTCTGAACAAGACATCATTAGAGGATAGCGACCCACTGTGATTTTTCGTCTTCAGTCTGTGTTTACAAATGCTTGTCTATTGGAGTTATTTAATGGAATCAACGCTTCTATCCAACTGAGCATGGTGTGATTGTGATCTGAGGAAGTTTCGTGAGTTCTGAGACGCTCTGATTAGTAACTCCAGTCATAGAATCCTTCTTTTCCCAAATAAAAATTAGATCTTCTGTTGAATAAACAACATATAAACAATATACTTTATCTACAGATTTAGAATAAACAAGCTGTCTACTTTTATAAGTTTCTCCATTTGGTGTTACTCCTTGAAAATGCGTATTTGAAAAATGACGCCCATGATTTTTTTTTTTGTATTTTTTCGTTGCTCGAATAATTATTTCATCTCTGCCAGCAGAGTCAAAGAGCGAAAATTTTTAAATATCGTCATAATTTGTACGACTGTGGTGGTATGTCTTGTATACCCATTTTTAATCTTTTGAACAAAAGACGACGTTCCAGCCACAGATAAATCTTCTCGCACGTGCTGCTCTTTATCATGAGCCTGGTCTGAACAACTTCCATTAAAAGTTTTCTTCCGTCTCGTGTTGAACTAGTTCTGGTGACGACGAATCAGATGACTTCTAAATAAAAGTTTGTTAGCAATTTTGAAGTCTTCTCAGTTTCGTCTTAGTTTTGTTTTCTTTTTAAGTATTGTGAGACACACAAGGTTTTTTTTTTTAAGTTAACATGTCTGTAAAAGACAGATAAGCTTTGTAAATATTTACGATACCAATATTAATTGCAATCACCGAGGATCTAATATGGTTGAGTCTCGTCCCATGCACCTGTAACTTCAAGACTACAGCCGAAAAGGCAGAAAACAGGTGCGGGAGGCTCGACGCGGCACCGGAGGGTCCTAACTTTAGAACCAGTTGTGATTTTCATGATTCGAGTAACTCGAACTGACTCGAGTACCAACTCGAATTGACTCTATTCTATGATGGCATATGACTATCCATTAAGCTGAAACTCTTACTTTTATAAACTTTGCTGGATGATATGTGTTAAGATAATATATGAACAGCTAACTGAGTTATTATAGAATTTAGTCTTAATTTTTTCGCAGACGATCTCTCGCTTCATTTTCGGCGCCCCCCACATGACGGCGCCCGGTGCGGTCGCACCGCTCGCACCGCCCTAGGGCCGCCCCTGGGTCTAAACAATGATGGTCGTATGTTAACAACTGATCAACAATGCGACTTTCGATAAGCAGTTCTTGATAATAACTTCTCGATAATCAGTTCTCAACAATTATTTGTTTTTATTAAAGCTTAACATTATAAAATTAACAAAAATGGTATAAAACTCATATCCTGACGAAATAGCCACATGGCCGCCGAAAGCCGTATATTCCCTTCCCGTTCTCCCGCCGTTCCCTAGCTTGTAATGCATTCTTTCCAAAATCTGGACCTTTTCAAAAGGCCGCGGGACGAATTGTTAAAAATCGGGACCGTCCCGCCAAAAGCTGGACGTCTGGTCATCTTAACCATGACCTTTTTAGTTGCGTTCTACATTTATACTCTGCAATTTACAAAGATGTGTGTGGTGGAGGCAGCTTTGCACGAGAACTAAGTGAATGCATTGCAATCCCGAATGGCACAAGGGATGAAAAAGTTCATGTAAGCATCAGTACAACATTCTCTAATCTTATCTCTCCTGGATTGCGATCCAAATAGGTCTATAGGCGAAGAATTTCATCGGACTCAAAAATCAAAGGAGCTGTTCGCATGTTTGCCTATAAATTAACCGACGTCATCTGTCAGCCAGAGAAACCACGAATTAATTTCTTTACGCTTTCATAATGACTGTCAACCAATCCCTTGTGAAACAGATCCCGCACTTGTGAGATAACAAGAATAGAGTTTAGTTATCGTAATTGTGAAAAAAACTTGTGTAAATAATAGTTAAAATAATATGGTGGGATGGTTAAGTTGGCTGACATGTAAACCAAAGATTAAAGCAATGAATATCGCTGACTGTATCTATGGTTTTGTTTACAGGTTGTCATAGTAGTAGGTTGACTTATAAAATCGTTGGATTAAGTTTTGTTAAGCTTGTAAGAGTTTAAATACTGAGTAAACAATAAAAAAAAATCAATGTTAAAAAAAAAAAACAACGAAGGAGAAATATTTCAAAGACTAATTAATAAAATTTTCTCAAGAAAATGGTATTATTGAACAACGGCGAGGCGGTTAACGTTCGTCATTTTTGGCTTAAATCCAAAATGCATAACGTGCCATATTAAAAGGCAGAAGGAAGTATAAACCTCGCACACTCCACAACAGTAATCCAAATGCTGACTACGATTTTATGCTCTATCTTATAGCAGCAATTTAATGAAATTGTAATTTAAGAATTATGTACAGCTGGCTGTGAGTGGATTAATAAGGGTTTGGTATATCTTTCTTGTAATTAATTGTGAATTTGTGTAAATGCTGTGTAATACGATCAAGGACAGTATTATGTACGAAACATTGATTAAAAGTTTGTAATTGTAAGTACTGATGTGAATTACGATGTTTGGAGAACAATTTTCGACGGTTTGGACTGATTTATGCAAATAATTTTAGATGTAAATACTTGTAAATATCTTTAATTTTCATTTTCGTGTGTTTCATGATTTTGTTGTATTAATTCTGATTGTTTTAATGTGATTTTGATTGTTAGATGCATTGTCACCGTTCGAGAAACATCGGGCAGCTCTCTCTGTATTATTCTGGAAATTTCTGTGGTCAGTGACTATATAAAGCGAACGGCATAGACGAGTTTAGTTTTAAAAACTTTAGTTTTGGTGGAGTTGCAAGTTCATTGAAAGTTAGAATCGGTGGAGCATTTGTTCACGTTTGTACGTAATATCTCTTTGTGGAGTTCGATACCTTGAAGAAAAATAAACAAAATGAAAATTGATTCTTCAAACTGTTTGTTTCAAGAAAACAAACACCTAAACAAACTGCTGTAAATGTAACAACTTGTGAAACTTTACACATGAACCGATACATTTTCCCTTCTGCAGAATCCCTGAAAGTTTGTAACACAATCACGAAATCACCATGTACTGATAAATGCACTGCTCGCTTTGCTTCTAGTTATAAACATTGTCTGATTATATTATTGTCTAGAAAGAAGCAGATACGTACTTCCTGAGGTGCAGTACGGTAGCGCAGACTGGACGGTACATGAACGGACACGGATTACTAAATAAAGAGGGATGGATGCTGTAACTCTTCCTCTACCAAATCAAGTAAAAATAATTCCATACCTATTGGTCATTATTTTACAATCAATTATTTTCTAGAAGAAGTGCGGTGTTACAACTTACCTCGTGCTTGGGGCAAGTAGTTTATTGTTAACAAAATTGACATCTTTCTAAAGTAGGTATTATGTAATTCTTATCAAAAATCAACTTAAATACACTTTTTAGGTAATCAACACCAAAAATTAAGTAAATAACAGTTTTATTTAGTTAAACACTACTTATAATCATCATGGCACTTTTCAATCACAGTCCAAAATATATTTCGGCGCACTTGAGTAGGTAGGAAGCCATCTTACCCTCTTCTTCTCCAGTAAATACTTGTCTAGGCTTAACATAACCAACTCTTAAACATTCATTATTATTCTTTTTCTTGATGTATCTATAAAGAGAGACGTGACATAATCTGAAAGTCTGACTAGCTTTCCGAATACTGCATTTTTTTTAAAAAAAAGCTTCAGCTGCCGCTAACTCTTACACTTCTTGGCTTTGTGTTGCCCGCTCTGACTTTCTTTTATACACCCTCATTCTAGAAGAAAGGAAAAAAAAATAAGTAGGTATCTACATCATAACGTGGGGCATGTTGTAACACGGGGATTTTGTTACAACTAACCCCATGGTATGATTTTTAACATTTATCAAGATAACTATTTAAAGAATTTAGCAATCTGAAAAACTGTTATATATTATCAGAGATAGATAAATTTGAATGTAAATAAGATATAGAAAGTTTGAAATTAGTCGATAATAATAACGTAAACCAAAATGTTACGACAGTACAATTTTGTATTACCTGGCAAAAGTGAAGCGCGTGCACACTTCCGTTCACTGCGGGACACTGGCTATGGCAACATGATGCGGCGCGTTTTATAGGTCAAATCGAGTCGAAGGAATACGCTAATAAAGTTTAAGGTCCTAGTGAAGAGAGCCTGTTACTACTTATCCCTGTTACAACAAGCCCCTCGCTCCCCTACTTAGTATTTTTGGATCGAACCGACGGCTGTTTGTATAATGCTATTATGAAGAACACGAAAAATAAACGAAGTAAAAATAGATTCTTTGGACTAGTTATTCCAAGGAACGAATTACCTAACAATCTCCTTTGTATGTGTGTTTGTAGTTCTCCAAAATACGGTCGAAGTTATCTGCTGCTCCCATTTCATATTGATTTGCACTGTTACGCCCAAATAGTTCAGGGATTTCGTCAGTGCAGAAATATTCCTCTTTATGCGGAGAAGTATTTTACATATTCCCTTGCTACGCTCCAGTGCGTTCTTCTTGTGTTGTTCATTAGTGCATTACTTTCTAACTGTAGAGAGTCAGGGAACCGTAAACGTTAAGGGAGATATTTGAATTGCCGTGTCTACTCGAGTGGGACATTGTTTAGTGGTGCCTAGAGTCTTTGCGGTTTATTTGTCATCAGATTTCACGTCACAGAGTTTATGTGCAGATTCAGTTAACCTCTCTCGGATTATTCATGATGTGTAGACGATCTCTTGTTGGAAACCTCTTTCCGGATTTTTCACGCTTCACTGCATGCCTTTTTGAGATTCTGTTTTGAATTATACCGCACAACGAGACGCACACCGATGCAGATTCATCATTTTTTTCGGTTTGGTTTAATGTTGTTTCATGTTTCCAGAAGAACATACTCCAGCCTGTTCGCTTCACATAATGTTGCAAAATACTACGTGCATTCTTTTGTATGCATCATGTTTGGTTATTATAAGAATTTATTTTTCAAATTTTACATGGTTTCAAAAAATAATTATAGGCAAATATTACGATCATTCCTGGAATAACTTCTCAATGACTTCGACGTCGGCAAACCATGGAACTGTAACAAAAAAAAAAGATATGCTTTACTGCTCAGCGGTACTCAGTTCCTGCATACACTGACAAGCCAAAACATTATGACCAGCTGCTTATTAGTGCGTCCTTGGAGCGCAGTACGGCAGCGATTCGGCGTGACATGGATTCGAAAAGTCCTTGTTTGGTTTCCGGAGTTCTCTGCCACCAGATGTCTCCGGACAGGGCACGCGGTTTGTGGGCGCCGCATCTGGGAACGAGCATCTCGGAAACGGAGAGGCTGGTCGGCTGTTCGCGTGCTACTATAGTGAGCATCTACGCAGAGTGGTTGAAGGACGGTGAAACCACGACTGGGCGACAAGGTGGTGGACGTTCACACCTTGTAAGGAAACAGTCCCTCACAATTTTGTTTGATTATTTCAGTTTTACTGTTTTATTTTTGTATATTTAACGGTAATGGAGATGTTTGTGGTTTGTGCAATAACTTGCAAAAACCACAAACATCTCTGTCATTAGTACAAAGAGGAGTAAATTATTCTTGTATACATCTGTTTAATAAACTTCCAAAGGGTATGAAACAATTTGCTGAAAATAAAGACATATTTAAAGAAAAACTGAGAGATTATCTTATTGGCAACTCCTTCTACTCCATTCAAGAATTTGAACAAAACAATTAATTGTATTCAATATGACTTTTGCAAATCAAAGTTGTAAAAATTTATGTTTATTTTACTGTCTTTATTTTTCTTTGTAACATATAATTGTTTTTTTACTATGATTATGACTCATATTGTATGTATGTATATTAACCATGACATGTTTCACATCTCAGAGGTGCTTCCTCATCAGGGATCCATGAAACAAGACTGATAAATACATAAAAATAAATAAAGTAAGAATTTTTTGTGCGTGTTTAAATTATTTTCTTTTTGTAAAAGGAAAAGATACGTTAATAGTTACTATGCATGAGCAAAGAGCAGTGTTTTACAAGAACATCTTTGGCGGAGAAAGAAGAAGAAGCGAGACCAGAGATAAAAATTATGGCGGGCGGAGGCATGAATTGGTTTCCTCGCTCGAATAGTAATTGACATAATAAGAGAGAATATTAAGTTTTTAATGATTTGTTTAATCTGTAAATTGTGAAGCAAATGAGTGAAATATATAGAAAAGTGAAATGAAGTTCTCCTTAGTTTATTGTATGTTGTTTGGAATCAATACAGACCAATTAAATAGCAGAAACTGCAAGATAATATTCCATGGATTGTGTGGTGAGTAATATCCAGCCGAGGCAATTCTAGGAATCATAATAAAAGGTCAGTTTCTTACAACCTCATCACAGAACGTGGAGGTCGAAGGCTTACCCGCTCTGTACAGCGGGATAGGTGGCGGTATGTGGCGAATCTGACGGCAGAGTACAATGCTGGTGCAGGCACAAGTGTTTCGGAGCACATTCTGCTGTGCCACAGATCGCCGCCTATCCCGCTGTACAGAGCGTGCAAACTTCCGACTTCCACGTTCTGTGGTGAGGCGTGGACGTCCACCGCCTTGTCGCCCAGACGTGGTTTCACCGTCCTTCAACCACTCTGCATAGATGCTCACTACAGTAGCACGCGAACAGCCGACCAGCCTCGCCGTTTCCCAGATGCTTATACCCTGACGCCACTCCTACAAATCGCCGGCCCTTTATTTAAGGGCATTGCGAGATCTTTGGGTAGACATCTGGTTCAGGAGCATACAGAATCGTGGCAACAAATTCATTAACCGTTGCCATTGGTGTATAGCCACTGGACCTTGAAGTAAGGAAACGGGGTGCCATATACTGGCTCAGAAAAGGGAAACAAGATAAGGTAGCAGAAATTGTAGGCAGCGAAGCAACATCGGAGATGCACATTCGGAAGCTTCTATTGGCGGAATGGCAACAAGAATGGAACAACAGTGAAACAGGTCGAAGAGCATATGATATGTTCCCATCCGTAGAGGAGAGGTTAAAGTTGAAGTACCTTCAACCCTCTCCCGGATTGGTACACTACATTACAGGTCACGGGCCATACAATAGCTGGCTCCGAAGTCGAAATATTGTGGACTCGGACAGGTGCGAATGTGGTGAAGAGAGTACGCCGGAGCACGTGGTATGGGAGTGTGAAATAACAGCCAGTTTGAGAGAACACCAACAAGCTCGGCTGCAAGGTAGGAGCATATTTGACATTCTGCGCGACGAAAGTTTGTGGCATTTGCTGGACGAGGCAGCTGATCTAGCCTCAAAATTTTGGAAGGAGAAATTTATAAAAAGGAAAAATGCCGAGCGAAATCAAAGGCCACAGATAGCAGAAGAGGAGAACACAATTACACCGGATTGACGGCAGGTATTCTACGACAATGAGCAACATCAATCGTCGGAGGAACTTCAATGTGCTCCAGAGAGGCCGTCTTCTGAGCGACAACTGGGGCCGTCTTGGTATTCCAGGAGGTCAACTCTTGATGGCCTGGGTGGCTGACTTTGCTGCCGGTTCCAGGGGACTCTACCTTTGGAGCGCACACAACACCAAGAAAAATGAACAATAGTGGACCGAAGTGCGGCTGTGACAATTGGTGGTGGTAATAGTAGTATTAGTAGTAGTAGTAATGGTATTAGTAGTAGAAGTAGTAATGTTAGTAGTAATCTTAGGGACAATAGCAGTAGTAGTAGATTTAGTAGTGGTGTGGTACCCATTCTGTTTAATAACAGTAGATGTATTAGTTATTGGAAATTGAATCGAAATTTTCTTTAATTCATTGTTTATATATATATATATATATATATATAAAGATACAAATATCTGTAAATTTAAAAGAGTGGAAATAAGGGCCCAGATTAGATACTAGGTGCTGGGCTATGTTGCATATGGAAAAAAATAATAATAAATAAAAATAGACATCTGGTTCCAGACAACTCCGGAAACCTAACAAGGACTTTTCGAATCCAGGCCACGCCCAATCACTGCTGTATTGCGCTCCAAAGATGGACCAACACACTAATAAGCAGGTGGCATAATGTTTCGGCTGATCAGTGAATGTCGGACACGTCGACTCGTCTATTAGACAGTTTCTTTGTTTTATTAGGCAGCATAAATCAGCGGGGTAAAGATCTGCCAAGTGCTTTGACGTTCAAAGACGTAAGCGCGAAAAAAACGCTTTTGAAGGAGGCATCCCGATCCCGTCATTCACTGGAGTGATTAGGGAAACCATGGAAACCCCAATTCTGGATGGCTGAAACGGGATTCGAACCGGCATCCTCCCGATTGCGAGGCCAGAACGTTAACCACTCACCCACTACCGTCAGTTAGTGGCAACAGACGTCTCGAGCCGATTCTGACGTCATTATAGAGTCAGAATTCGGCATGGCCGCCACCTTGTTCACTCAGCACCATGGAATATTAGTAGTCACTCCGCTTATCACAACATTCAGTACTACAGCTTCTTGC
Source organism: Vandiemenella viatica (assembly GCA_031002005.1). NCBI lineage: Eukaryota > Metazoa > Arthropoda > Insecta > Orthoptera > Morabidae > Vandiemenella > Vandiemenella viatica. Next base: position 11,775,965 of record JARYHS010011408.1, on the reverse strand, counting down.
AAATCCTATGTGAATTGTAAGTAGGAAACTACTAGAAGATCTTGTGATTTTAGTATCACCGCAAATATTTAGTAAGATGTAAATTAAATGTAAATTTACAAAAAAAGTTTTTTCTGACAGGTTTCATTCCTCCCAGGTGAAGCGGGCTGGGCTGTTGTAGGTAGAGATAAAACGATACGAGTTAATACAAGTACTTACTCGATACATTCCTTCCGATACCAAGTACTTTTTGTATCGATACTTTAAAAATAAGTAGGTATCGGTCAAAAGTACTCGTATCGGTGTGTATACCAATGTCACGAACATCATGATTTCATTTAACACGTTAATTGATACATTAAACACTCATCTACACTGTAAAGAATATATTTTTGGTTGTCATTATTGCATTTTTTCAACACATTCTTTTTATGTTTGTGTTGTTGGAAAACTTGTTTGTCTATGGCCGGCCAAAAAAAAAAAAAAAACCTCTCTGCCGAAAAATACATATCGATAGTGGAGTTCCTGTGGGATGTACTAAAAAATTTATTCCTGACGTTAAGACACGATGGAATTCACTATATTATATGACTGATAGATTGTTGGATATGTCGAAAATTGCTACGCAGCTTTTACTCGAGGCTACAGATAGTCCTGAATTGGTGACTGGACAAGAAATTGAAATATTGAAACAGGTAGGCCTCTTGTTACAACCATTAGAATTTATCACAAAGGAATCTTCAGGCCAGAATTATGTTACGTTATCCAAAATCATACGTATCATTAATTGTCCGACGTCACAGCTAACAAAATGTTCATCATCAATAGAATGTGTCACTCAGTTGCAAACAAACCTACTGGCTGAACGTAAAAAAAGATTTGGTCTCATTGAATTTAACACCCTTGCAGCTTTTGTAACAATTTTAGACCCACGTTTCAAAAACCTTCATTTTCAAGATGCAAGTGCATATGGAACGGCGATACAAAAATTAAATAATATTATTACAGAAGATCCGACAATGTCAACCAGTGAATCTGAAGAAGAAGCAACTCACGAAGATTTTGATTATTGGTTATACCACAAACAACTTGGAGTTGGCCAAAAGCGGCGCCGTGATAACTCAAAAGCCGACGAAGTTTCAATTTATTTGGCTAATCCAGTCCGCTTTAAAAGCCAACCCATTAGAGGAATTAAAACCCGTATTTCCATGCTTATACAAACAAGCGCGAATTTATTTAAAAATTGTCGGTACCTCTGTACCCTGTGAAATGAATTTTTCCAAAGCTGGGGCAACAATGACTACATCCAGAAATCGTCTAACAGGAAAACACTTAGAAAAACAATTTTTTTTTCGGAGCACTGCAAAAACCGACTTTTTTTTCATAAAATAAGTTTTATTTTGTTCTAGTAGGTATTAGGCCTGTAACGATCAGTAAGGTGAAAATTTAATAAATATCTTTCGTCAAATAAATATATACTTTTATATCAATAAAGACTATCAATACTTATTACATACTGTTTTTTTGAATTATTCCAAATTTCATTACGAAAAATCAATCGATAGGAGTAAGTATACCGAATAAGTATCGATGCTTTACGACCGATACTGTATCGAGTAAAAGTATCGATACCTCAGTGGTATCGTTTTATCCCTAGTTGTAGGGTCTCATAAAGACAAACCTAAGAGGAGGCAGTGGGAAGGAATTCGGCAGTTGCCTTTTAGGGAATCATCCCGGCATTCGCCTGGAGTGGCTGATAACCACGGAAAACCGCAGTTAGGACGGCCGGACGGGGATTCTCGTCCTCCCGAGTGCCAGGTAGGTGGGCAATACTACTGCCTGACAATCTCATTAAAAAGTAGTTGCATTGGCGTTATTTATTAACAATCAATTAACTAAGCAACTGCGGGAAAATGCTGTACTACAAAATTGGATAACATAAGACAAGTGATAATTTTTTTATGAGCCGTCAGTCTCTTGAATGATTTGGGGTAATCCATCATCTGTTCACATCTTCATCTCAACGAACTCTTTACAGCCTACGTCCCCAGTTGTCTGCTTCGAATATTCTAATCTCTGTCTTCCTCTACAGCTCTTACAGTCCACAAACAAACTAACCAATTCCCCATGTAAACTAGCATTCTGTCTCTTCTTTCTGTAATACTCTTTCAGAAACCTGTTTCTTCATCCATCATTCCCAAAACACGTCCATTTGGTACTTTATCTGCCCCACTTAATGTTCAGCATCATTCGATAGCGCCACATGTCAGTGTCTCCATTTTTCCTTGTTTCAGTTAGTAATATATATGCATGTATCAGGATGAAAGGGCCAAAGGAGAACAATGTGTATACAGAGATAACTGGTGTGGAAGACAGGAAAGAAATCGATGTAATGAGTCCCATAGGAATGTACCTTTTAGATAGCGTGGCTGCTGGCGCTTGGTGTTAGTGGAGCGAGTTGCGACTTTGTTTCCCCCGGCACCTGATGGTCTGAGGGTCGCCACTTTGCGCGGTGCGGGATCCCATCTCGACAGCAAGTGTTTGCGCTGGCGCGGCTAGGCGAGGTGGCGACCGACGCCTTCTCTTCAGGCGGAGAGAAATTCTGCGTTGACGCCCCCGCGTTTGCAACCCGCGACACGCAGCACCGGGGGTCGCGGCGTACAGTGAAATCTTCCTTTATTTTCGTACTAGTGTAAGCCCGCGACCGTCTTTTGCGTGTTGTCACGGGCCTATAATAGTTCCAATTGTTAGGATGAAAGATTATGACAGGTTGACCTGATTTGACCAAACATAAACTTGACCTGTGTTTCAGGATGAATAAAATCTCTTGAGCTTGAAGAACTCAGAAGCATTAATACAGGTAGGTATTAAACACCAACAGGTACGACAGCGCAATCGTATAATTGTTTCAAAGGTCACAGACTCAAACTGGTTTAAATACTAATCTGACTTGTATTTGTCCCTTAAAGTTCACTCTGCAAAATAAAATAAAAAAAAATCTTGTTTCTTCGAAAGCGTTGCGTTGTTTTTTTTTTTATTGAGACTGGGCAAACATAAATGTAATCGTTGGTCATAGTATCTGTGATGACCAGAGAACATAATACACATTCCATATTATTAAACAGTTGAGCAAATCCGAAGAAATAAATTGCCAGGATAGGCGATAGCATATTTGGTCTGATGTCCACTTAAAGTTACCAAATAAGTCACGTACAGCTAACATGACAAAGTCCATTAAGGAAAGTGTTCAGTAAAATACCTAAAAATCGAATAAATCACAATGCATAAACTGGTCAAGCAACGTCATTAGTGAAAGTTTTAATTAAATTTAAATTTATCCTAAGCCAGTATAACAATTAGCATTAGTGATTACAGAAGAGACCTTGAGTAATTTAATTTTTTAAAAGATTTTTTCAGTTTCTTTTATTAGCAACATGTTACTGAAAACTGATCCACTTTTTTTCAGCCGAAAAATTTAGCACTATGAAGCGCTACGAAAAGCAAACTTAATGAATGTATTATGGCAATTAATTTGGTAGCAGTTGGTTAGCTATTAAATTGCGGACATAACCGCGAATTTCTTCTAATGGTATCTCTGGTCGCTGATTTGCGAGCGAAGGCTGACAAGTTACACCGTTCTCCATCTAATAGTTATCGGGGTGAGTGAATGAGTGAGCTAACGAAATTATATACCAGATGTAAAAATGCATCGCCACTTTCTGCGACTCCACGTTCGTGTGGTTTGTGACCTAAGATCCAGTCTCGGTGTTGTCAGTTTTTGCTGGCACGTGATTTAATGCACAATATATGCTGCTAATGAGTTTCTAACCAGCGTTATCTTTCTTTTTATTTTTTAAGTTGGTCAATAAAACAGCTTTGTCGGGGATATCTTCACATACGGTGGCTAACCGATGGAGGCATGCCAATACAGGGAACTGAATATTTGATTTGCTTAGTACTGTATCGAATGGGTCTAATTTAAGTCATCATAGCACAGCATGTTCAGATGAAATAACTTTCTCTCGCCCTTGGAGGCAGGTAATATAATTTTTTTGATGTAGCCTGTTTCGAGTCTAGTAGGCGTCCAGAGCACTGAAGTACTTACTTCTTCTTGTTCCCGTGTCGATGACAGCATCAAATAGGAGGTAGGTTTTCCTCCAATGCGATGGCTTTGTCAGTAGCTGATTGGAGGTCAAATAGGGATACATTCATTTCAATTTGTGGACAATAGATGTCCAATAGTTTCTCTTTCCCCACACGAACATGTTGTATCCGGCAGTTCTCCCACGTATATCCATGAAGCAAGAGTATCTTTGGAACGGTCAACTCAAACTCGAAGCCTACATTGTGGCTTCCATATGGGCCATGGATGTTCGGACCCAGGTGGTAGACTCTCTTTTGGCTTGATCCACTCGATATCATGTTGAACTCTCTTCTCCCAAGCCAATATTCTTTCATTGCTTGGTGCTCCATTTACTCGCTTTGAAGTCAGTAGGAAGCTTGATCGGGACTACGTACTAATACCTGATGAGCCAATTACGGCGTAGCCACTTGTTAGGCACGTGATGAATAGTCAATGGAACTTATTTCCCCCACTCCAGGCCTATCCAGAGAGCGCAGAGCCATTTCGACGCTCCAAGAGTCACGGATCGTGGTGGGTGAGCGGTTCACGCTTTGGAATCGCATTCCGGAGATCGCGGTTTCGATTCCGGCCATCCAGATTTGGGTTTTCCATTGTTTTCCCAAATCACTCCAGGTGAACGCCGGGATGCTTTTTTCAAAAGGCCATGACCGAATTCCTTCCAGTTCCTTGTCCCCGGTCCCATCCCGCCTATAATGACCACGACGTGGACAAGACGTAAAGCCATAAGTAAAAAAAAAAAATAATAGCGTCCAAGTGTAATTTCTCCGCCATGGCTGAGGAAACATCCAGAATTCATGTAGGAATATGAGGTACTGGCTAATGCATCCCCAATCTCTGCCGGCTTGGGAAAGATACTTCAAGTGACAAGATTTTCATTGGTAATTCATGGCTGAGGGAACATCCAGAATTCATGTAGGAATTTTTACACCAATATCTTTCCACGACTCATCACCAACATATGTCTTGTACACACCCATAACTCTCTTCACCCTCCTTCTATCTTTCAATGAATAGCACTCTTTTACCATATCAGTTACCAATTGTGTTTTATGGTTATTTCCAGAAACAAATCTAGCAGCCTTTTATTGCACCCTCTCCAACTCCTGTATTTGGTACCCAAAATATGGGTCCCATACTACACCATCATATTCAAGCAGTGGTCTGACCAAAGTTTTGTACTCCAATTCGATTATTTCTCTAGTACATTCCTTGATCACTCTTTCCAACAGTTGAAAGATTTTGAATCTTTTTCCCACTACCTGTCAAATGTGTCCTGTCCACTTGAGCTTTTTATCAAATGCTATGCGAAGGTATTTTATTTTTAAGACTTTCATTCCTCCCAGCTGAAGGCCGGGAGGCGGGCTGCTGGCTAGTCACGAAAAATCTTTTCACCATAACTAACCTACGGGGAGGGAAGGGGGATGGAAGGTCGGCCGTGGCCTTGTAGGGAACTATCCCAGCATTCACCTAGAGTGGTTGAGGAAAACCACGGAAAACCTCAACCAGGATGGCCGAACGAGGTTTGACGCCCGTCCTCCCGAATGACAGGTAGGAGGCAGATTTCGCGGCCTCCTCCCATCTCGAGTCTCTAATAAGGGAACGTCCATAAACCGGGTAGCTACATTTTGGCCTTCTAAGAACCCTCCTCCCCCCGACGTAACTCGACGGGGCTTTTGACTCTACCCTCCCCTCCTGACCCACGTACCACGTAGCTTTTCTCCCTTTTGATTCCAGAAGTTGGTGTTCTGTAACTCATTTTAACTGTGAAAACTGATATGTATGGAAAGCTTCGTGACGTGGCTCGGAACCCGCTCCCTCCCTCATGTAGCGCAGGTAGCCTTCCCCCCCCCCCCCCAGACCGAGCTACGTAGTTTATGCTCGCTCCCTAAGTAGCTGCTTCCCTACTTCATAATCATAACCAATGACTGCTCACTGAAGACTAATTGGACCAAAACAATTGAAGCCAACTGCCACAGTACTCGACAGAATTCTGCCTTCCAGATGGCATCAAGACAGAGCGTGGTGGTGAGCGGTTAACGCTCTGGCCTCATTCGGGAGGACAACGGTTCAAATCCCCGTCCGGGCATCCAGATTTGGGTTTTCCAAGGTTTCCACAAATCATTCCAGGCGAATGCCGGGATGCTTCATTCAAAAAGGCCATGGCCGAAATCCTTGCCGTTCCTCGTCCCCAATCCCGTCTCGCCTCTAAAGGCCTCGACGTTGTTGAGGCATAAAGCCATAAGTAAAAAAAATGGTATCAAGATGTTTTGATGTTCTGCCTGTATCAAGTCAGTCATGAGAAAAGGAAGTGAGGGTTGGACGATTCATGGAAAAAATATCAGTCTTGTGTTAATAATGAGGAAAGAATACGGTATTGGATTCGTCTGTGCAGGGCAACCAAGGGGAGAAGTAACAGGGGGAGAGTTGCGGAGGCAGACAAGTAGTGCGGAGTCCGCGGTGATTGGTGACTCGAAATCTCCGCAGCCGGACAGGCGGAGCGGCACGACTGCCAAATGGCCGTGCGGGCAATACGGTGCCGTCTGCAGCGGCGCCGTAAAGCACTCGCTGACGAGGCGGGACGCGCGCCTCGCGAATATCCTAATTAACAGCGCGGCTGGTTTATGTGGCGGCCATATTAGCTGGCGCTAGTGGGCGTAGTAATCCTCGGGATTATGATGTCGCGCCCCTGATCCCGCCACAAAGGGCGCCTGCAGCGCCAGATAGCCGCGGCGGCCGCCTGCGTAAACACCTGCGCGGCCGGAAAACTGGGCGCAGCGGTCGAGGAAACAAATCACTCCCTCCCACCGAACACATCAGGACAAGTGGTAAACACTGAAAGAGGAGGTAGTATGAACGACATTGAGTAAAAAAGTTCACATAAACACGTACATTCGTTTCGGAGATACAGGTGCTGTAATGTAGATAGAATTTAATTTAACTTAATTTTAATTGCAATTGAGCGTACGCTCCGGTGTAAACTTCCCTATACACCCCTACAAATTTCCAGTACAAATTCGTCCAATGTATTTGATAAACCATTCATCATTTCTATTGGTAACTTATTCCAATCCCTGACACCTTTAACATAAAAAAAAAGAATCTTCCAACACCGTTGTGCATGAAATTGAGTGCCATATTTTGCTCACAGCCATATTTTCCATACCATGCATTACTTTTAATTCTTACACCAATATCTTTCCATGCCTCATCACCAGTATACGCCCTGTACACTCCCATGAACCTCTTCACCCTTCTCCTTTCTTCCAATGAATCCCATTCCAACTCTTTTATCATATCTGTTACAGATTGCATTCTGCGATAATTTCCAGAAATAAATTTAGCAGCCCTTTTTTGCACCCTCTCAAACTCCTGTATTTGATAGCCTACTAAAAATGTGGGTCCCATACTACACTACCATATTCAAGCAATTGTCTGACCAAAGTTTTGTAACCCAATTCCTTTACTTCTTTCGTGCATCCCCTCATCACTCTCTCCAACGAGTGCAGAACTTCGAAACCTTTTCCTACCACCTGATCAATGTGTCCTGTCCAGTTGAGCTTGTTATCAAATGTAATGAGAAGAAATTTAAATTTCAAATCTTCAACAAGGAATTCATTCCCCACCTTATTATTTATTTTATCGTTTATCCCACTAAGGAGCGTGTGGAACCACTAATTTGCATTGTCCTTCTTATTCTTCTTGCTGATCTTATTTTCCCAAAACCTCCACATCCTAACCTGGCGTCACTCTAGAGAAAATCTCATCACGCAGGTGACCTTAATGAACGGACATATAGAAATCCTGAGAACTGATACAAAATGAACCCGTTGTCGGATTTCGAAGATGTTTGTTTAATAGTGTAATACTATTGTTATTAACATTTGATGAAGAATAAATTTGCGACAAATGCATATTAACGCCAAACGTAGGTAAAAAGGTGTTGCCAATATGTAAAGCAACATCCAAGTTCATCACATCAGCAATTTAAATCATTAATGATATTTTTATTGATAATTTATTCAAACAAAAAAATAATTTAATTCATAACAAAAGGTGTACACCTCAGTACATACCTAATGATACCCTAGCAACGGTGACAGTAGCGACTGAGAAATGGTAACGACAGTAAAGACTTCACTGAAGCATAAAGTTGAATTTTATTGGATGTTCATAGGGTGTAAACTGTTATTATAATTTTTTAAAGAATGAAATGCTATAAAAAGCAAACTAACTGGATGTTTTCAGGCCATTCACTTCATCGCAGCTGCTTAGCTACTAAGTTGTGCACATGACATCGATTTTCCAGTAACATCTCTGGTCGTTGTTAATTTGCGAACTAAGGTTGCACGTGACGTCACTGTTCCCCAGTGAACACGTATTGAGTTGCCTGAGTGTGCTGACGCAATTATAGTGTTCGGCACTGTACTACATCATTAATTCTGTTCCCCGTTCTTCCAGTGGAATGTCAATCAGGAGTAACTGTATAGTGATCCGGAAATTCAGACGCCAAGTTTTCCAATATAAACGGTTTTATTCGGCGGAAACACCTGCTGTTGGGGAACGTCTCTCTCAGACGAACGCTCCGCCTTACAACCGAATTTCATCATAGCCGGCGATCAAAAGCGGAGGCGGACCCACAGAAAAGCTGCGCCGTGAAAGCGGAATGGCCCGGTGGTGGGGGCAGGAGAGGTCGGTATCGGGGGCGACGCACAATGGTCGGATATCAGCGGCGGCGGCGCCAAAAGGCGGCGGGCGGCAGATACGGCGGCAAAGGAACGGCTCTCCACCGCAACGCCCGCGGGAACAATCACACGCCAGCGGTTACACGAGTCATCCGACAGTGGGTGAGCCCGTCAACGAGTCAAGGATCTAAAGTAGTTTCCATCTTTGGGGTCAAAGATCATGGTGATAAAAAATTAACGGGATCTGCATTTTATCTTAAAACAGTGGTGGCCAACCCAAATAATCTTGCGGGCCAAAATTTTTTCTCATGATTTCGACAGTTAATTTTTTAATATATGGATGCACAAATAATGTATTTTTTTAATACATTGGTTTTCACATTATAAAATTATTATATTCTGTAAAAGTGTGATGAATCACACGTGTCCGAAAAATGTTCAAGGCGGCCTGCGGGTTGTCCACCCCTACCTTAAAGCTTTGGTCTGCAAAATTTGAAGTATATATGTTAAGAAGGAAAATAGAAGCATCTGAAATGCGGTGCTATACAAGGAACCTGAAAATTAAGTGGACAGTTAATGTACGAAATGAACTAGTTTTGGAAATCATGGGTGAGGAAAGAAGTGATCTTACAGAAAGAAGAGACAGGAGGGCATGTCATCTTCAAGACTTCAGGGTTAGTTAATTTGTTAGTGGAGGGAACTGTCGAAGATAAGAACGGCCGAGGAAGACAGATAATAGAATATATGATTATGATTATTATTATTACTTTTTTTTTTGAGGGGATTGATACTGTAAGCAGCAACTAGTCACAATTTGTTATTATTATGTTTATTCAACCATTGCCGGTATCGATCAAAATGGTTCCATTTTTAATGTATTTAAGTATGATAAAAAATGCAAACAATCTGATGATAAGCATTGTTTGCTCGAAACCAGTAATGGTTAAATAAATATAATAATAACAAATTGTGACTGGTTGCTACTTCTAATATCAACCAAAATTTGATATCACTGTCGCTGATTTCCATAATCCATCATGGACAAAGTATTATATAAATATATATGTATATTTTTTAATTTTGCTTCTGGCGAACGCCTCGTTGACGTCGAGGTGATTATAGACGATAAAAAACTGGAGGAAAGGAATGCGGAGGAATTTATTCATAGACGTTTGAAGAAAGCATCCCGGCATTCATCTAGAGTGATTTGGGGAAACCATGGAAAACGGAAATCTGGATGCCGGGATTGGGATTCGAACCCGCGTCCTCCCGAATCGGAGGCCAGAAAATTGAGGAGGTTGGTTGTAAGGGGTATGTTGAGATGAAAAGGTTAGCACCAGACATAAAGGATTGGAGCATTGCAACAAATCAGTCCAAAGACTGATGACGACAAAAAAGAAAGAAAAAGGCAGCTTTAAAGAAATGACTGCCAAAACACTGGAAGAAATGAAACTGTTTCGTTTAAATCAGCATATTAATTATTAGTTGCATTTTGTTTATATGTATTCCTTCAATGTAGATGTTTTCGTCATATTCTGTGACCAGTGTTACAGTAAGCTAACATATATGGGATCATGTTTATTTCGCGATGCAGTGACTGTATTAACGCGTGCAGCTGAAGCATTAATTTTCAAGCAGAAATATTAGCACTCGTCGTTACTGCGGAAGGAAGGGGTTACCAAAGTCATCTTCCTTTTTTTGTATAAAAATGAGTAGCATTTGCCCGCTGCTTCGCGCGAGTGTGCTTTGGTGTGTGTAAAAATTCTTTACCGATTTTATTCTATTACCAAATATTAACGGTGAGAGACAGGAATTGTAAATGTCTTCTTAACACTTTCATTTATTTTAGTTAGTAACCTTAGGTTCGGTTTTCATACTGATGTCACAGAGTTTTGTTTCATTCACATTTTAATGTAATGCAATTAATGAAATAGTAGAAAAGCTATCTGAAAAATTAATTGTACTAATTCGTAGAGATAATTATTGTGCAAATTAAAAAAAAATGTTTGGAAAGGGTTTTATTTTTGTGATACAAGTAAGTGAAGCAATGTTTAAGAGAAACAAGATGTTACCTTTACCTTACTTGGTGGGTCGGTCACTGTAATAGCTTTTTGTACCATTTATAAATGCTGATACAGGGTACTGCGTGGTAACCGCAGTGCCTCAAATTTATATCGATATAACAGTTACCTGCAACTTCGTGCTCTTGGACGAGTGTATCAGTATAAGAGACTTCTTCATTAAAGCAATAAATATTTTAATGTAATAACAAAAATTTATTAACGTTGTATATTAAAAAAATAGATAGTATATAACTTCTGAAGCAGATTTTTATTCTTTTTGCCGTTAGGATATTTGTTTTGTTTTGACTATACTTGTATGTTGATATGATCAATTATTTCTGCTTTAAAATATAAATTTACGTGGATTAAAACTAATCTTGCACGGTATCAACACGTTAAGAATTATTTTTAATTTCCTTCACTTTCAGATCACCGTATTACTGAAGTAATCATTTCAGAAACGTGGAAGTTTTTTCAAATTGTCAACATTTGATAACGATACAGTGTATGCATTAATACGCACCTGACTGAATCTGTGATCTTCTAACGACAATATAATCGGAGGTTGAAATACAGCCTGGACCATGATGATAGCTTTTTTTAAAACTTATGGCTTTACGCCTCGTCGTCGTTGAGGTCATTAGAGGCGGGATGGGACTGGGTACAAGGAACGGGAAGGAATTTTACCATGGCATTTTTGAAGGAAGCATCATGGCATTCGCCTGGAGTGATTTGGGGAAACCATGGAAAACCAAAATCTAGATGCGCGGACGGGGATTCGAAGCGGCATTCTCCCGAATATGAGGCGAGAGCGTTGATAATATCTGTTATACTTTGTTAGAACATAAGAGACGATGTATTTAGCTTAATAAATTACCCAGTGTAATATTAACATACGAATTATTTTTAATTCTCTTTGCTTTCAATAAACCCCTATTATTGATGTAATTATTTCAGTCGCATACAAGAAATCCAGCAGGCCACGTTTCGATGGCGGAACACTGAATATATGAATGCGCATGTGACAGAAGCTACAATTTTTGAACGGTTTGATTGAAATGGATCCTGGACCAGACTGATAATTGATACGCTTTGTTAGAACATAAGGCATAGTGGATTTAGTTATATAATTTACGCGATGCAGCACAAGGATTTAGGATGCATAGTTGATTTTTTATTTCATTGGTTGCATGTTGTTGTCGTCATTAACTTAATAGCACTATGGCGATAAACATTACGAAGTCAAGGTTACGAGAGGTATTTAATGGAAAGAACAGTTTATTTTACTAGTTGTCGTTTGAACAGTAGCAAAAATTTGTACACCTGTTCCTTGGGTGATTTTATTCAATAACATTTGCACATTATAGACACCAAATATATATTAATCAAGTAAACTCCACCGAAATATGGGAAGTACTGAACAAGACATTTTGTAAAAACGACGTATCATTACCTGTTGATATTTATGGTACTTGTTTCTCAGACATCTTTCTAAGAGCAAGAAAAAACTGAGTTAGGTATCCATAATGACATATAAGGAAGACATATTGGCGTATTAACGTCCTAATTGTATAGCCTTTAGCGATAACGTAAGACATATTGCACCAGAGACAAACTGTTTAACTGTCACCCAATGACAATCTGTGTCTACCACATTACTAATCTAACGCATTTCGCATGGCAACTGACCTGTTACCATGCAAGTAAATGCTGATTACATTTGATTCACATATACCGTTTAATTTAATGTACAGCGGCCCAGGAAACTGAATAGCAAAAATAAAACGGAATCCTAAGTTTTGTCAGATTTTTTTGCGAAAGGAGTGAGCGTTTCAAATAAATAATGATCTGTGGCCCACAATAACACATACTTAAAGGTTTTTAATATCTTGATCCTTCCCGTGGTACACATGTTTCATTAGCTATTTACGCAGATTTTTTTTCGGAACTTTAGCTCTAAAAATTTGAAAACGCTGTGCTTTTGGCGCGGTTCTCGTTCAAATAAAGAGACACACGCAGATTGCTTACAGAGTTATAATACTATAGATTTAGGTTGCTTTCATGAGCGCCATGTTATTGAAATCATTAATTCGTTTGAATTTAAATTCAAATTGATCGTGTTCTTTGCGGCTTGGATTATAATTAAAACTATTAAGCATCCTAGAGTAAATATGGGCGTGTGACTGAAGTTTTGATTTTCTAACGGCACATTACCGCAGTTTGTGGTAAGTTTAAAATGGAACCTGGACAAGGATGACAACTGAAAGATTTGTTACATGGAAACGTACGAGAAACAGCATTCAACGTTATTTTATAACAATTCTATTTGGTTAAGAAACTGCAAAAAATTGACTTGCCAGAACGCTCAGTTAAAGACGTCGTTTTTGACGGGCTTACAAGTTAGTGAAATATAACAATGATCGATGGCACAACATGTGGTGTTACTATTCCTTTATCACAATTACCTTTTAGACTCTTATATTTGGATGTAATATGTTCTAAGAACTGAACCACATGATATAATATGATATTATTTTAAAAATCTAAAATAAAATCTTGTGTACTGATCTCATAACTTCACACAAATAGGATTTAATAAGATGTAAATTGATACTTTCCCAACCCTCAATACTCAAATGATTTTGCTTCTTGTATCACAATATTTATTTATCACATTCCACATTCTCCGAAGTTTCAACAATTTATACATTCGCTTTATAAAATAACAGTACATCCTTGTATTAATGTTTTTCTTCTTAACATTTATCATTAATAATACTGGTATTATTAGTTTTTATATAACACGCAGTCCATTTCATTTCAATCGGTTTGGCTATCACATACCATGAATTACTTGACATCCAGCAATCATTAATGTTATTCGTTGATAAAAGACAAAACAGCTTCCCTACTCAAAAACCAGTTGCAGAAGAATTATGCTCATACAGTTTAAATGTCCACCAGATATATGGTGTTACTTTATCAACAGCGAAGTGTAACTGGGTATTTGAGACAATTAGGCCCTAAATATATATACTATGTAATTTCATAAGCTCACTTACTCACTCACTCACGTCAATAGCAATCGGCTGGAGAACGGAGTCACGTGTCAGCCTTCGTTCGCAAATCAACAACCACCAGAGATATCATTAGAAGGAATTCGAGTTATATAACCAGTTTAATAACTAAGTTACTTGTACAAAATCAATTGCAATAATACATTCATTAAGTTTGCATTTCGTTGTTAAATAAATATCGATAAATTTTATTGCTAAAAAACGTGTGGAACTACTTTTCAGTAACTTGTTGTTAACGAAAGCAACATAAAAAAACTTAATTTATTCATGGTCTCTGTTGTGTCCACGAATGCCAATTGCCATTTGGGCCTAGGATAATTTTCAATTTATTTAAAACTCTCGATAATCTTGTTGTTTGACCAAAGTTTATACACTACGATTTATTTCCTTTTTATATATTTTACTGATCACTTTTGTTAGTGGTATTTGTTCATGGTCGCTGTAGGTGAGTTATTAGGTTGTTGAAATTGAACATCAGACCAAATATGTAACCGAATCGAGTATTATGGCAATTCATTTCTCCGGAGTTGCTCAGCTGTTGAATAAACCGGAATCTGTTTCTCTGGTCGTTACAGTCACAATATTACACTATCAATACCCATCCTCTATTATTATTATTATTTCGTATCAGAAACATACAGTTACACAATTACAGTCATCAAATTATAATCGACCAGAACTTGGCCACTTCCAGTGCATTTTCTGAGGCCTCATACAGTTCAGCTGCCGAGCAGGATGCTGGACACAGTCGACACTGGAGCATGTGCTGGACAGTCTGGTCCTCACCGCAGTTGCACTTGATATCACTGATCTCAGTATAGCCCCATCTTGCTAAATTCACTTTGGATCTGCCCACTCCTGATCTCAGCCTATTCAAAGATTTCCATGTCAACCATCCCTTGTCATAACCAGGTGGCAAAGATTCAGACACTCTTCCCCAGCCAAGCGGAAAGGGAGCCTTAGCTTCCCATAGTTGTAACCTGGCTTCTTCAGTTGTTGTTGTAAGTTCCTGAGATATTCTTAGGAAACTTTTCCTGGACTTAAGTCTTTGCCTGTGAGGGATATACCCATATAGTGGATGAGATTTTTCATGGTTCACTTTCCTCCTTTCCTTGTTCACTGCTATTTCCCTTCGAACAGAAGGTGGTGCTATTCCTGCGAGACGGTGGAGCCATTCGACTGGAGTTGATTTTAAGCAGCCTGTTATGATTCTGCACGTGTCATTAAGTGCAATGTCTACTTGTTTGGCATGGGTTGAACTGTGCCATACGGGACAGGCGTACTCTGCAGCCGAATAACATAGTGCTAAGGCAGAAGTTCTAATTGTTTCAGGTTGGCTGCCCCACTGCGATCCAGCCAGTTTTCTTATGAGATTGTTCCTACTGGAAACTTTCAGCTTGGAGTTCATGCAATGTTTCCTGAATGTAAGTGATCTGTCAAGGGTCACTCCTAGATATTTTGGAGTATCACAGTGTTCTAGTTCGACCCCCGACCATGTTACCTTTAACCTACGATTTGCTTCTTTATTCCTTAGATGAAAAGCACATACTTGTGTCTTCATAGGATTTGGTTTAAGCTGGTTCGTGCTATAATACCTTGACAAATCTTCCAGAGCTTTGGTAAGGGTGCTCTCCACTGATTCAAAGTCTTTGCTCTGTGAGACCAGAGCAAGATCATCAGCATACACGAAACTCCTGCATTTGCGTGGTATAGGCTGATCATTGGTATATATGTTAAACAATAATGGGGCTAGCACACTTCCTTGGGGTAGACCATTCTTCTGTGGCCTCCAACGGCTACGCTGACCTTGGAAGTCAACAAAGAATCTGCGGTTCTGCAGAAGAGTAGCAATGAACTTACTAAGAATAAAATTCCTGGTCAGATTGTAGAACTTGACTAGTAGTAGCTGATGGTTGACGGTGTCATACGCTGCTGACAAATCAACAAATACCACCCCTGTTACCTTACGAGCTTCAAATCCATCTTCTATAAACTGCGTGAGGTTTAGTAGTTGTCCTGTGCAATTTTTACCCGGGCGGAATCCAGCTTGTTCAGGAATAAGCAAAGGATCAACTACAGGCAACAGCCGGTTTAAGATCATTCTTTCAAGCAGTTTGTAGAGGTGACATAAAAGTGCAACAGGTCTAAAATTCTTTGGACTGTTTCCTTCTTTGCCAGGTTTAAGCAAGGCGATCACTCGGCTCTTCCGCCATATCTTTGGAATTTGACATTTACTCATACAGTTGTTAAAGAGCTGAAGCATCCACTTCTTTGTTGTTAGACCAAAGTGCTTAATTTGTTCTGTCCTAATGTCATCCAGGCCTGCTGATTTTCCATTTTTGCAATTTCTTATAGCCTTATCCAATTCTTCCATGCTGAATGGTATTGTGAGGTCATTATTCTCCTCTTGGCCTTCTTTCCGCAGTATGGGCATTTTGGACTTGTGATTAGCTTTGCCATTTAATAGCAGTTGGTGTGCTATTTGGTTGGCGGTAACATTATAATGAGTTTTGGTCTTAGTTGGATCATTGTTTAGATGCTTCAGTAGTCTCCATGCTTTGTGGCTGTCTCTTGCGAAATCTAAGTCTTCAACAGTTTTAATCCACTGATTCCGCTTTGTCTCTTTAATAGTGGAAATGAGTTTGTTTCCTGCTTCCACTGTTGCTTCACCAAAAGGATCTTCTGTAAATAAATTGTTGTATTCTTTAAGTAGAGCAGCTTGTTCTGATGTGAGACCGGGGATGTAAGATGTCCGACAACCACGAGGGATAGACATTCTGGAACATCTCTTTACAGCCGTGGTGAAGATGTCATAGCATTCTGGTGTTGGTTCTATTGAAGGAACTTCGGAATCCAATAGTTCTGAGAATTCAGACCAATTTGCCTTTTTGAAGTTGTATCTTCTACGGAAAGGTACTTCCTGTGGTCTAACTGCAGCATATATTTGACACATTATTGGTCTATGCTGTGAGTTGGGTATTGGGGAACAGACAGATTTAATGCACTGGTGGCTAATACTGCTACTACTGAATATGAGGTCAGGGTTGAAACCACGCCTCCACCGACCACTGTTGAATGATGCAGGTAGTTTTGCATCATGGATTAGAGAGAGGTGATTTATTTCAGCCCATTCTTGTACTGCAGTCCCATTCTCATCTTCATGGTCATAGCCCCAAACATTGCTATGACTGTTGAAATCACCAATCACGATCTGTATGTCTTTATTATGGAAATTATGTGGTTTATTGACAGTGAATACAGCACCAGGTGGTTTATAAAAAGACGAAATGGTACAGTTCGTCATTTCTAGAGTGAGAATTTCAATGTCATTTTGTTCCGTGAATGCAGTGGACATTACTTGTACATCTGGACGTACAAAGATTGCACTTCCGTATTGATTATGAGGTCTTTCTGTAGCGAGATGCATTCCTTTTATTTTTGGTCTACGCATTTCATAACCTCTGTGTGTTTCCTGTACGCACAGTATATGGCACTGATATTGACTGCATAGGTCTTGTAGCAGTTCTTCCTTGGCTGGTGACATGCCTTCTATGTTAACAGAGATGATTGTTAATTGTGGCCCTGAAAAGGGCTTGGGTAGTAATGTTTCTGGTGTGAAAGGATTAGCCGTCAGGACATTTCGATTCATTCTCTGACGTTGCCCAGGGTACGCCTGATTGCTATTCTTCGCTTGGTCGCTTAACATTGCAATCTTCGAGGAGGCTCCTTTCATGTACCCCACCCATCCTCTATATAAAAAATAAAGTGATGCTTCTGAAGTTAACAGGAATTCTTCAAATTTTGCAGACTGAAGTTTAAGGGACAAATACAAGTGTGCATTTCAGTAAGTTAGAATCTACGACTTTTGAAACATTTATACGATAGCATGATCGTCCCTGTTTGTGTTTATTTCCTACGTCTATTAATTCTTCAAGGTCAAGAGATTTTATTCACCCTAAGGGAGAAACACAGGTCAAGTTTGTATTTGGTCAGATCGTATCTTCCTGTTATAATCTTTGATTCTAAAAACTGGAACTATTCTAGACCCGTGATGACACGCAAGAAACTGTCACCAGTGCCGAATAATACTAAAACTTTTCAATCAGTTAAAAGATTTGTTTGTTGCATTTAGCATTCTGCGTTGCTGCGCTGAACGTTATCAGCATCGGAGGGCTTAATTCAGATGCTATCTTTGGACAGGAACTGTTCGATACAGCACAGTGACAACCAATCGCTTTTTGTTCGCAGTTAATTGCATATTTCTCGTGCACCTGCATTGACAATGAAAAATATGCGCAATTAGTGTCAGATCCTATTAAGCCGCAGCGCACTGAAGCTAACGTTGTTTCTATACTATTTACAGACACAGAGAATCCCATGTGCGCAGTACGGTCGCTCCCGGACACTCTGTGACCTATTAGAGTTCTCTATAAACACGTAATTTCATACGGCCGCTAATAGACGCACTGAGCTCCCACAATACGCCTGTAAACAGCCGCTAGTCAGCCGTCAGTGGAACCGAGCAAATTGCTGTATCTGCAAATCAAATGACGCCGCTGTTGTTTCACATGAGTTCTAAATGGTAGTTGAAACGTTCGCTGGTGGCCAGGGATTCAATTTCGCGTACTGCAAGGTGAACCTGGAATACTGTGAGACTCTGAAATGAATTAGTTTCAGAATTCCCATATTTTAGCGCTGCGATGTTTTTGAATTAGAAATGGAGCCTTTACGGAAATACTGAACCAATTATCGTACAAATTTGAAAAACATCATTCTTTTATCTCTTACTACCCCAAATATGATTACCATTTAGAGCATAAAATTTGAAAAAGTCGAATGAAATAATTATACGTGGCTCACGAGGGAGTTGAATGTAATTTTGTTTTCCGGTAATCTTCTATGTATCAAATCGAACCTGATATTCCTCCAACTGTAAAAATCTTATATATATATAAAAATAGACGTGTTTTTTCCTATATTTCACTTTTCAGCCACCACTACCTAGCACAGATCACTGATGTTTGTGGGTGGAAGTAGCATGGAGATTCCTGTCGTGCACAACGTTGGCCGAATGCCGATAGCTGTGGGGATGTGGGAGATATAATGATTAAAGTTGGTCAGTACAGGGTGTTTTCATATTTCGACCAAAAATTCGTATCTCCGTATTCTCTTTCCTGCCACAACTACATAACATAGACTTTTGGTGTTTGTGTGTGGTAGTAGAATCGTCTTTCTTGTCGTGCACTATGGTTGTTAGATGTCGGTAGCTATGGGGATGTGGGAGATATGGGGGTTGGAAGTGGTCGACCTGTGGCAGTTTCATACTTCTGCCAAAGACAAAAGTGTCATGGTGTATCACTTTTCAGCGAAAACTACAGATCACAGATAACTGGCGTTTGTGTGTAGTAGTAGCACAGAGTCACCTTTCGATCACAACAGCGGCCGAATTTCAGAAACTGTGGTACTGTGGTAGATATGGTAATTGTTAGTGGCCGACCAAGTATATTTTCGTATTTCCACTGTCTCCGCATTTGTCACTTTTCTGCCACAACTACATAGCATAGAGCATTGGTGTTTTTGTTTGGTAGTAGAATCGTATCTCATGTAGTGCACTATGGTTGTTAGATGTCGGTAACTATCGGGGTGTGGGAGAAATGGGGGTAGAAAGTGGTCGACCTGTGGCAGTTTCATACTTCTGCCAAAGACAAAAGTGTCATGGTGTATCACTTTTCAGCGAAAACTATAGATCACAGATAACTGGCGTTTGTGTGTAGTAGTAGCACAGAGTCACCTTTCGATCACAACAGCGGCCGAATTTCAGAAACTGTGGTACTGTGGTAGATATGGTGGTTGTAAATGGCCGACCAAGGATATTTTCGTATTTCGACGAAAGGCTTGTGTCTCCGCAGATTTCACTTTTCTACCACGACTACATAGCATAGAGCATTGGTGTTTATGTGTGGTAGTAGAATCGTGTCTGTTGTCGTGCACTATGGTTGTTAGATGTCTGTAGCTATGGGAGTGTGGAAGATATGGGGGATTAAAATGGTCGACCTGCGACAATTTCATATTTCTGCCAAAGACGCATGTGTCACGGTGTATCACTTTTAAAGTGAAAACTATCAATCGCAGATCACTGGCGTCTGTGTGTGGTAGTAACACAATCTGTCCCATCGATCACAACGTTGGCCGAAATTCGGTAACTGTGGGAGTGTGTGAGATATGGTGTTTGAAATTGGTCGATCATGAATATTTTCGTGTTTCATCCAAAGACTTGTGTGTATCCGTAAATTTTACCTTGCTGCCGGAACTACATAGCGCAGAAGACTGGTACTTGTGTTTGGTAATAGTATCGAGTCTCCCATCGTGCACTAGGGTGGTTAGATGTCTATAGCTGTCAATATGAATTCTTTATAATCACGAACGAAGTCGTGGGTACCAGCTAGTAGTAAATAAAATAGGAACCTCTGAACAATTTGGCAATGGTCTGACCAACGTAAACCAATTCCTTTGCTTCTTTAGTGCATCACCTTCTCACTCTCTTCAAAAAGTGCAGAATTTTGAAACCGTTTCCTGCAACCTGTCCAATGTTTCCTGCTCAGTTAAACTTGTTATTAAATGTTACGCAAAGCTATTTACTTTACAAGTCCTCAAGTACCGGTTGTTTGTCTACTATATAACCATAATCAACCTTCAGTTTTTTTAACTCTAGATATCCTGTCCAGTTTACAGTCGTCTTCCTTTTTGATCCTTTTATATAGCATCATGTTATCTGCGGACAACCTAACTTTTGATAGTATATACAGCACTTGATAATTATAATCTGTAGATAGATCGTGGTAGCATTGTGCCAGAGTTATAATGTTGGAGAAAGTTTTAAACAGATTCAAATTTAGCATGGATAGAATGACATCTGGGTTGTGAGGTTACAGTAAAGGATATCAATTTTTTTTAAAGAAATAAATAAGAAAATATTGCTGTAAACTTCACCTCATGCGGATAAAAGTAGTTCCGCTTTTATAGCGACCTGGACCAGTATTAAACCTAATTTTACAATGCATAACGTGAGTCATTAAGGTTTTTTTTTTCTTTCACTGAAGGAATATTACTGACTTTGTCAATTCAGGCGCCTGTAAGTAGCTCCAATAGTATCGCAATGTAAACTAAAAATCACATTACAAAATAAGGATTTCGTGCGTTGTATAGTAACAATTGCATTTAGTCAAGTAAACAGGAAAAATTGGTTTGTCATAGCACTCCGTCAAACACTTCATTATTGATGGGCTTTGAGGATACTGAATAAATATTTTTCTGCTTACTGGAAACTTGAATAGTAAATAATAGGAATCATTAGTCTGTTATTTACCTCGTCAGGCCTAACAAGAAAAGAGCATTTTTATTTTTTTAAACTACTTTACGTCTCTCAACAGCGAGGTCTTTAGAGACTGGAAGAAAAGAGCAACTAACATTAGAAGTCACAGGCATCTTAGAGAAGACAGCATCCTTGAAGTGGCAATGGGCCGGTCATATTGCACGGAGAAAAGACCAGAGGTGGACACAAACAGTGTTAGAGTGGAGTCCAAGAGATCACCACAGACCAGAGGAAGACCACCAGACCGATGGGACTAAGGACATACGCAGGGCTGTCAGAGTTAACTGGCAGAGGATCGCCCAAGATCGGTTCGAACCTGAAGGAAACTGCTTAATTTTTACTTGAAATCATGACTTTAAGAAGTGATATCAGTAAACGATTGAGCTGGCTGATAATAATATGAGTCTGATATTAAGACTGTTGATAATATATCGATATTATTTTTTGAAAATAACGATATTTATGAGTGATATTTTTAGGATGATATATCGATATTGAAATCAGGATATCGACTTCGATATTTGTTAAAATAAGTTATCACTTTTCGTTTGCTCTGAATGACACTATGTCCCTCAAATTTCTGTTACGCATAGAGATCAGCAAGCTTAAGTAAATGTTACTACGTTTCATAATTTGAAAGTTATAGGTACTAAGTCTACTTAGATGATGACAACAGTGTAGGCAAGGCATCGCTCGCCCAGCACGAATCGAACGCGAGCCCATTGCTTGAAATGAGCGTGTGGATGTCCAGGGAACTCCAACTTGAAAGTAGTGTGTTAGTAGGAATAGTGTGAAATGTAAATAATAAATAGTTGTTAATTAGAGAGCCAAAAAAGTAAGGCAACTCAGAATAAGTATCAACATACAATACTAAATGAAATACCACAAAAAATATGAAAAAAGTCATGTAACTTGTCCAGAATGTATGCTATGATAACTAAACTTCTACCTAAATAAATGCCTCAATTGTATTTCTCATCAATCTTAAAAATACGCAACAATTGATTTACCTCGAAGATACTTAGAGTTTTATAAGTTTTATTAATTTTTATAAAAATCATGACACGCATAATGGTCAATTAAAAAAAAATCACCAAGAGAAACCATTAGAAAGTGAAAACTTGACTAAGAACAATATCACACATCTATTTATCAATGGATAGCCTTATTTTTACAAGGTTTGATTTTAAGAAATTGCATTTATAAAGGTATCGAAATATCGATACTTTTTTCCGATATATCGACAGCCGATATTGATACTTTTTAAAATATAGATATATCGAAAATCCAATATTTTTAATAATATCAACAGCCCTACTAATGAGATCCATAATGGTCAATTCTTTTAAAAAAAAAATCAACACTCAACATCATCTACAGAAACCATCCGAAAGTGAAAACCTGATTAAGAACATAATTACATGTCTATTTATCAGTTTGCAAGGTTTGATTTTATGAAATTGCATTTATAAAAGTGTTGATACATCAATACTATTTTCCGATTTATCGACAGCTAATTTAAACTATCGATATATCGAAAATCATTTTTAAAAATATCAACAACCTTATCTGATATTACAGTTTCGTTCGATGTTCTCACAAATGAGTAGAAATTAATATTAATTCCACATCTGCCTGTGTGGTATAATCATACTATTTATGTTATTGCCGCAGCTAGGTGCCTGCGAGAGAGAGTGTATCTGTGAGTGGAGCGTACGGCGCGGCGGTGGGGAATGTTTCTGCGACTGATGGGAGTTTGGTTGCCTGCGCGGCAGGGGCGGCGGAATTTATTGTGTACGTGACGGCTCTCGGGGCCCGGCCGCAATATTTGTGTGCTTTTGGGGCATCGCATGGGAGCCGAGGAATTCGCCGGCACGTCCATTTGTGATACTATAGCCTCGCCGTCCCAACTGAAAGGCAACATTTATGTCGAAATGGTCGTGCCTGGCCAATGACATTACGGACAGCCAGTTGTTTTAATGGTGTGCTGTCTAAAAAATATTTTTTATGTAGCAGACGTATTTTTAGACGAGCTAATGGCTTGCTCAGCCAGAAAACGCACAGGAAATTTCGTAAAAAAAAAAAAAAATAATTGAAAAGATTGAACTCCTTGAAGCTTCCTGTCATGTTCAGCGTGACAGTTGCGCCATAACGCTCTGGACTCGCATTAGGAAGGACAGAGGTTCGAACCCATACGAGGCCATACAGGTTTCAATTTACGCGTGGTTCCTTTGCAAACGTATGCTTCCTCAAGTATGGAGCGTGGTGGATGATTGTTAACAAGGCATGAGAATCAGGTTTGAATCCTCGTCCGGCCATTAAACTATCGTTTTCTCAGGGTGTCGACGACAGGTGGATAGATCCTTCCTGGAATACGGAAAGTGGTGTGTGAGTGGTAACTTTTGGCCCTGCATTTACGAGGCGTTATGAACTTAAAAGATAATGCTAATACGGATATTCCTGAACCACGGATTAATTTTAACATTGTCGATTGAAGCAACTTCGCAGTGTTAAAGTACACTATTTCGTTGCTAGAAGCAATATATGCGCCGAGGTATTTTGGGTCAAAGATTTGTTTGGTCACGATATACTTTTTTAATACATCTGTTGCCGTAGGTTTTACACTTTCGGCGTGTGCATTTTCTCTGTTTACTTATGCTGTGTTCTGTACAATTAATGTTTACATAACGTAAAGAATAATAGTTACTAGCTTCATTTTGACCTAGTAGACCAAAATAATCCAGAATAGTTTTCTCCACTCTAACTAAATGGAGACAAACAAAAACGATAATTCATATATTGTCGTCTTATAAGTTTCTAACAAAAATTGAAAATGCCGTTGATTATTGTAAACGGAAATGATTTGGTACGTTACAGCTTACTAGAGCGTTGATTAAATCAGAGTCTACTACCCATAATTTTAATAATTCACATGCTGATTGCATTTTGGGATTATGGACTATACTTTATCCGAAACAGCATCAAATTCCAACTTTCAGTGTTTTGGAAATGATTTCTTCGCAAGTGGTTAACTAAACACAATCAGTGTTCATAGTATGACTGTTACTATTTAGTGACATCTTAGTCCATTGTTAACCCAGCAATGAATGCTAGGTGGGTGACGTACGCGTTCCTCGTAAGGATACATGATGACCAACCTTATCCTATTATTAGTGTTGGTCGCTTTAATATGTGTTACAAGCTAGTTTCAAAAATCAGAAAAGTAGCAATTTTCAGTTACAGAAATTGTAAACAGTGCAGTTTTTTTTGTTTGTTTTTTTTTTTTTTTTTTGTTAGCAAATTTTACTAAACGAACTGTTACAGAATTATATTTCTGCAGCATAACGAAAAGGTATAGAAACTGATGTGGAACTAATAGCTGCTGGATGGGTACCGTGGTTCCTTGTGTACATTTCTCAAGATTGTTTCACACTTTAAACACATTTAATTTGTGTATTCCGCTCTAAGTCATGACGTGGTTCCTAAGTGAATCCGATTACTGAAATACCTGTTACACTATACATATAAGTCTCCATCAGCCTTGCTTGACAAGAAAGGGTCAGAGAGAGTTAGCCCACCACACCGTCTATCAGGCAGTGAGGTGCACCAACTTAATAGCTGGCAATCCGTACTTGCGGCCACTTTCACAGAGGCAACCCAAACTTTTTATGTTCTATACATGTTTTATCTTTGAAATAAGTTATAAATTATTTAAAAAAAAAAACAAGTGAGTAAATTTAAAAAAATATTTTTGAATATTTAATTAAAAATACTTGCTGCCTTATTTTAATAGGCAACGGGGCATAATCGTATTCTGCTCCTAATAATTACATATTAAAATTGCATGGGAAGCAAATAACAGATGGAGTAGAAATCATGCAGCAGAAATCTTAAGCTATCACATAGTAACTTGGGCCACAAAAACCATGGTACCAATGTTCTTATCTTCA
>JARYHS010011408.1:11628679-11749698 GCA_031002005.1 Vandiemenella viatica | reverse complement strand
GTGCTAACCTCTTCATCTCAACATACCCCTTACAACCAACCTCCTCAATTATCTGGCCTCCGATTCGGGAGAACACGGGTTCGAATCCCCGCCCGGGCATCCTGATTTCAGTTTTCGATGGTTTTCCCAAATCACTCTAGATGAATGCCGGGATGCTTTCTTCAAAAGTCTATGAATTAATTCCTCCGCATTCCTTTCTTCCAGTATTTAATCGTCTATAATGACCTCGACGTCAACGAGGCGTTTTGCCAGAAGCAAAATAAAAAAAAATCATATATATTTATATAATACTTTGTCCATGATGGATTATGGAAATCAGTGACAGTGATATCAAATTTTGGTTGATATTAGAAGCAGCAACCAGTCACAATTTGTTATTATTATGTTTATTTAACCATTACTGGTTTCGAGCAAACAATGCTTATCATCAGATTGTTTGCATTTTTTATCATACTTAAATACATTAAAAATGGAAACCATTTTGATCGATACCGGCAATGGTTGAATAAACATAATAATAACAAATTGTGACTAGTTGCTGCTTGCAGAATCAATCCCCTCCACAAAAAAAGTAATAATAATAATCATATATTCTAATCTCTGTCTTCCTCGGCCGTTCTTATCTTCGACTGTTCCCTCCACTAACAAATTAACTAACCCTGAAGTCTTAAAGATGACATGCCCTCCTGTCTCTTCTTTCTGTAAGATCACTTCTTTCCTCACCCATCATTTTCCAAAACTAGTTCATTTCGTACATTAACTGTCCACTTAATTTTCAGGTTTCCTTGTATAGCACCGCATTTCAGATGCTTCTATTTTCCTTTTTAACATATATACTTCAAATTTTGCAGACCAAAGCTTTAAGGTAGGGGTGGACAACCGGCGGCTCGCAGGCCGCATGCGGCCCTCCTTGAACATTTTTCGGACACGTGTGATTCATCACACTTTTACAGAATATATTAATTTTATAATGTGAAAACCAATGTATTAAAAAAATACATTATTTGTGCATCCATATATTAAAAAATTAACTGTCGAAATCATGAGAAAAAATTTTGGCCCGCAAGATTATTTGGGTTGGCCACCACTGTTTTAAGATAAAATGCAGAAACTACTTTAGATCCTTGACTCGTTGACGGGCTCACCCCTCCTACTGCAGTACCCACTGTCGGATGACTCGTGTTGCCACTGGCGTGTGATTGTTCCCGCGGGCGTTGCGGTGGAGAGCCGTTCCTTTGCCGCCGTATCTGCCGCCCGCCGCGTTTTGGCGCCGCCGCCGCTGATATCCGACCATTGTGCGCAGCCCCCGATACCGACCTCTCTTGCCCCCACCACCGGGCCATTCCGCTTTCACGGCGCAGCTTTTCTGTGGGTCCGCCTCCGCTTTTGATCGCCGGCTATGATGAAATTCGGTTGTAAGGCGGAGCGTTCGTCTGAGAGAGACGTTCCCCAACAGCAGGTGTTTCCGCCGAATAGAAACGTTTATATTGGAAAACTTTGCGTCTGCATTTCCGGATCACTATACAGTTACTCCTGATTGACATTCCACTGCAAGAATGGTGAACAGAATTAATGATGTAGTACAGTGCCGAACACTATAATTTCGTCAGCACACTCAGTCACCTCAATACGTGTTCACTGGGGAACAGTGACGTCACGTGCAACCTTAGTTCGCAAATTAACAACGACCAGAGATGTTACTGGAAAATCGATGTCATGTGCAAACTTAGTAGCTAAGCAGCTGCGATGAAGTGAATGGCCTGAAAACATCAGTTAGTTTGCTTTTTATAGCATTTCATTCTTTAAAAAAATTATAATAACAGTTTACACCCTATGAACATCCAATAAAATTCAACTTTATGCTTCAGTGAAGTCTTTACTGTCGTTACCATTTCTCAGTCGCTACTGTCACCGCTGCTAGGGTATCATTAGGTATGTACTGAGGTGTACACCTTTTGTTATGAATTAAATTATTTTTTGTTTGAATAAATTATCAATAAAAATATTATTAATGATTTAAATTGCTGATGTGATGAACTTGGATGTTGCTTTACATATTCGCACCACCTTTTTACCTACGTTTGGCGTTAATATGCATTTGTCGCAAATTTATTCTTCATCAAATGTTAATAACAATAGTATGACACTATTAAACAAACATCTTCGAAATCCGACAACGGGTTCATTTTGTATCAGTTCTCAGGATTTCTATATGTCCGTTCATTAAGGTCACCTGGGTGATGAGATTTTCTCTAGGGCGACGCCGGGTTAGGATGTGGAGGTTTTGGGAAAATAAGAAGATCAGCAAGAAGAATAAGAAGGACAATGCAAATTAATGGTTCCCCGCGCTCCTTAGTGGGCTAAACGATAAAATAAATAATAAGGTGCGGAATGAATTCCTTGTTGAAGATTTGAAATTTAAATTTCTTGGCATTACATTTGATAACAAGCTCAACTGGACAGGATACATTGGTCAGGTGGTAGGAAAAGGCTTCAAAGTTCTGCACTCGTTGGAGAGAGTGATGAGGGGATGCACGAGAGAAGTAAAGGAATTGGGTTACAAAACTTTGGTCAGACAATTGCTTGAATATGGTAGTGTAGTATGGGACCCACAATTTAAGTAGGCTATCAAATACAGGAGTTGGAGAGGGTGCAAAAAGGGCTGCTAAATTTATTTCTGGAAATTATCGCAGAATGCAATCAGTAACAGATATGATAAAAGAGTTGGAATGGGATTCATTGGAAGAAAGGAGAAGGGTGAAGAGGTTCATGGGAGTGTACAGGGCGTATACTGGTGATGAGGCATGGAAAGATATTGGTGTAAGAATTAAAAGTAATGCATGGTATGGAAAAGATGGCTGTGAGCAAAATATGGCACTCAATTTCATGCACAACGGTGTTGGAAGATTCTTTTTTTTATGTTAAAGGTGTCAGGGATTGGAATAAGTTACCAATAGAAATGATGAATGGTTTATCAAATACATTGGACGAATTTGTACTGGAAATTTGTAGGGGTGTATAGGGAAGTTTACACCGGAGCGTACGCTCAATTGCAATTAAAATTAAGTTAAATTAAATTCTATCTACATTACAGCACCTGTATCTCCGAAACGAATGTACGTGTTTATGTGAACTTTTTTACTCAATGTCGTTCATACTACCTCCTCTTTCAATGTTTACCACTTGTCCTGATGTGTTCGGTGGGAGGGAGTGATTTGTTTCCTCGACCGCTGCGCCCAGTTTTCCGGCCGCGCAGGTGTTTACGCAGGCGGCCGCCGCGGCTATCTGGCGCTGCAGGCGCCCTTTGTGGCGGGATCAGGGGCGCGACATCATAATCCCGAGGATTACTACGCCCACTAGCGCCAGCTAATATGGCCGCCACATAAACCAGCCGCGCTGTTAATTAGGATATTCGCGAGGCGCGCGTCCCGCCTCGTCAGCGAGTGCTTTACGGCGCCACTGCAGACGGCACCGTATTGCCCGCACGGCCATTTGGCAGTCGTGCCGCTCCGCCTGTCCGGCTGCGGAGATTTCGAGTCACCAATCACCGCGGACTCCGCACTACTTGTCTGCCTCCGCAACTCTCCCCCTGTTACTTCTCCCCTTGGTTGCCCTGCACAGACGTATCCAATACCGTACCATCAGCCTCTCGCTTCCTCATTATTAACACAAGACTGATATTTTTTCCATGAATCGTCCAACCCTCACTTCATTTTCTCATGACTGACTTGATACAGGCAGAACATCAAAACATCTTGATACCATTTTTTTTACTTATGGCTTTATGCCTCAACAACGTCGAGGCCTTTAGAGGCGAGACGGGATTGGGGACGAGGAACGGCAAGAATTTCGGCCATGGCCTTTTTGAATGAAGCATCCCGGCATTCGCCTGGAGTGATTTGTGGAAACCTTGGAAAACCCAAATCTGGATGCCCGGACGGGGATTTGAACCGTTGTCCTCCCGAATGAGGCCAGAGCGTTAACCGCTCACCACCACGCTCTGTCTTGATGCCATCTGGAAGGCAGAATTCTGTCGAGTACTGTGGCAGTTGGCTTCAATTGTTTTGGTCCAATTAGTCTTCAGTGAGCAGTCATTGGTTATGATTATGAAGTAGGGAAGCAGCTACTTAGGGAGCGAGCATAAACTACGTAGCTCGGTCTGGGGGGGGGGGGGGGAAGGCTACCTGCGCTACATGAGGGAGGGAGCGGGTTCCGAGCCACGTCACGAAGCTTTCCATACATATCAGTTTTCACAGTTAAAATGAGGTACAGAACACCAACTTCTGGAATCAAAAGGGAGAAAAGCTACGTGGTACGTGGGTCAGGAGGGGAGGGTAGAGTCAAAAGCCCCGTCGAGTTACGTCGGGGGGAGGGGGGTTCTTAGAAGGCCAAAATGTAGCTACCCGGTTTATGGACGTTCCCTTATTAGAGACTCGAGATGGGAGGAGGCCGCGAAATCGGCCTCCTACCTGTCATTCGGGAGGACGGGCGTCAAACCTCATTCGGCCATCCTGGTTGAGGTTTTCCGTGGTTTTCCTCAACCACTCTAGGTGAATGCTGGGATGGTTCCCTACAAGGCCACGGCCGACTTCCGTCCCCCTTCCCTCCCCGTAGGTTAGTTATGGTGAAAAGATTTTTCGTGACTAGCCAGCAGCCCGCCTCCCGGCCTTCAGCTGGGAGGAATGAAAGTCTTAAAAATAAAATACCTTGGCATAGCATTTGATAAAAAGCTCAAGTGGACAGGACACATTTGACAGGTAGTGGGAAAAAGATTCAAAATCTTTCAACTGTTGGAAAGAGTGATCAAGGAATGTACTAGAGAAATAATCGAATTGGAGTACAAAACTTTGGTCAGACCACTGCTTGAATATGATGGTGTAGTATGGGACCCATATTTTGGGTGTCAAATACAGGAGTTGGAGAGGGTGCAATAAAGGGCTGCTAGATTTGTTTTTGGAAATAACCATAAAACACAATTGGTAACTGATATGGTAAAAGAGTGCTATTCATTGAAAGATAGAAGGAGGGTGAAGAGAGTTATGGGTGTGTACAAGACATATGTTGGTGATGAGTCGTGGAAAGATATTGGTGTAAAAATTCCTACATGAATTCCGGATGTTCCCTCAGCCATGAATTACCAATGAAAATCTTGTCACTTGAAGTATCTTTCCCAAGCCGGCAGAGATTGGGGATGCATTAGCCAGTACCTCATATTCCTACATGAATTCTGGATGTTTCCTCAGCCATGGCGGAGAAATTACACTTGGACGCTATTATTTTTTTTTTACTTATGGCTTTACGTCTTGTCCACGTCGTGGTCATTATAGGCGAGATGGGACCGGGGACAAGGAACTGGAAGGAATTCGGTCATGGCCTTTTGAAAAAAGCATCCCGGCATTCACCTGGAGTGATTTGGGAAAACAATGGAAAACCCAAATCTGGATGGCCGGAATCGAAACCGCGATCTCCGGAATGCGATTCCAAAGCGTGAACCGTTCACCCACCATGCTCCGTGGCTCTTGGAGCGTCAAAATGGCTCTGCGCTCTCGGGACAGGCCTGGTGAGGGGGAAATAAGTTCCATTGACTATTCATCACGTGATTAACAAGTGGCTAGGCCGTAATTGGCTCATCAGGTCTTACTTAGTACGTAATCCCGATCAAGCTTCCTACGGACTTCAAAGCGAGTAAATGGAGCACCAAGCAATGAAAGAATATTGGCTTGGGAGAAGAGAGTTCAAGATGACATCGAGTGGATCAAGCCAAAAGAGGGTCTACCACCTGCGTCCGAACATCCATGGCCCATATGGAAGCCACAATGTAGGCTTCAAGTTGGAGTTGACCGTTCCAAAGATACTCTTGCTTCATGGATATACGTGGGAGAACTGCCGGATACCACATGTTCGTGTAGGGAAAGAGAAACTATTGGACATCTATTGTCCACAAATTGAAATGAATGTATTCCTATTTGACCTCCAATCAGCTACTGACAAAGCCATCGCATTGGCGGAAAACCTACCTCCTATTTGATGGTGTCATCGACACGGGCAGAAAGAAGAAATACTTAAGTGCTCTGGACGCCTACTAGACTTGAAACAGGCTACATCAAAAAAAAATTATATTACCTGCCTCCAAGGACGAGAGAAAGTTATTACATCTGAACATGCTGTGCTATGATGACTTAAAATTATACCCATTCGATACAGTACTAATCAAATCAAATATTCAGTTCACTGTATTGACATGCCTCCATCGGTTAGCTACCGTATGTGAAGATATCCCCGACAAAGCTGTTTTATTGACCAAATTAAAAAATAAAAATAAAGATAACACTGGTTAGAAACTCATTAGCAGCATATATTGTGCATTAAATCACGTGCCAGCAAAAACTGACAACACCGAGACTGGATCTTAGGTCACAAACAACACGAACGTGGAGTCGCAGAAAATGGCGATGCATTTTTACATCTGCTATATAATTTCGTAAGCTCACTCATTCACTCGCCCCGATAACTATTGGCTGGAGAACGGTGTCACGTGTCAGCCTTCGCTCGCAAATCAGCGACCAGAGATACCATTAGAAGAAATTCGCGGTTATGTCCGCAATTTAATAGCTAAGCAGCTGCTACCAAATTAATTGCCATAATACATTCGTTAAGTTTGCTTTTCGTAGCGCTTCATAGTGCTAAATTTTTCGGCTGAAAAAAAGTGGATCAGTTTTCAGTAACATGTTGCTAATAAAAGAAACTGAAAAAATCTTTTTAAAAAATTCAATTACTGAAGGTCTCTTCTGTAATCACTAATGCCAATTATCATTCCGGCTTAGGATAAATTTAAATTTAATTAAAACTTTCACTAATGACGTTGCTTGACCAAGGTTTATGCATTATGATTTATTCGATTTTTAGGTATTTTACAAAACACTTTCCTTAATGGACTTTGTCATGTTAGCTGTACGTGACTTATTTGGTAACTTTAAGTGGACATCAGACCAAATATGTTATCGCCTATTCTGGCAATTTATTTCTTCGGATTTGCTAAACTGTTTAATAATATGGAATGTGCATTATGTTCTCTGGTCATCACAGATACTATGACCAACGATTACATTTATAATTGCCCAGTCTCAATAAAAAGAAAAACAAGGCAACGCTTTCGAAGAAACAAGATTTTTTTTTATTTTATTTTGCAGAGTGAACTTTAAGGGGACAAATACAAGTCAGATTAGTATTTGAGTCAGTGACCTTTAAAACAATTATACGATTGCGCTGTCGCACCTGTTGGTGTTTAATACTTACCTGTGTTAATGCTTCTGAGTTCTTCAAGCTCAAGAGATTTTATTCATCCTGAAACACAGGTCAAGTTTATGTTTGGTCAAATCAGGTCAGACTGTCATAATCTTTCATCCTAACAATTGGAACTATTATAGGCCCGTGACGACACGCAAAAGACTGTCACGGGCACACACTAGTACGAAAATAAAGGAAGAGTTCACTGTACGCCGCGACCCCCGGTGCTGCGTGTCGCGGGTTGCCTACGCGGGGGCGTCACCGCAGAATTTCTCTCCGCCTAAAGAGAAGACGTCGGTCGCCACCTTGCCGAGCCGCGCCAGCGCAAACACTTGCTGCCGAGATGGGATCCCGCACCGCGCAAAGTGGCGACCCTCAGACCATCAGGTGCCGGGGGAAACAAAGTCGCAACTCGCTCCACTAACACGAAGCGCCAGCAGCCACGCTATATCGTAAAAGGTACATTCCTATGGGACTCATTACATCGATTTTTTTCTTGTCTTCCA
The DNA here is from genome assembly GCA_031002005.1 of Vandiemenella viatica. Taxonomy (NCBI): domain Eukaryota; kingdom Metazoa; phylum Arthropoda; class Insecta; order Orthoptera; family Morabidae; genus Vandiemenella; species Vandiemenella viatica. The sequence continues at coordinate 11,741,905 of JARYHS010011408.1, read as the reverse complement.
CACCAACATTGACATGTGGCGCTATCGAATGATGCTGAACATTAAGTGGGGCAGATATAGTACCAAATGGACGTGTTTTGGGAATGATGGATGAAGAAATAGGTTTCTGAAAGAGTATTACAGAAAGAAGAGACAGAATGCTAGTTTACATTTTAATACATAGGGAATTGGTTAGTTTGTTAGTGGAGTGTAAGAGCTGTTGGGGAAGACAGAGATTAGAATATTTGAAGCAGATAACTGGGGACGTAGACTGTAAAGAGTTCGTTGAGATGAAGATGTGAACAGATGATGGATTACCCCAAATCATTCAAGAGACTGACGACACAAAAAAAAGTTATCACTTGTCTTACGTTATCCAATTTTGTAGTACAGCATTTTCCCCGCAGTTGCTTAGTTAATTGATTGTTAATAAATAACTCCAATGCAACTGCTTTTTAATGAGATTGTCAGGCAGCACTATTGCCCTCCTACCTGGCACTCGGGAGGACGGGAATCCCCGTCCGGCCGTCCTAACTGCGGTTTTCCGTGGCTATCAGCCACTCCAGGCGAATGCCGGGATGATTCCCTAAAAGGCAACTGCCAAATTCCTTCCCACTTCCCCCTCTTAGGTTTGTCTTTATGACACCCTACAACTAGGGATAAAACGATACCACTTAGGTATCGATACTTTTACTCGATACAGTATCGGTCGTAAAGCATCGATACTTATTCGGTATACTTACTCCTATCGATTGATTTTTCGTAATGAAATTTGGAATAATTCAAAAAAACAGTATGTAATAAGTATTGATAGTCTTTATTGATATAAAAGTATATATTTATTTGACGAAAGATATTTATTAAATTTTCACCTTACTGATCGTTACAGGCCTAATACCTACTAGGACAAAATAAAACTAATTTTATGAAAAAAAAGTCGGTTTTTGCAGTGCTCCGAAAAAAAATTGTTTTTCTAAGTGTTTTCCTGTTAGACGATTTCTGGATGTAGTCATTGTTGCGCCAGCTTTGGAAAAATTCATTTCACAGGGTACAGAGGTACCGACAATTTTTAAATAAATTCGCGCTTGTTTGTATAAGCATGGAAATCCGGGTTTTAATTCCTCTAATGGGTTGGCTTTTAAAGTGGACTGGATTAGCCAAATAAATTGAAACTTCGTCGGCTTTTGAGTTATCACGGCGCCGCTTTTGGCCAACTCCAAGTTGTTTGTGGTATAACCAAAAATCAAAATCTTCGTGAGTTGCTTCTTCTTCAGATTCACTGGTTGTCGGATCTTCTTTAATAATATTATTTAATTTTTGTATCGCCCTTCCATATGCACTTGCATCTTGAAAATGAAGGTTTTTGAAACGTGGGTCTAAAATTGTTACCAAAGCGGCAAGGGCGTTAAATTCAATGAGACCAAATCTTTTTTTACATTTACCCAGTACGTTTCTTTGCAACTGAGTGATTCATTCTATTGATGATGAAAATTTTACTAGCTGCGACGTCAGACAATCAATCATACGTATGGTTTTGGATAACGTAACATAATTCTGGCCTGAAGATTCCTTTGTGATAAATTCGAATGGTTGTAACAAGAGGCCTACCTGTTTCAATATTTCAATTTCTTGTCCAGTCACCAATTCAGGACTATCTGTAGCATCGAGTAAAAGCTGCGTAGCAATTTTCGACATATCCAACAATCATATATCAGTCATATAATATAGTGAATTCCAACGTGTCTTAACGTCAAGAATAAATTTTTTAGTACATCCCTCAGGAACTCCACTATCGATCTGTATTTTTCGGCAGAGAGGATTTTTTTTTCTTCCTGCCGGCCATAGACAAACAAGTTTACCAACAACACAAACTTAGAAAAAGAATGTGTTGAAAGAAATGCAATAATGACAACCAAAAATATATTCTTTAGAGTGTAGATGAGTGTTTAATGTATCAATTAGCGTGTTAAACGAAATCATGATGTCCGTGACATTGGTATACACACCTATACGAGTACTTTTGACCGATACCTACTTGATAATTATTTTTAAAGTATCGATACAAAAAGTACTTGGTATCGGAAGGAATGTATCGAGTAAGTACTTGTATTTACTCGTATCGTTTTATCCCTACCTACAACAGCCCAGTCCGCTTCACCTGGGTGGAATGAAACCTGTCAGAAAAAACTTTTTTTTAATTTACAACTTACTAAATATTTGCGGTGATACTAAATTCCCAGGATCTTCTAGTTGTTTCCTCCTTACAATTCACATAGGATTTGCAAGAAGCCGTAGTACTGAATGTTGTGATAAGCGGAGTGACTGCTAACTTTCCATGGTGCATAGTGGGTTCTGAGTGAACAAGCTGGCGGCCATGCCGAATTCTGACTCTATAATGACGTCAGAATCGGCTCGAGACGTCTGTTGCCGCTAACTGAGCGTAGTGGGTGAGTGGTTAACGCTCTGGCCTCGCGTTCGGGAGGATGCCGGTTCGAATCCCCGTCCATCCATCCAGAATTGGGGTTTCCATGGTTTCCCTAAATCACTCCAGCGAATGACGGGATCGGGATGCCTCCTTCAAAAGCGTTTTTTCGCGCTTACGTCTTTGAACGTCAAAGCACTTGGCAGATCTTTACCCCGCTGATTTATGCTGCCTACTAAAACAAAGAAACTGTGACTATCCACTAATGTAATAGACGATTCGACGTGTCTGACATACGCTCATCAGCCTAAACATTATGACCACCTGTTTATTAGTGTGTTGGTCCATCTTTGGAGCGCAATACAGCAGCGATTCGGCGTGGCATTGATTCTAAAAGTCCTTGTTAGATTTCCGGAGTTGTCTGGCACCAGATGTCTACCCAAAGATCTCGCAATTCCCTTAAATAACGGGCCGGTGATTTGTAGGCGCGGCGTCTGGGAACGAGCATCTCGGAAATGGCGTGTCTGGTAGGCTGTTCGCGTGCTACTGTACTGAACATCTATGCAGAATGGTTGAAGGACGGTGAAACCACGATTGGGCGAAAAGGTGGTGGACGTCCACGCCTCATCACAGAACGTGGAGGTCGGAGGTTTGCACGCTCTGTACAGCGGGATAGGCGACGACGTGTGGCAGATCTGACAGCAGAATGTGCTCCGAAACACTTGTACCTGCACCAACATTTTACTCTGCTGTTAGATTCGCCACATATCGCCACCTATCCCGCTTTACAGAGCGGGCAAGCCTCCGACCTCCACGTTCTGTGATGAGGTTGTAAGAAACTGACCTTTTATTATGATTCCTAGATTTGCCTCGGGTGGATATTACTCACCACACAATCCATGGAATATTATCTTGCAGTTTCTGCTACTTAATTGGTCTGTATGATTCCAAACAACATACAATAAACTAAGGAGAACTTCATTTCACTTTTCTATATAATTCACTCATCATTTGCTTCACAAATTACAGATTCAACAAATCATTAAAAATTTAGTATTCTCTCTTATTATGTGAATTACTATTCGAGCGAGGAAACCAATTTATGCCTCCGCCCGCCATAATTTTTATCTCTGGTCTCGCTTCTTCTTCTTTCTCCGCCAAAGATGTTCTTGTAAAACACTGCTCTTTGCTCATGCATAGTAACTATTAACGTATCTTATCCTTTTACAAAAAGAAAATAAATTAAACACACACAAAAAATTCTTACTTTATTTATTTTTATGTATTTATCAGTCTTGTTTCATGGATCCCTGATGAGGAAGCACCTCTGAGATGTGAAACATGTCATGGTTAATATACATACATACAATATGAGTCATAATCATAGTAAAAAAAACAATTATATGTTACAAAGAAAAATAAAGACAGTAAAATAAACATAAATTTTTACAACTTTGATTTGCAAAAGTCATATTGAATACAATTAATTGTTTTGTTCAAATTCTTGAATGGAGTAGAAGGAGTTGCCAATAAGATAATCTCTCAGTTTTTCTTTAAATATGTCTTTATTTTCTGCAAATTGTTTCATACCCTTGGGAAGTTTATTAAACAGATGTATACAAGAATAATTTACTCCTCTTTGTACTAATGACAGAGATGTTTGTGGTTTTTGCAAGTTATTGCACAAACCACAAACATCTCCATTACCGTTAAATATACAAAAATAAAACAGTAAAACTGAAATAATCCAAACAAAATTGTGAGGGACTGTTTCTTTACAAGGTGTGAACGTCCACCACCTTGTCGCCCAGTCGTGGTTTCACCGTCCTTCAACCATTGTGTATAGATGCTCACTACAGTAGCACGCGTACAGCCGACCAGCCTCGCCGTTTCCGAGATGCTCGTTCCCAGGTGCGGCGCCCACAAACCGCCTGCCCTGTCCGGAGACATCTGGTGGCAGAGAACTCCGGAAACCAAACAAGGACTTTTCGAATCCATGTCACGCCGAATCGCTGCCGTACTGCGCTCCAAGGACGCACTAATAAGCAGCTGGTCATAATGTTTTGGCTTGTCAGTGTATGCAGGAACTGAGTACCGCTGAGCAGTAAAGCATATCTTTTTTTTTTCAGTTCCATGGTTTGCCGACGTCGAAGTCATTGAGAAGTTATTCCAGGAATGATCGTAATATTTGCCTATAATTATTTTTTGAAACCATGTAAAATTTGAAAAATAAATTCTTATAATAACCAAACATGATGCATACAAAAGAATGCACGTAGTATTTTGCAACATTATATGAAGTGAACCGGCTGGAGTATGTTCTTCTGGAAACATGAAACATCATTAAACCAAACCGAACAAAATGATGAATCTGCATCGGTGTGCGTCTCGTTGTGCGGTATAATTCAAAACAGAATCTCAAAAAGGCATCCAGTGAAGCATGAAAAATCTGGAAAGAGGTTTCCAACAAGTGATCGTCTACATATCATGAATAATCTGAGAGTGGTTAACTAAGTCTGCAAATAAACTCTGTGAAGTGAAATCTGATGACAAATAAACCGCAAAGACTCTAGGCACCACTAAACAATGTCCCACTCGAGTAGACACAGCATTTCCAATATCTCTGTTAACGTTTACGGTTCCCTGACCCTGTACAGTTAGAAAGTAATGCACAAATGAACAACACAAGAAGAACGTACTGGAGCGTAGCAACGGGATATGTAAAATACTTCTCCGCATAAAGAGGAATATTTCAGCACTGACGAAATCCCTGAACTATTTGGGCGTAACAGTGCAAATCAATATGAAATGGGAGCAGCAGATAACTTCGACCGTATTTTGGAGAACTACAAACACACATACAAAGGAGATTGTTAGGTAATTCGTTCCTTGGAATAACTAGTCCAAAGAATCTATTTTTACTTCGTTTATTTTTCGTATTCTTCATAATAGCATTATACAAACAGCCGTCGGTTCGATCCAAAAATACTAAGTAGGGGAGCGAGGGGCTTGTTGTAACAGGGATAAGTAGTAACAGGCTCTCTTCACTAGGACCTTAAACTTTATTAGCGTATTCCTTCGACTCGATTTGACCTATAAACCACGCCGCATCATGTTGCCATAGCCAGTGTCCCGCAGTGAACGGAAGTGTGCACGCGCTTCACTTTTGCCAGGTAATACAAAATTGTACTGTCGTAACATTTTGGTTTACGTTATTATTATCGACTAATTTCAAACTTTCTATATCTTATTTACATTCAAATTTATCTATCTCTGATAATATATAACAGTTTTTCAGATTGCTAAATTCTTTAAATAGTTATCTTGATAAATGTTAAAAATCATACCATGGGGTTAGTTGTAACAAAATCCCGGGACTTGTTGTAATGTGTTACAACATGCCCCACGTTATGATGTAGATACCTACTTATTTTTTTTTCCTTTCTTCTAGAATGAGGGTGTATAAAAGAAAGTCAGAGCGGGCAACACAAAGCCAAGAAGTGTAAGAGTTAGCGGCAGCTGAAGCTTTTTTTTTTTTAAAAAAAAAAATGCAGTATTCGGAAAGCTAGTCAGACTTTCAGATTATGTCACGTCTCTCTTTATAGATACATCAAGAAAAAGAAGAATAATGAATGTTTAAGAGTTGGTTATGTTAAGCCTAGACAAGTATTTACTGGAGAAGAAGAGGGTAAGATGGCTTCCTACCTACTCAAGTGCGCCGAAATATATTTTGGACTGTGATTGAAAAAGTGCCATGATGATTATAAGTAGTGTTTAACTAAATAAAACTGTTATTTACTTAATTTTTAGGTGTTTATTATAAAAAGTGTATTTAAGTTGATTTTTGATAAGAATTACATAATACCTACTTTAGAAAGATGTCAATTTTGTTAACAATAAACTACTTGCCCCAAGCACGAGGTAAGTTGTAACACCGCACTTCTTCTAGAAAATAATTGATTGTAAAATAATGACCAATAGTTATGGTAGAGGAAGAGTTACAGCATCCATCCCTCTTTATTTAGTAATCCGTGTCCGTTCATGTACCGTCCAGTCTGCGCTACCGTACTGCACCTCAGGAAGTACGTATCTGCTTCTTTCTAGACAATAATATAATCAGACAATGTTTATAACTAGAAGCAAAGCGAGCAGTGCATTTATCAGTACCATGGTGATTTCCTGATTGTGTTACAAACTTTCAGGGATTCTGCAGAAGGGAAAATGTATCGGTTCATGTGTAAAGTTTCACAAGTTGTTACATTTACAGCAGTTTGTTTAGGTGTTTGTTTTCTTGAAACAAACAGTTTGAAGAATCAATTTTCATTTTGTTTATTTTTCTTCAATGCATCTGACTCCACAAAAAGATATGACGTACAAACGTGAACAAATACTCCAGCGATTCTAACTTTCAATGAACTTGCAACTCCTCCAAAACTAAAGTTTTTAAAACTAAACTCGTCCCTGCCGTTCGCTTTATATAGTCACCGCAGAAATTTCCAGATTAATACAGAGAGAGCTGCCCGATGTTTCTCGAACGGTGACAATGCATCTAACAATCAAAATCACATTAAAACAATCAGAATTAATACAACAAAATCATGAAACACACGGAAATGAAAATTAAAGATATTTACAAGTATTTATCCACAAAATTATTTGCATAAATCGGTCCAAACCGTCGGAAATTGTCCTCCAAACACCATAATTCACATCAATACTTAGAATTACAAACTTTTAATCAATGTTTCGTACATAATACTGTCCTTGATCGTATTACAAAGCATTTACACAAATTCACAATTAATTACAAGAAAGATGTACCAAACCCTAATTAATCCACTCACAGCCAGCTGTACATAATTCTTAAATTACAATTTCATTAAATTGCTGCTATAAGATAGAGCATAAAATCGCAGTCAGCATTTGGATTACTGTTGTGGAGTGTGCGAGGTTTATACTTCCTTCTGCCTTTTAATATGGCCCGTTATGCATTTTGGATTTAAGCCAAAAATGACGAACGTTAACCGCATCGCCGTTGTTCAATACATACCATTTTCTTGAGAAAATTTTATTAATTAGTCTTTGAAATATTTCTCCTTCGTTTTTTTTTTTTTTTTTTTTTTAACATTGATTTTTTTTTATTGTTTACTCAGTATTTAAACTCTCACAAGCTTAACAAAACTTAATCCAACGATTTTATAAGTCAACCTACTACTATGACAACCTGTAAACAAAACCATAGATACAGTCAGCGATATTCATTGCTTTAATCTTTGGTTTACATGTCAGCCAACTTAACCATCCCACCATATTATTTTAACTATTATTTACACAAGTTTTTTCACAATTACGATAACTAAACTCTATTCTTGTTATCTCACAAGTGCGGGATCTGTTTCACAAGGGATTGGTTGACAGTCATTATGAAAGCGTAAAGAAATTAATTCGTGGTTTCTCTGGCTGACAGATGACGTCGGTTAATTTATAGGCAAACATGCGAACAGCTCCTTTGATTTTTGAGTCCGATGAAATTCTTCGCCTATAGACCTATTTGGATCGCAATCCAGGAGAGATAAGATTAGAGAATGTTGTACTGATGCTTACATGAACTTTTTCATCCCTTGTGCCATTCGGGATTGCAATGCATTCACTTAGTTCTCGTGCAAAGCTGCCTCCACCACACACATCTTTGTAAATTGCAGGGTATAAATGTAGAACGCAACTAAAAAGGTCATGGTTAAGATGACCAGACGTCCAGCTTTTGGCGGGACGGTCCCGATTTTTAACAATTCGTCCCGCGGCCTTTTGAAAAGGTCCCGATTTTGGAAAGAATGCATTACAAGCTAGGGAACGGCGGGAGAACGGGAAGGGAATATACGGCTTTCGGCGGCCATGTGGCTATTTCGTCAGGATATGAGTTTTATACTATTTTTGTTAATTTTATAATGTTAAGCTTTAATAAAAACAAATAATTGTTGAGAACTGACTATCGAGAAGTTATTATCAAGAACTGCTTATCGAAAGTCGCATTGTTGATCAGTTGTTAACATACGACCACCATTGTTTAGACCTAATGAACAATGGCATTTTTGACACTGGAAACGACGAAAACCAGAGACAACAGAGAAAACATTTTGTAACAAACAGCCTCTCAGACTATACACATCGTGATGCGTACTAGTGCTAGTTAAACAAGAGCTGTCAACAAATCAGCTGTTCAGATAATTTAGGTAATTAATTTATTTGATAAATACGTAAATGTTCTTGAATTAGCAGACAGTACTCGTATTATTTATACTATATTTTATAGAGGCGTCAAAAAGTCTAGCGCCGGCGTTGAAAGTGACACTTACGACTTACGTCACAGCAAACTCAGAAAAGTCACAATAGAGAACAAATGGTTAGAAATATTTCATCATTTTGAAACAAACCATGTTCCATACAATAATGCACTAAAAATTATGTAACACGCGCTGTCCAATTAATGCTGCGATTGAACACGTTTTTTTTATGTATTATATACTGATGTTGAAATTGAAAAATATATTTATTACAAAACTATTTTTGCATTATATAAAAAATTTTATTGCTCCATATAGACCACATTTTAATCAAGAACCCCCGGTCAATGGTGTCCCGCTTTACCAATGTTAAAAACTGGTTACTTTAGCCATGGTCGAATTCCTTCCCGTCCCCCCCCCCCCAAATCCTTTCCCGTCTCTAATGACCTCAAGGTCGACGAGGCAAAAAGCCATAAGCAAAAAAAAAAAAAAAACTATTATCTCATATTGCTTGCAGACTTCGTCCTTGACAAATAAATATGAAAACAAAGTCTGAGTGACACGGACTTAGACACATAACAATCATACTGAATGCAGGTGGTAGTTATTATGTCAGAAACAAACTCTTACGAACAAAAAAAGGCATACCCCGAAAGGAAAGATTCAAAGAACAGGAAAAGATCACAAAACGATATGGAATCGCCACTGCAACTTCACTGGTGATATGGGAGACAGACCTGTGCAAGGAAACTGAAAGGATTTTTCCCTGAAGTAAGAGACCAATGGAGTAGCGCCAAAACAGCATCAGCAACTACATAGGCATTCCACAATTTCCAAAGAATTGCCAAACGATTCGTGACAGTTAATATGTAGCTGGAGGGAAAACCTAAGTGTGATGTTGAAGGGGTTGGGTTTGGGAAGACCTGGTACACCGTAGGCGTTGCTATCGATACAAACTAATTCTGAAGTTCCTGGCCGATTTATTTAAGGAGAACAACAAACATGTTTTGTTACCGACTACGTTGATATCTAGGAATGAGTGAAAAAATAAGATAGGAAAAAATCAGGTTCAGATGTAATTCTTTTCTAATTTTTTTCATGAGTAAATGAGAAATGTGAGAGGAAAGATTTATGAAGCGAGAAATTTTAGATTCCGAAGGGAGTAGGCTTCTAAGAACCGCTCCGGCCATCCTGATCTGAGTTTTCCATGGTTTCCCAGGTCAATTCAGGTGAATGCCGGGATTGTTCCTCGAAATAGCCTTTGGGCGCCTCCTGCCATATCACATATAGCCCTACGACTACGTTTAGACAGAAGGGCAGGTGTAACGCACCCTTCCGTCACCTACTTTGCACAGTGAATTGGGGAGCAATAGTAATAGCTACACCAACAAGCAAAACGCTTCATTTGAAGAGTTTATTTTTTTTATTAATTTTTATATATTACGATTGTCATTTATTACTATTTCTAGTGTAAGACAGTTACCATTTTTGTCGCATGGTCACGGTGTTAAAACAGTTACCCTTTTTAGGATCAAAAGCAATATTATATATACATATAACAGGTTTACATGATCTGGCCAAATACGAATTTGACCCGTGCTTCATCTTTAGGGTTCACTCTACAAAATTTTGGATAAAATCTCTTGAGCTGGAAGAACTTATAAGTATTAACAGACGTAGTTATTAAACACGGACAGAGGTGATCGCGCTGTCGTATAATTGCCTCAAAGGTCGTGGTCGTTTCTCTCGAACTAACTGGATTACTAACTTGGCCTTTATTTGAACCTTAAGGTTTACTCAGAAAAATTTGAAGAATTTCTATTTAATTTGAAGGGAGGTTGTCATACGTCGCGGTAGCAATTAGTTTGATAGCATTTCGTTGCCCTTGAATTTTTTTTTTTTTTTTGCTGTCGTCAGTCTTTAGACTGGTTTGATGCAATTCTCCATCCCTTTCTATCCTGTGCTAACCTTTTCGTTTCTACATACCCCTTACAACCCACGTCCTCAATTATCTGCTTCATATATTCTAATCTCTGTCTACCTCTACAGTTCTTACCTTCGACTGTTCCCTCCACTAACAAATTAACCAATCCAGCATGTCTCAAAATATGACCTACCAGCCTGTCTCTTCTTTCTGTAAGCTTCTTCCATAAACTTCTTTTCTCACCCATCATTTCCAAAACTCGTTCATTTCTTACTTTGTCCACCTAATTTTTAGCATTCTTCTGTAGCACCACATTTCAAATGCTTCAAGTTTCTTTCTTTCCGGTATTCCTAAAGTCCATGTTTCGCTACCGTAAAGTGCTGTGCTCCACACATAGAGTTTTAAAAAGTTCTTTCTAATTCCTAGATCAATATTTGAAACTAAAAGGTTTCTCTTTTTCATGAAGGCTCTTTTAGCTAGTGCTATTCTGCTTTTAACATCCTTCCTACTTCGACCATCGGTTGTAATTTTGCTTCCCAAATAACAGAACTCACTCACTTCTCCTATAGCATCCGATCCTATTTTTATATTTAATCTGCTACTATTGGTATCATTTCTGCTACATTTCATCACTTTTGTCTTACTTTGATTTATATTCAGTCCAAAATCTTCCTTCAGTATTTTGTTCATGCCATTCAATAACTTCTCAGCCAAACATTCATAATGTAATCTTTGGTCATCGTGTCCATAGTGGCCAGAGAACTTATTGCAAAATCCAGACTGTGAGGGTTGCATAACAATTAAGCAACTCCGAAGAAGTGAATTGCCAGAGTACTCGTTTAAGTAAGATACATGAAGTATTATGTCCACTTCAAATAACCTAATAACTCACATACAATGAATACGAAAAAAGACCATTAACGAAACTGATTAGTAAAATACACAACAAAAACGTAATGTATTAACTGTGGAACCTTGGTCAAGCAGCAATATTAGTGAAAGTTTGTATTAAATTGATTTTGTGCTTATTGCTTTACACCTCGTCGACGTCGAGATCATTAGAGACGGAAAAAGAATGGAGGCTATAAACGGTAGGAATTCGGCCATGGCCTTTTGAAGGAAGCATCCCAGCATTCGCCTGGAGTGATTTGGGGAAACCATTAAAAACCCAAATCTGGCTCCCCGAACGAGAATTTGAATCTACGTCCTCCCGAATGCGAGCCCAGAGCGTTACCGCTCGGTGATTAAACTGAAATGTAAACTAGGGAGGACTAAAAATTGTTATTCGTTGTTACAGCAGAGGCCATTAGTAATTTAAGTTTTTTATCTTGCTTTCATCGGCGATATGTTCCTGAAAAGTAAGTAGTTTTTCCTGCTATAAAATTTTAGTATTTTATTTTTAAGAATAAAACGCTACGAAAAGCAAATTTAATTAATATATTCTAGCAATTAACTATAAAATTATACACAATACCTCAAATTTCTAATATCTCTGGTCACTGTTAAATTGCGAACGAAGGCTTATGTGAGACTTCACTGCTTTCCAGACAGTAGCAATGGAGGTGAATGAGTGAGTGAGCTAACAAAATTAAATGGTATATTGTTACTCTCAAATTTTTCCTCTTCGATAACGTAAAGCCTTGATTTTCATCATAGCATGTAATTAGATATTTGGCAAACGTTTTCGCTGCTTAGTTAGAAGAACGAACTGTTAATCCAGAATTAGAACCCATTGTACCTCCATGTTCCACTGTGGCGTCATCTTATTATTATTATTTTAATTGTGATGGAGCCAACACTCATGTGGAAATTTCCCTAGTCATCTAATTACCCCTTCATTTAAATTTTCTTTTATATTTGGTATGTTCAATTCCTCACCCATTTACTTTTCCGATTTACAAATTTCAGTTTTAAATTCCTTAACCCGTGCAACAATACTATGGACCTTATTGCCATTCATTATTACCATCTCAGGATTTACATTCAACATGTGTTGGTTTCTATTTTTATTGTATTGATTTTAAAATCTATAGTTTGAAAACGGTTTGGTAACATTTTAAATAAAAAATGTATTTCAACAACTATTTTGTAATTGTGTTGATTCATTTTTATCAACTGTTTGTAATTACACATTTCTCTCAAAATTATTTTACTTTTTCGTTTGATCCTAAATTTCATAAGCTTCTGTAAGTTTCACAGATTTGTTCAAAGTAACAGAGTATATCACACATTTTACGCGGAATGCGAGCTACATTTTTAATAATTTGATTTACAGTATTTCCATTTTTATTTTTAACGTATTGTGTTACCAACAAACCTATAAAGTTCATTTCCATTCTCGTATTTGAAATTTAATGTATCCACTGAGCACGCTTGCTAACGTGTGCGAATGTTCATTAACTCTGCTGTGCGTCAAAGATTTTCTCACAAAGAAGTGTACCAACTACGAATCAATATGATGCAGGCTTCTTTGATGTGCCGCCGATATTCGACACAAAGATGCATATACAGATCTGAAACCTGTCGCATGTGGCACGCTGATTATTTTGTCTCTTTGCTTTGATCTTAAATAATTATAATTTTGCTGAGAGCAATTCGCCAAAGGTAAAAGCGATTGCTATCGAAGTCTTCACCAAGAGTACAGAAAAAAAATTCTGCAATGTCAAACTTCTCCGTATCGAAGTCTTATTCACAGACGTTCTAATAATTGGATAAAAATTGTTATTCATCTTTGGCAAAAATGTGTGTTGGTTTCAATGTGGGATACATTCACTTCTAGAATCAAGAGAGAATTCCAAGGAATCAATTTTATGAATAATTGTAACGCCAATGCAATTGAAATTGTTGTTTTATTTTCCGAACGCATTTCGCTTCATTTGCGAAGCATCTTCAGCGGTTCTGTCTGTGGGTATTTATACATATAATTACATTTGTACAATTTAACACGAAAATTGTGGGTTACAGATTTAAGATTACTTAAATTTTTCTTTGGTTACACATGCTTATAATTGTTCATCCTTTTAGCATCAGTTATGTTTGTAACTGCAGTATATATTACACATGTTGGTTGCATATATATATATACTGCAGTTACAAACATAACTGATGCTAAAAGGCTGTACAATTATAAGCATATGTAACCAAAGTAAAATGTAAGTAATCTTAAATCTGTAACCACAATTTTCGTGTAAAATTGTACAATTGAACAAATGTAATTATATGTATTAATACTCACAGTCAGAACCGCAAATGAAGCAAAGCGCGTTTGGCAAATAAAACAACAATTTCAATTGCATTGGCGTTACAATTATTCATAAAATTGATCCTATCGCAAATGAGGAAATGGCCCACAATATCCAGATGTTAATTCCAAGGAATATTTAGCTTCTCCAATGTCTCTGTGCTCAACGGACGAATTGAATATCTCCCAACAGACGGCTTTTGAGGACAAGTATCTGTGTTGAATTCGTTTTTTTTTATGAATGGCATGTTAGCAAAAACAGATTATCAGAAAATTACAGAAATTTCAAATAGCATTACCTTGGGGGATAAAGACCTGAGAATTATTGTTAATCTGTGTTGGAACCAGTCTTCTTATGTAAGACTGAAGAGAGAAAATATGGATGAAGTAAAAATTCTCCGTGGTGTAAGACAAGGTTGTATACTGTCCCCTTTATTATTTAACGTCTACTCAGAGTATATCTTTAGGGAGGCGAGGAAACTTTCTTCGGGAGCTGATCTGGATTGATTTCCAGTGTGTGATCGTATGTGTTAATGTCAGTGCTGCCAACTCTAAAAATATTTTATGCCAAATCTACGTTTTAAAAATGCCAAAAATATGCTAAACGTTTTGTGAAATATTTGAAAAAATACCAACAAAATTAAATGGCACATTAACATCCGTACCAGAAAAATCTTTACCTGAAATAATCTCTACCATTACCATTACCCTTTAAAATGAAATCCTACCAAAAAAGAACTATACCAATAAACAATTCTACCAAGTGTCATCGAATCCGAATCGCACGAAAACATGCTTAGAATAACAAGCAATCATAAACAAAACAGTTGTGTATGATATTTCCATGAAAACGTTGCATTCTAAATTTCAGTAGAGAGAAACTAAGTAACAAGATATCAATACCATGTAAAGGAAATTATACGTAATTCAATGACGTCAGTGTATCATAACATTTTTAATCAACAGTGCCAAAAACTCTCTGCTTAAAGTACGTTAATATAGCGCAAAACGCGCATATACAGCAGTACCACACACCTGATAGTGCTTATATTAGTCCTCAAAGTGGAGATGCGGGATTTGGATGAAGTGGTTAAAACAAAGTAGAAGAGAACAATGTGCACACCTCACTAAAGCCACTTTATCACATTCCAAATCACATTCGCATTCACGCAGTCCAATATCAAAAGCCACACTAATTACCTTTTCAAATGATGATGTTGGTATGTCAATGTCATAACCTGACTTTCGCCAAGCATATTGCAACATAGGCTTATACGTATTTGCAGCAAATTGATTGTAAATCACACAGTGAAGTTTCATGATGAAATAACGATCATGTATCTTCACTTGTGGTTTGGCCCATTGTAATCTTACGAAATCAGAATGTTACTTTAGGTAGAAGTTAAGGTTTTGCATGGAAATAACACACACCACTGTTTTGTTCATGATCGCTTGTTATTCTAAGCATGTTTTGGTGCAGTTCCGAGCATTGGAGATCAAAGGTGTACATTTTTAGTAACATATCTACCATTTACGAACGCTACAGCATGAAAACTTTACCACAAGCATCTCTACCACGGAAATCTCTGCAAAACGCAATATATACGGTACTATTTATAAGTCCACTCTTAACATGTTAATCTAATACTAAACCTACCAAAACAAATCTTTACTAGAAAAATGCCATAACCCCTAACATATTTAAAAAAAAAAAAAAAAAAAAAAAAAAAAAAAAAAAAAAAAAAACACGCTAGCTCAGTGGTAGATTATCATTTACTAACACTGCCGAAAAACAACTCTACCAGAGTTTAACCCTACCAAAAAAAAGCAAACTTGTATGTATCATTCAGTGAAAAAAGAAGAAAATATTAATTATCTTGCGTCTGTTAAGACACATATTGTGATAGATAAATTTTATCATCGGTATTATCTGAAACAAAACTTAAATAATTTGGTTGATAATTGAATACAGCGCCCAGTCACAGTTTATGGTGTTGATTTATTTTATTTTACCATTACCGGTTTCAAGCATACATTGCTCATCTTCAGATGGTTTTAACAATACAGATGCAAATTGCAGGCGTGTTTTTGTGTCCTAGAATAACACAAAAACACGCTGCAATTTGCATCTGAATTGTTAAAACCATCTGAAGATGAGCAATGTATGCTTGAAACCGGTGATGGTAAAATAAAATAAAGCAACACCATAAACTGTGACTGGTCACTGTATTCAATTATCAACCAAATTTGATATCACAGTCGCTGATTCCACAAGTCCACCATGGACAAAATATTAAAACTTAAATATGTATATTTTAGTTTAAAACAAGAATAAACAATACATTTTTAATGTTTTATAACAACTTAATTTTTTAAATTTGTTTAAAAAAGCTTTATTAAATCCCTTTTTGGAGAAGCTTGTTTTATACTTGTGAAATGTATAAAACAATCAACCAAAAATTAACAATAATGTAGAACAATTCGTTGTTGGAGATTATTCTAATAAACAAATGAACACTATTAAATTTTTATCACTCCAAGAATATCGTTGATTTATCAGAGAAAAATTCTAAAAAATATGCTACATGCTAAATTGAATATTTTCATTCTAAATCACTTGAAATTATGATAAACTTAGCCATAAAAATGCCAAATTGTCAGCACTGGTTATTGTAGGAGTGGAGGACAGTGATGGTGTATCAGTATAGAGCGATGTTTCTGTTGTGTGAAATGAGGTATGAAGAAGCGAGACGGTGAACCCCAGTGCAGGACCAATCAGGGCAGTTCTTCCGAAAGACACCGGGGACCGCCAGGCTTTACATCTCCATCCGATGGACGATTCATTATCTACAGTGCGGTATGTCCATACGCACTGCGGAGAGGTTTAACCCAGGACTCTGGCGCACAATCTGGTGGTTAGTAATCGTGCACCACCACCTCTGCTACCCTGCCGGCCAAGTCCACCACCAGGACTGCCGACTGGAACCAGCTATTAACCCCGTGTCAGCACCGGACACCATCACGGCGCCACAACCAACTCAGACAACGGAGCGGGCTCGGTTTTCTGTTTCCCGAAATTACTTCATGGGAATGGCGGGAACGTTCCTTCAAAAGGCAATTGCCGAATTCCTTCCCTTTCTGTTCCCCTAGCCCCTTCCTGCCTCTAATCATCTCGACGTAGACCAGACGTAAGGACATAAGAAGAAACGTCCATTCATTAAAAGTGTAGGAGAGTATAGGGACTCTCGTCCCGTCGCCGATTCTAGTCCAGCTTCGGGCATGGATGCTTTTAATTCGGTGTTGTGCTCGTGTCACTATAATTTCCACACGGAGTGTAGTGGGTGAGCTGCTAATGTTCTGGGTACTCATTCGGGAGGACGACGTTTCGAATCCCCGTCCGGTTATCCAGATTCGGGATTTCCATGGTTTCCCCAAATGACACCAGGCGAATGCCGGGATGCCTCCTTCAAAAGGGCATGGCCGAATTCTTTCCCGTTCCTTGTCCCCAGCCTCTAATGACATCGACCTTGACGAGACACAAAGCCTTAAGTAAAAAAAAAATGGTTTTCACAATTCGATCATGCTGATGAACAGGGGACAGGAAAGGCACCATGGATGATATGGAAAAAGCTGAAAGACGTATCCTGAGGAAAATTCAGGGCCAAGAGTGCTCCCGGATGGAACCTTCCGACTGAAAGCGGACTGTGATTGTACCAACAGTTGGAGTAGGCTAACACGAGCATGCGACGTAGGCGGCTGAAGTTTCACGGGCATCTTCTGACAATGGACAGCAACAGGCTCACCAACAAGGTCTTCTCACTTATCAAAAGCTATAAGACAGGAAGCATGTGGCTCAGTGAGGTACAAAAAGATTTGGAGTCCGCTGGGATTTCCCACACTGATGTTACAGATCGCTCCAAATTTTTGTAATATCATTAACTCCTGGTCCCCTCCACAAAAAATTACCAAACCACGGAAACCCATCTTACAGAAAAGGACGGAAAAATTATTACTTGCCCCATAAAAGGTATTGGTAAGAAAGGCGAGCATCAAGAAAGAAGTAGTTACAAGCACTCCATAGTGGGCTTGAATCAGTGATAAATTAGCAAAGCCTAATACAGTAGTTAGGCAGCGTGCAAAAACCACGTAGCTCCGTTTAGGCCTCCTGTGAACCCCCCTCCCACCCCCCACGTAACCCTACGTGGCCTTTGCCTCTACCCCCCATCCACCCCCCCACGTAGCACGTAGCTTTTGTTTTTCCCCCTTTTGATTCCAGAAGACATTTTGTACTGTTTTCTCTTGTCAGACTATTGTAAATTACATACGGAGATAATTAACTGAGGGAAATAAATATTCACATGCTGTTGTGAGTTCTGTTCCTGATTTTAACCGTAAAAAATGTTATGAAAGGAAAGCTACGTGGCCTGGTCCGGAATTCCTCCCCCCCCCCCGTAGCCTAGCTTAGCCTTCCAGCCAACCCCTCCCCCTCCCCCCCACTTGACCGAGCCACGTAGTTTGTGTACGCTCCCTTAGAACAAAATAAACAAAGTGCAGCTCTGAATAAATGGTTGTAGAGAACGAAGGACACATTTTTTTTAAAATAGGGGCGGGGAATGTGTGGTGTATTGAGTGTTTGTTTACCTTTCTTCCTCGTATCGGTACACCAGTAGAATTTGAAAACACAGTACTGGAGAGAGAATTTGTCATCACTGCGAGGGGACGGGGGGGGGGGGGAGAATTACTTGTGTCGGAAAAGCCGACTTGTATTCGAGGAGTCCGCGGACATAAAACACTGGAGGCCGCAATAAAAGTTGTGTCACCTCGCGATAAGCACCTGGGACAGTAAGCGGGCGGAAGGTCCGACCATAAATAGCGCAGTCAGGGAATTGAATTTCTGGACGCGGCGCTCGGGCCGGCATAACTCCTTGCGGGGCTCTGCGTCAACTCGCCGCCGGAATGCCGCGACGCCTTCCGCGTGGAAATACGAGTCCGCGGGCTGCAGATAAAATTGGAAACTCCCCCGCGCTGACGGATGGCCGGGACTAAGATTTCCCCGCTCTCCCACTCACTCGCTTATTCTGGCTTCCGGTATTCCTGTCTCTCTAGGCACGTCACGGGCGGGAACGTCCGGCTAATGGCGTGGAATGATGCAGAGGACGGTTATCCGCCTCTGCAAAAAGGCAACCTCGCCAGCGGCGTCAATGGCTTCAGCGGCGAATTACAGTTCTACTGCACTTTACGATACTGGCAGCACTGTTTTCTTATGAGAACTTGCTGACGTAATAATATGAAAGATACGCTCTTTTCCCAGGATTTCTTCTCACATTGCATGAAATTAACATTTTCCCACTGTTTTGCCGCCGCAGAGATTGGTGTGCATCTAAAAATCTAATATTATAATAAGCAACTGTGTCATCTATGACGTCGTCTGGCACGGCATAACGTAACTTTATGACGTCGCGCAGTGACGTCATGCCTTACGCCATTATTCTTGGTAATGCACGTTATTTAATAACATTTCCAAGCATCCGCGAATAAAACTCACAGAACACTGAAATAAAAGTATGTATTGCGTTAAAATCGACATATATATATGATTAGATGCTTATACATACATAATATCCTTTTGGTATATAGAAGTATTCCTTAAAATCTTTGTCCATAGATAAGTAAGACATAAGTATTGTATTTAGAGCATCAATGTAGCGAAGTTTTGGTTAGATTGTTACATAGCATGGCTCAGAATTACAACAGGCATTTGACGTTACGGCAGAGGGTATGAATAATTTACTTTTGTTCTCAAAATATTTTAAACTGTATCCTATTATTGAAATTATTAATTCGTTTGAACGGAAACAGTTGCACACTGATTGCGATCTGTGCATCTTACACTACGCTTAAAACAAACATAACGTGGCGTAATGTAAGTTTATAATTTTTATTTTAACTTCCTTTGCTTTCATTGTGTAATATTACTGAGCCTATTATTTCAGCAACTGTTTCAGCCATTAAAACGTTTTGATATCGGTCTGAATCACTGATAACAAAAAAGAAATGTGTAAATACCCTTGAAGATTTTTGATGAAATTTATACCGCTATGCATTATTGCCACTAAAACGCGATCCTGTTAATGTATTAATATGCCTGAGATTGAAGTATTGTTCTTACGGCGGCAAGTTTATCGTAATACGTGGTTGGGTTGAATTGCAACATGGACCCGGATGGAGAAAGAAACCTTTTGCTACAGCGCAATGCACCAGGAGTTACATTGAATTTTATTTTATAAGAATTCTATTTAGTTAAGCAATTGCTAAGATATGAACTGTCAGAACACTGAAAGAAAAGTATGTATTGCGTTTAAATGGCATATTAATCATCAGTTTTTTTTGTGAAATCATCACATGGTTTGAATGAAAGAAGATCCAAATTGATCGCGATATATGTGGCCTAAACCACAATTAAATATTACGTGGCATAGCGTAAGTTGTTAATATTTATTTTTAGCATCCTTCGTTTTAACTGGGGTCATTATTTCAGCTGATGTAAGCTGTCTCAGCCATTAAAATATCGATCTTCATCACAGGTATTAAGAAAGAAAAGTGTCAGAACCTGTGAAGATTTGGGATCAAGTTTATATCACGATGCATGATGAGACTGACATGCGATACAGGGAATGTATTAATTCGCACGTGACTGAAACTTTGCTTTGTGGTTAGGCTGGAATGCAACCTGGACCAAGTTGACAAATGAAGCTTTTTGGTACAGCACAAATGACGATAAATTACAATGAACTTTATTTTATAACAATACTATTTATTTAAGCAACTACAGAGAAATAAATTACCATAACACTCCGTTAAACCCGTCATTTTTGACGGGTTTTGGGGCTAGTTAATAATAATGACATTCCAGCACCAATACCTCCAAATAATGGAAATCGGTCACATGTTTGTATTAACTTTTTTTGCCTAATTTTTTTTATACTACTACCTCCCTGAATATTTACCATTCCTCCTGAATCACACCGTATCTGGAGAAAAGTGCATGTTATAATCAGTAGGAGACCATACACATGTGCATATCTTCGAATATTTATCACCCAGTATTAACATAAATACTCTGAGTACCTTCGCAACATTTCAAACTTTGGCGGGACACGTCACTGCGAGATCTTTGAAGGGGTTTACACTGGAATAGAAAGGACACCCGCGCGTGAGATTCCAGCCCGCGCACGCCGCTGCAGCGCTGGAGTCTCGCAGCCCCTGCGCGTGAGACATGTCTCTCGCTTGTGCTCAAAGTTCTCTCGCGGCGGCGCGGCGGTACGAGCTAACTCACGTGCTGCCAATAACACGCGTGCTGACGTCAACAGCGTGTGAGGCACGCGTGTCTTCCGCAGCGGCCCAACTAATTAACGAGATGGGTGGCAGCCGGTCGATACCTGCGAGCCCACACGGTCGGCTGGGAATCAAAAATACACCTCACCCAGCCGCCAGATCGATGGCAGGATTAACACGACACACCAGCGGCATCCACTTTACAGACGTGCAATGGGAAACCTTATTAACATTTCTGGTATCCCAGACTTCTATGCACGTACGGATCCCCAGGAACTCCTGATCATAAAGTGTTTGAATGTGCTTTAGTTGATGATCGAATCAAACAGCACAGAGTAAAGTTCACGGGAAAAGCTATCTCGGAAATTCTGAAACACAACCTCCTCCGGGAAGAACTGAACAAGCTAGCAGATGCAGCCAGGGAGCGGTATCGGCTTCAGCACAGCCAGCAACCTGTCAGGATACAGCAAACTATATAAGGAATGAGTCAAGATACCCAAAATGGACGGGAAAATAAGTGGAACGCTGATGCCGGAAGTGTGGCTTTTTTTTAAACTTATAGCTTTACACCTCGTCGACGTGTAGGTCATTAGAGAGGGGATTGGAGTAGGGACAACGAACGGGAAGGAATTCGGCCATGGCCTTTTGAAGAAAGCATCCCGGCATTCACCTGGAGTGATTTGGGGAAACCGAGGAAAACCCAAATCTGGATGCCCGGAAGGGGACTGGAACCGGCGTCCCCCCGAATGCGAGGCCAGAGCGTTAACCGTTAACCCACCAGGCTAGGTGAAGTGTGGCTTCTGGGATTTACCGAAGAATTTTCTTCAACGGATGCCAGCGTTAAAGGAACTTTTGAAAACTCAAGATGCTTAGTTCTTTAGTATTAGTGGGTAATTGTTTTTACTAACAGGTTGTGATAATTTACAGTGTGTAGTAATAACAATCAATTATTTGTACCATTTTCGTAGTATATAGCATTTGTGACTATCATTCATTAATTTGTTAAGTACAAAATTTTATTTTAGTAGTATGAAATAACGGTTAATTGTAGATCCAAGTGAACGAACCATCTGAATCTACAGATAAATAAATAAATCAATTATAAATAATAATAATCCGAGACTTCTTCATTTCAGTCAATTGTGACCTTTCTTGAATACTGTCATATGGCTTTTTGACGAGAAAACTTCCGAACGCATGATAGGCGATCATCATCAGCCAACATTCTCTGCCATTTCTTCAATAGGCAGTGTTTTATGGGAGTTGATATCCTAGGATATTTTCTCCTATTAGCAAGGTTGGTCAATTCTTCTGTGTTGGTTGGTCTTAGTGTTGGTGCATTAGTTTATTAAACTCAATGGTCTTTTATGTCAGTCTGCCGAAATGTCATACAGGCCGATGTTGACCATTTGATTTTTTGACTTCTGGGAGTTTTTGTAGAATGATTTTGCCAACAGCCTGAATCTATCCAAGAGCATAGGCAGTGCAGTAGCCTCGTGTAGGGCATCGGTCGGGAAATGACGTGGCAGGTGTAGGGCTCTCTTCAATGCCCGGTTTTGAATGACTTGTAGCTTTTGTATTTGATGATTTGCGGCGTATGCCCATACGGGACATGCATATTCCATAATTGGTCTGATAAGGGTAGTGTAGATTTCGATTCGAATAGTTGGAGGTAGCCGGCTATTAAAATTGATGAGTGGGTAGAGTTGCTGTAATCTTGCACTCGCTCGGCATCTGACTTCCTTTACGTGGGCGTGCCACGTTAGTCTCCTATCCAGTGTGACCCCTAGATAGTGAACAGTTGTAGACCAAGGGATATCCTTGTCATTCAGGTGTAATAGAGGATGCGATATTTGGACGAAGGTAAATTTATGAGTTCGCTACTTTCCGTCACCGAAATGCTATGACGTGTTGCGCGTATAATATGCGCGATGGACAGGAAAGATCATATGAATTTGCGTCACTGACAAGCTGTAATAGCTGTTTCTTAGTAGCTATGAGGATGACGTTTTGCGCTTCGACAGCAGTGAAAGCATATACGGGTAATATATAGATTGGGATACCGCTGCAGCCACTTACCACCTGGCGATGTAAACACTTCCGGATGGAGAGAGTGTGACATCATTACGTTGCTGAATGTGACGAATATGTTCCGCTCCCAGCTTTAAATGTCACTAGCGGGGCCTTCCACGGAAAGTAGTCCATCATTAATACGTCTACTAATCAGTTCTGTAACGCTTTCATAAGGACTGTAGCAAGCGATCACGAATCGAGCGGCTCTTCTCTATACTGTCGATCAACCCCTTACGAAACGGATCCCATATGGCACAACAGTAGTCCGAATGTGGACGCACAAGTGATTTTTACGCTATCTGAGTTTGTTTGTTCATAACAAGTATTTCAAGATTCGACCTAGGAACCGCAGCCTAGAATTAGCTCTACCTACTAACGAATTAGTATGTAAGTCCCATTTCATGTTCCTTTGTACTGTTACTCCCAAATATTTCATAGAATCGACCATATCAATTACTGAACTGTTTATCTCGTATTTCTGAACAATGGGATTCTTTGTGTTAGTTATGCTCATTGTCTTGCACTTTTTACAATTTAGTGTAAGTTGCCATTCAGCACACCATGCCAAAATAACATCCATATCACGCTGAATTTCTAAGCAATCGGCCGAATTCCTTACTTCCATATAAATAACCGCGTCATCAGCAAACAATCTAAAAATGCTTTTCACTTTGTCTCCGAGATCGTTTATAAAAATTAAAAAAAGAAGTGGTCCTATTACACTTCCTTGAGGTACACCCGATATAACATCTAGATTAGAACTTTCTCCTTCAACGACGACATACTGCGACCGACCAGTCAGAAAATCCTTTATCCATTCACAAAGCTGATCTGATATTACCGTACGTTCGAAGCTTCGCTATAAAATGGTTGTGTGGCACAGAGTCAAAGGCTTTCTGAAAATCTAAAAAAAATTGCATTTACTTGTGAACTTTCATCAATAAGTTTTATTACGACGTGTGTAAATAGGGCCAGCTGTGTTTCACATGATCTTTTCTTCCGAAATCCATGTTGATTTGTCGTAAGCAAATTACTTTCATCTAGAAAATTCATATTGTATTATAGAGTTCGTAGGTTTAAAATCGAATCAGTTTTCCCGTGTCGCTGTATAGCCTGCTGCGAAAAAATATTTCCTTTAAAGGCTTTTCTTATGATTTCGTTGAGCTTTTTTGTTTTGTTGTCATTAAATTTACACAAAACTCGTTCGCACTCAACATTCGAGTGTGGTAAGCTCAAAATAGACATCATAAATTTTGGGAAATTCTTAAAATAAGCATCGCTATCAGTATATTGATCGCATAGTTGTGCTACCTGAAAAAAAAATGAGAGAATGTACATTATAATATTGTTAAAACAATTACTTACATAGCAATATTAACACTTTATGGTTATTTGAAAAGTTATCTGGTGCCAAAACATGTCAGGAGGTTGACTAAGTTCAAATCCTTAAGGTGAAAGGGCAACTTCCGCCATTCATCGTCGAGTTCTTGTTGATGTTGCAATGAATTTGGCGCAATTCTTGGCAGAAGATTCAATAAAGTTGAAATCGACTCTTCCCTATTGTTATAAATTACTCTCTCTGTATCATATTTTGCTATTTTTGTCATAATATTATTCTTTCCAGAGTATCGAAGACTACACAAGACTTAAGAATAAAATTTTTGCACATCATTCCCAGAATGAACTTTCCTTCTTCACTTGCAATTAGTTTAGTTCCCTTCTGACACCTAAACCGAAATATAAGTCTTTCAAGTCCGTGTGATGTCTTTCTGCTGTTGGGTTCAGGGTTTATACAGCAGCCGAATTTCTCTGTAAAACCAATTGTAACAGCTCTTTATACAGAGCTGTTATTTTCTCATGCATTTTAGTAATCAGAAATGATTCTCTTTGGAAATAGCTATTTAATGCTTAGGATTTCGGCAAAATGCGAGCCAAGAAATAATAATATGCCTTCATGATTGGGTCATTTATGTATGAATGAATTTCGTGACACTCTGAATCTATTTGCCATTTTCTATCGGAATATAGACGTAATGCATCCCATTGCTCAAGGATTCTTTGTACTACAATATTTAATCACAGCCATCGAGTCTGGGCTCGTCTAAGAATTTTGTGCACATCTAACTCTGCAAAATGTTGAAAGTCTTTAAACCCACTTTGTCTTTGGCTGCTGGGTTTAAAAAAATTATATATATTTCGCGCCAATTTTTCACAATTAAGTGGCAGCTCTAGCGCAAAGTTGAAGCGAATGACAAATGCATTAAAGCACAACTGGACGAAATCGGCTTAAATCTGAATTGTTAGAGCCAATCATTGTATTGCATCGTTCGGAGCTGAGGCCTATAATGTTTTCAGTAGGAATCTCATACATTTCATATGAATCAATAAAAGCATTTTAAAAAAAATCTGAATTTGCAACATGATCCGTCGATTTTTGAAATAATCGAAATACTTGAATTAAATCCGAAAACTGAATCATTACTTTCTCATTTATTGGACCAAAATACCTTACTGCTACAGCCACTGTTTTTACTTCAGCAATATTTGTGCTCTCTTCAGTCAAAATTGAAAACATCTGTGACTTCAATCAGTGATCAATTTTTCTTTTTCAGTGTCGCCAATACAGTTATTTATGACAGCTTGAACTTTTGTTCTTTTTAATTTAATATATTTGGCTATTTCAGAATCTGGGAACAAGTTCGGTAACAAATCGACTAGTGATACTCAACAATATGAGAAATCTTATGCTTAGCAACGAATTTTATTTCAGAAGTCTTAACCAACAGTCTTTCAGTAAGGGATTGTGCATAAACTACGTGGCTCGGTCTAGGGAGGGGGGGGGGTGTTGGCTGGAGTGCTACGCTGGGCTACGGTGGTGGGTTCTGAGCCAGGCCACGTAGCTTTCCATTCATATTATTTGTCACACTTAAAATGAGATACAGACCACATAGAAGCATATAAATATTTATTTCCGTCATTTAATTATCCCCAGATGTAATTACGATAGTCTGACAAGAGAAAACAGTACAAAATGTCTTCTGGAATCAATATGGAAAAAAGCTACGTGCTACGTGGGGAGGGGGGGGGGGGGGGCGGTAGAGACAAAAGCCACGT
Source organism: Vandiemenella viatica (assembly GCA_031002005.1). NCBI lineage: Eukaryota > Metazoa > Arthropoda > Insecta > Orthoptera > Morabidae > Vandiemenella > Vandiemenella viatica. Next base: position 11,715,536 of record JARYHS010011408.1, on the reverse strand, counting down.
CGGGCTACGTGGGGGGGAAGGGGGGTTCACAGGAGACCAAACTGGAGCTACGTGGTTTATGCACGCTCTCTAACTGGCATGGATTTAAAAGCACTTAATTCACAATATTCTTTGTTGAGCAACCATTCTTCTCCAAACTTCTGCTTCTAACGCTTTCTCTTCGCTGCTGTTGGTGTTAGGTCATCTTCTTCTCAAGAAATGCTGTCGCTATCACGCACCATCTTTTCAAATTCAAATCAAATTGACCACACAAGAGACTGCAAAATTAAAAAAAGACATGTCAACTAAGAATACTAACAAACTTAGTATTCATCTACAACGAAATACGGCACTTACCTACCAAACTTGTTCGCGTAATATCTCGAAGCTCATATTTAGTAATTCCCAAGAATTAAACGCATACAAAGGAAACAAAATAGTGTTGTCAACAGAAGAAAAAATAAATTCCCAAATAAAACTAAGGAACTAAGGAAGCATTGTCATCGGTCGATAAACTCATGAAATTTGAAGAAAATATCACATTTACATAAAAATTACAATTCCTAAAATTACAGTGTATTTTGCTACCGTAGTTATAACCCTACGGTAAGTGTTATATCTATTCTGACTACGATTTATTTACCGTAATTACATGTACTTGGCAACACTAGTTACAATCTAAACGCAAACGGTTATTTTCGAAATCTTTTTTATTATAAAATTATTTTATTTCGTATGAATGATTGGAATAGAAATTGCAGTTCCACAAGGTAATACAATTGAATGGTATTTAAAACAAACAATGACAAAGTAATTTATTTGCAATGACCTTATCCTGACTGCGAGAAAAACACCAAACAGCAATAAAAAATTTAAAGTAAATTAAGTACTTAGTGAAGTAGGAAATTGGGTTTAAGGCAAATTCATTAAAAGTAAATTTTGAATAAAACACATTATATTAGGTTTAAAACAAAAAATTATGCACAGCTGGATTTACAAGTAAACTATAAAAATAACATAATCTTGAAAACAAAGTAGTGCAACCTTTGCAATACGAACACTTTCTCTAACAGCAGATCTAGAATTAACGAAACAGGTGTACTCCTCATATTTCCATCCAGTGATGTCATATGCACATTTTTTTTGGGGTGGGGGGACTCTTCACAAAGAAAAAAAGTGTTCACATCACAGAAAAGAGCTATTAGGATGTTGTGTAGGGTAAAACCAAGAACTTCTTGCAGACAATTTTTTAAAAAACTCAATATTCTTACAATGACTTCTCACTATATATATTCTTTCATGTGCTTTGTCATAGAACATTTTAACCTGTTTACATCTAATTCACAGATACACAATTTCAATACAAGAAACAGAAATAACTTGCACAAAACACAAATATCTCTATCATTAGTACAAAGAGGAGTTAATTATTCTGGGATACATCTGTTTAGTAAATTTCCCAAGAGTATAAAACAGTTTGCAGATAATAAAGATATATTTCAAGAAAAACTGAGAAATTATCTTCTTTTCAACTCCTTCTACTCCATTCAAGAATTTGGACAAATTAATTAATTGTATTAAATATGACCTTTTACAAAACTCAGTTGTAAAAATTAATGTTTATTTTTATTCTCTTTATTCGTGTTTGAAACATCTAATTTTTTTCACTTTGATTATGACGCATATGGTATGTATGTGTATTAACCATGACATGTTTCACATCGCAGAGGTCCTTCCTCAGCAGGGATCCATGAAACAAGATTGAAAAATAAATAAAATGGAATTGTGACTAATAACGTTAACGTTAAAGGAACCGACGTTATGGAACGTTAGTAACGAATTATATTAATTATCAGTTAGGAATGTTGTTAGTATTTTAATATTATTCTTCATTGCGCAGCTAATAATTTTCTTTCACTTTTCAATCCGTAATTTATATTATTATTACTATTGGTTACGTTCTATGGCCTAACGTGAATTCACAAATCGATCGAAGGATGAACACGTCACACACGGAAACATGGTGACGTCATACTCTCTCCATCCTGAAGTGTTTACATCGCGAGGCGGTAAGTGGTTGCAGTGGTATCCCAGTCTAGATATTACACGTTTATAGTTGTTTCTAATATATAAAAATGATTTATTGCCAATTTTCTTCATACAATCACTCAATTTTTACCCGATTTTTATAGTACTTAGCACTTGTATATTTCAATGTACGGCGGTCTGGTAGGTCAGCGGTTAAAGCGGTGACTTCCATAACTTTCTGTCTCCGGTCGTGGATTTAAATTCCGTAGTAAAGATGAATTTTGATGTTGTTATATTTGATTATATGTCCACGCTGGGACGTTTTGGGACGTGGTTGTGATGGCACGTTTAACTGTAGGCCCCTCGGGAAAGGAATTGGCGTTTCCGCCTCTGACACAATAGTCTGGTACATATTTTCTAACAGCATCCGGGTTCTTGAATAAATTAGATTTTTAGTTTTTGAAGTGAAAACTTCTTAATGCAGGCTGGACGATTTTTGGATGGATAAAATTTTATGAGTTCGCATCACCGACATGCTGTAATAGCAGTATATGTGTAACTATAAGTATCCTGTTTTGCACTTGATCAGAAATCAAAATATAGATTATACTTGTACACAATATATATACCTACATTTTTTTTTCGCTACCTCTACGGCTGTTGTTGAAGTACCACTACCTTTGGTAGTATAACTTCTGGGTTTTTTTGTTTGGGGACACATTTTAATTTCACTTTTGGGGGGAAAATGGCTATGGGCGCCGTTGGCGTCCTTATTTTAAAACCCCCTACTGGGTTCGTGTGGTCAGTTGGGAATCATCGCCGTAATAAGCTGCGTTAGCAACTGGACGATTTTACCCAAGTGATTTTCACGTTTTGGCTGATGGATGCAGCATTGATGCATGCGCTGGTCACTTGTGTCGATCGGTGGATGGTTTTTGCCGCGGCTTGACGTCCTTTTCTGTGGGCCACCCGGTCCTTCGGCGGTTCGGGCGTTGCTGGGTTGATGTTGACGTCTTCCGATGGTGGCTTGGAGCCTTCTCTTCACAGGACATCCCCCGTAGCTGGCGGCGTGGTCAGAACCGCAGTTAACACATAAGGTAGAAAACACGTCATGAAATTTCATCTGAGATGATTGTAGGCGGAGCCACAGGTCGAGAGTTTAATTGTCAGTGACAAGTTTTTAATCTCTATCAGCATCGAGATTAGTTTACTTATGGCTGTTGATTAAATCTTTTGAGTTTGTCATTTTTAATTGTTATAAGGAAGGATTGGCTTTTTAACTATTTTTTTCTGATGAGAGGACTCTCCCGTAGTCGCTGTAAAGTAGGTTTTTTTTTTCGATGAGGGTAATTACTGTAAAGGTTACTGAGGTTAGCGAAACGAAAGTAACAATCCAGTTAGTTGACGACCCTGGGTTTTCTCTGAGCAAACTTCATCCTGCAATCTGTACAAGTTAAAAGCAATGGATAAGTCGTTAAGTACATTTTAATTGAAGAAAGACGCTTGATAAGTCAGCATTTCGTAACCGGCAAGTGATTGAAAGTAGATTTTTTAGGGACTGTTAGGGAAATATTTAAGAAACTATTTGTGATCGTAACAGAACTGTGTTTTGGGTTTGAGAAGAAGATTTGATTACATCGTGAAATGGAGAGACAGAGAGAGGAAGAATGAGGTGCAATATCACAGATAACATCAAAGCAAACGGAAACTAGATGAGCATGAAGAGGAGGGCAGAAGACAGAAGAGCATGGAGAGTAGCCATGTAATAACCTGCCTTACGGCAGAACATTCATGGTGATGGTGATGATGATGATGGTGAAATGCGGTTTTCTGGAGATCTTCTGATTTAAATTTAAAATTAATACAGGTCGGTCAGAACAGCGAGGATATGGATGGAAAAAGAACTGAAGGATAAAAGACCAAGAGGCCGGCCCAGAAGGAGATGGCTTGATGTCGTGAAACTGGACCTACAGGAGACAGGTGCATCATGGTCTAGAATAAAAGAAGAGGAAACATACAAAGGTGGCGAGCGCTCTGACACCGCACCCGGGAAGCAGGAGACGGAGGAAGATGGGAAGATGACGATGACCGTTCGGTGAGTCTAAAAAATCTGAAAGAAACCAACCACTGAACCCCTAAGCAGAAATAATAGTAATAATATAATAATATTTAATTAAATGGAAATGGAGCGCACTCTCCGGTGGCAATTTCCCTACACACTCATCTTCCCCCTTTTCTGCACACACCTACATTTGCCCTTTACAAATTTTAACTTTAAATTCTTTCAACGTTTTTGGCAAATTACTCATCATTTCTCTTGGTAACTGATTCCAATCCTTGACACCCTTTCCTAAAAAAGAGAATCTTCCTACAACCTTGTGCCTGAAATCGAGTGCCAGCTTGTGATTATAGTCATCTTTTCCCTTCCACGCATTACTTTCAATTCTTACACCAATATCTTTCCATGCCTCGTCACCAATATACGCCTGGTACACTACCATGACCCTCTTCACCCTTCTTCTGTCTTCGAATGAGTCCCATTCCATCTCTTTTATCATATCTGTTACTGATTGTGTTCTGCGATAATTTGCAGAAACAAATCTATCAACCCTTCTTAGTACCTTCTGCAACTCCTGTGTTTGATATTCGAAATGAGGGTCCCATACTAAATTACCATATTCAAGCAATGATCTGTTTATCTCTAACTATTTGTTATCATTTATTAGATTTGAGATCCTTATAACGTCTTTAAAGTCTCAGAGGAAGGTTGGAAGTGATCACGGAACGAAGAGAAATTAGATATACTTCGCTATTACTTTATTCTATCCAAGTAAGGCGTGAGTAATCAATTGTAGAAGAAGAGTCATAGACGAGGAGTTTGAAAGGATAATAGCACAGCATTGTTGCTTTGAATGGTTCCAAGTTGTAGCGGGACGTTGTTACGTCACACTACAATTTGTACATATTTCCGATTATTTTAATACTAATTTGTTCAGGTCCTAGATTAGATTAATTAAACTGATCTCGGGCAGCCCAAATTGTTAATTGTAAAATTAATATGAAAGGTTATTTGTATGGGAGGACTCAAAGAAAATGAGCAAGTGAAAAAGCAAGGGTTTGGATGCCATTTGGCGAACACTGGAGGTATGCCGCCATCCTCCTCCCGTGCCAGAACGATGCCGGACAGCACAGGCACAATGGGCTCCCCTCTCCCGTTAAGATCCTCCCAAGGCCGAGTACAATGCCCCGTTCCTGGGACGAGAGGCGGTGATGGTCACATCCCCCACCAAACCAACGCGCGGGAGAACGCTCGCAAAATTGCCGCAAGCTGTGACATCACGTGATTTCTAGAAAGCCTATCCCGCCAATGAAACGTGGCCTCAGGGTTTTCATGACTTAAACCAGGGCTTATTTTTTCTGCCCCGCATGTTTCTTCGCCGAGAGGAAGGGAAGCCATCTTTCCGGAGAAGAAAGAGGACACTTCTGGCTTTGCAGCAGTCCGAGACGGTTCGACCCGGGATGCGTCGGACATTAACCGCCCTATGGTCGAAGGCTGGTGAACCTCGTCTAGTCGCTGTATTGGCATCGCGCAGAGACAGGTTGTGCGACAACCACCAGTGACGCTGTATACGAGATGGTAATGTGCACTCGCCATGTCATGAATCATTGGGTCCTTTGAGACTGCAACACACCCGTAAGTGACTTGAGATCTCATCAAGCAGATCCAATTCTGAGCTAGCTGGCATCTTTTGTTGAACGTTATGTGTTGTGGAGGCTCTTACAAATCAGAAGTTCCATAATGTTTTCTTTAATTTAACAGAGACCGAGATTCATTTTCATGTACATGTTCTTATGTTTTAATTGCTGATATTTGCTATCGCTTCATATTGTGCATATTTGTCATCGTTTAATAATTTAACTTCATTAGATAATTCCCGAATCACATTAACGTAAATTCATTCAATTGTTTGCGTGGATAAATCGGCCAATTGTAACTTCTAGGCTTTGTATTTGATATTCTAGTGATTTTATGTTATTAGTAAATTTAAATATGCCTAGCGGTGTAAAAGCCAAATGAACAAAATAAAAATCAAATGTCAGTTTCTTTGTGATCTGGCAGTGTTGAGAATCTTTCCAGCAAAATAATTCTTTAAATAAATAAAATTTATAAAAATTCCCCCCCTTTCTCGACGCCTCTCATTACAAAGTTGTGGGTGAGAAGGTATCTTGCAGTTTCAGAAGCTCCAATGAGCTGTGTGAGTGAGTCGGGAGGGAGATTACAATCAGGCTGTGCATAGTAATTGATTTTCGCCGCGGCGTCGTGTGATCAATGACGCGCTACGGGGGACAGGATTTCCTAATCCCGCCGCGGCGGCGCAGTCAGTCGAGGATTGGTAATTAATTAGTTGGATGGGCGCACTAGTCGGCGCGCCCGACCATCATTTGCTCGTCCGTCTGCGCTGATGGATTCGCCGATACAATGGTCGCCATGTGGTGGGCGTGTCCTCCCACACAACCTGCGAAACAGTGTTTGATGCTTAGCTTCGGATTTCACAAACACAATTCCGTCTACAAACGACTGTTGTGCTGAATCGTTCTTTTTCTAGACCCGTTTCCCCTTTATGGTTTCGGGCATCATCAGTAGAGATTTGGTGATGATTAGGGAGCGTCCATAAACTACGTGGCTACTTTTTGATCCCATGTGAACACCCGTTCCCTCCCCCCCACATAGCCCGACGTGGCTTTTGCCTCTACCCCATCCCCTCCCTCCATGTGACTCGTAGCTTCATTCCCTATTCATTACAGAAGACATTTTGTAAAGTTTTCTGTCGTCGGACTATCGTAAACTACATACAGAGATAATTAAATGACGCAAGTAAATATTCACATGCTCTTTTGTGCTCTGAATCTTATTATAACTGTGGGAAATAATATAAATTAAAATCAACATGGTTGGCCTCGGAAACCATGAACCCCGCCCCCTTTTTGTAGCACAGCGTAGCTTTAAAACAAACCCTCCCCCTCCCCCTTTTAGACCGAGCTAGGTTTGTTTATGGACGCACCCTAAGTGTTCAGATTTTTATAACAAAAAAATTGGAGAAATATGTTTGCAACTGTGACTTTAAAAACGGGTAAATATGACCTAAAAATAATAAAATATGACAAAACATCATTTACATTTACTATACATTAAATGTTCCTCAATTACACATCATTTATTTTATGTAGTAGCATCGCTTTCATGTAGACAGCATAATTTGCTTCCGTGCATGCACTTCTCCATTGGGAAATTAAATTTAAATCGTTTTGTTGAAGTCACTTTAATTTAACATAATTTACAGAAAATAATCATTTCATCTGTTCTGTAATACTCGTCTCCAAATTCCCTTACGTAACTACATGTCCTCGCACTTTCAGAAAAAAGTTTTGTTATCGACATGGTGGTATTCACTTCTATTGCAGATTTAAGACTGAGTATTATTTTCAAAAGTATTGGCGACAGTGAGACATTGATTGACGCGGCATATTGCTGCTGCATTGTCGAGATTACAAGGCGGGCGGAAAATTAACTTTTAGACAAAGACAACTTGGTATAACATTAAATCTTTAGTTGTGAATTTTGACCAATTCAGTGACAATTAGTTTGGTTTTTCCTCCAATCTATAATGGGAGTTTAGTTCTGTGAATTCTTCTAATCTGTAACTTATACTGAGTTTCCGGTGCTATTAAAAAATTACCTGATTTTTTTTTCAAAATACCATACTGTATGGCCATAAATATTATCGTAATATGACCAGAAGTAGAAAATGGTCTGAAGATGTATTTATATGCTATATAAAATGCATCATAAATGTTCAATAAGTGTTTAATTCAGCATTACAGCTCCAAAAAAAAAAAAAAAAAAAAAAAAAAAAAAAAAAAAAATGACATGCCATAAAGATCCGAACCGTAATGATGATCTTTACATGGGAGCCTGGTACACCACCTTTATAGACCTGTGTTTTAATGTTGCAGTACATAATTAGGTCTGTTAAAGTGCTAAAAGAGCATGAAGTATTGCTCCAGACCGCTACGTGAAGATCATCACCAAACCTCTGCTGATGATGCCTCATACCATAAGGACGAAACGCGTCTGCGAAATAAAAATTATTCAGTACAACAATTGTTTGTATTATTTATTTAATCAATTGCTCAGCAACTGCGGAAGAAATGGCATATAACGAAATTAATAATGGTTAGCTTCTTTCTTCCGTTGGATTATTCCATTGCGTTTCACTAAAATTGGTCCATAGGAATTTTAATTACAAATTCTTGTATTATTTTTGATTGATTTTTTATCGCTTCTCTTGGTCATTTATTCCAATTCCTGAATCCCTTATCTAGAGGAGAAAATTTTCCCACACCCTAATGCCCGAAATCGAGTGCCGCTTTGTGGTCATGGTCATCTTTTTCTTACCGAGCACCTCTCTTCATTCTTGCACCAGTATCCCTGAAATATACGCCTAGTACACTCCCAGCACTTTCCTCACCTTTCTTCTGCCTTCATATGAATTCCACTCCCGCTGCTTTACCATGTCAGCCACTGATTGTGTTCCGCAGTGATTAGCTGCCCTTCTATGCCCCCCCTTTCATTTGTTGTATGACGCCCCTCTACTCCCTTGCTTCACCGCGTCTCGCGTTGCTGTGACGTAATTTGTGGATACCTGCTATCCCGTAAAGTGTCTTTAACCTGCGTAGAATGCACTATCCTGTTAGAGAGGGCAATCGGACATTCCCTTATTTGACACGAATGCTCGACGATTTGTCTTAATTCACGTTTTCTTCCGTAGTTGTAATTGCCTTAACAACGAGATCTAAATTGGTCATATTAGAATGGTAATTGAATCTTATATCTTTAAACGAGCAATTCCTATATATATATATATATATATATATATATATATATATATATGGAAACGGCTCTAACAATTTGGATGTAATTTGATTTTTAGATAATGTTTTGCTAAAGTTTATCTAAAAAGCTGTCTTCCATGGAAAAACACAATTTTACAAAATACGAACAATTTTTGTATTTGGTATCACGGAAATGGATCTAATGCCATATTGTAGACATTTCAGGTACCACAAAGCCAACTTGTTGGTTTCTCTTTGGTTACAACAAGGAGATCAAATATCTTCAAAGGAACAATTCTTGTATACTAACTGGCCAATGTGAATATTTCGCGCAGTATCGTGGTCAGACACCGAATGATAATATAATAATGTGCAAATAAGTAAATTCAAGTATATTAGTGAATGAAAGGTATTTTATTTTGAAGAGTAGTAAAAAATATCAGTCTTATTGTAAAAACTCATTAACATGAAATACTACATGCTCAATTGGAAAACATTTAAAAACTAGATGTTTAAAACATAGATATTGAATTTGGCAGATGCGATTTTTTTTCAAACTTCTTTACACAACTTCCTTGAAAACAATATTACAATTTATAATGTTAACGATTACTTTTTGACCATATGTGTCTTTAACACAAACATAAATATTAATTAAATCTGCACACGCATGAAAAACCACGTACAATCGTTCGCATTGAAACGTCTGACCTTGAGCTTTATTAATGGCCATCGCGAAGATTACTTTTATAGGTAATCGTTTTCTTATCATATGGAAAGGCACGGTTGAATCATAAGGTGTGAGGTTAATGGGAGGTATGAGCGTAGTTTTATAGGAGTGAATGAATTTAGCACTAACGATGTACTCGTCTAAGTGAATTACTAGTAATCTTGCACCATTAATTAATCCCTGACTAGCATTAATATTTATATTTAACATAATAATAGCATTTTTCTTTAAAATTAATTATGAGATGCAAGCAGGACTATTTCGGAAATGGCTCTAGCGATTTGGATGAAATTTCAAATGTATGTAACGTTTTGATTTTTAAGTTTGTAACATGATTTTACCCAAAAAAGAGAGTAATTCATGTATTTCGTGTCTCGCAAACGACTCTTAACTCAACTCGTTGAAGTTTCAGTTACCAGTAAGCCTACTGATGTTTGTTAGCTTCTCTTTGGTCAAAGCAAGGAACTGTACCGTTCAAAATGCCTAGGAAGACTTCAAGAAAAACGTTTGAGTTTAATCAAACTTCACCCAAAATCTTACGTACCGAACAGAAATCGAAAGTTCGGTCACCCAGTTAGTTTTAATAGTAGCAGGTATCGCCGTTACTCTACAAAAGATTTTTCAAATCAGTAAGGTAAAAATGAAATTACGCAAATGTGACACTACAGGCTTTGGTAGTAAGATACTTCAGTGAGTGTTGCTATTAATTTCTGAAATGAACGCAGCCAGATGTACTGCGTACCCTCTTTCCCGTATAACATCATACACCGGGTTTGAAACAGTCATACGTTCCATTAAGTTATAAAATATATGGAAATAAGACAATAATATTTGTGTCTAATGGATATAAAGTGCTATTAATCAATACTTTTTGTTAAGAATGTTTGACAGCAAAGAGATAATGTGTGGATTAGTCATGGAGGTTACATAGATTATAATAAGAAGTAGAATGAAAATGGATGGACAGAATTGAAGTGATTAAGCAGATATGGCGGATCTGAAATTGGAAATGGTGCCGATAGGGAGTTGCCAGGTTATAAAAGGATAATGTGTTATGAGTAACTTGTACGGCTGGCGGCCAAAGAGAATATTGATGGTGATAAGATGGATGTTAAGGAATTATAACCGGAATGACAGAAGTGGAAATACATCTCAGTATAAAAACATGTTTTTCCTCTCTGGCAGAAGATGTTAAGGATCACTATAAGGTAAGAGACAATTCTGCAGGATTATTTGTAACCGTTCACTTAAGACCTAACCCTTCAAAAACTGAAGTGTGTGCCTTTCACTTAAAAAATAGGAAAGCTAAGCGTAAGTTAAAAGTAATGTGGTCAGGTATCGAACTGCAGATATGTAACACCCCAAAATATCTGGGAGTGACACTCGACAGAACCCTCACATATAAGAAGCACTGCATGAATTGCAAAATGAAGATCTCTACAAGAAACAACTTACTGCGCAAATTAGTTGGATCACAGTGGGGCAGTCAACCACAAACTATACGTACATCGGCAATGGCCCTTTGTTATTCTGTTGCAGAATATGCATGCCCAGTTTGATACCCATCATCTCATACCAAACAGGTGGATGTAGCGCTCAATTACACCTGTAGGCTAGTGACAGGTTGTTTAAAGCCTACCCCAGTTGATAGGCTTTACCAGCTTTCGGGCATTGCACCACCCAGTATCCGGAGAGAAGTGGCTGCGAACAAGGAGAGGACCAAAGTAGAACGGGAAAGCGCTCATCCACTGCACGGCCATATACCACCAGCCCAGAGACTCAAATCCAGGAAAAGCTTTCTCAGAAATCATGGGAACTAATTGAGTCACCTGAAAAGGCAAGAGTACAGTTATGGAAAATGAGGGTTCCCAACATCTCGGGACCACTGACAGTTGCAGAGCGCTTGCCATCTGGTAATGCAGAGGACTGGAACGTCTGGCGGTCCTTAAATCGATTGCGAACAGGAGTGGGCAGGTCCAAGGAAAACCTAATGAGATGGGGTTATACTAATACTACCAGTATTAAGTGCGAATGTGGTGAAGACCAAACTATTAATCATATGCTCGAGTGCCCTATGTGCCCATCATCCTGCAACAACGAAGACCTGTTTCAAGCAACACACAATGCGATTGAGGTTGCGAAGTACTGGGCTAAGTGTGTTTAAAGTTGTTGATTTGCACAATGTATTTAACTGTGTATTTTGATGTTTTTGATACGAGAATAATAATAATTTGTAACCGTTGTTAATTGACCAAAGAGATCATTTGAATATTGTTTTATTGTGTTAGAATAGTAATAGTAATAGTTTATGCAAAGGAATTATGAAGTCAGGGATAAGCCGAAAGGTGTAGGTTACAGATTTCAGACACCAAGTGATGATTACGTCTTTGGGACGATGTTGTTGTTTACCCAGATTTGTGAACCCATCGGCAGGTGTCGCCATACAGGCCACTACTGTGCTTCTCTCCCCCCACCCCCGTCCGTCCCGCGCGTCCAGAGACATAAAGCATTCCGCGCCATGTGTCACGCCGCGTCATTCTCCGCACAAAACATCCCACACCCCCAACCCCCCACCCCACCCCGGGACGGGACGGGACAGAAATAAAACACACACGCACACACACACTGACTGGAACAATCTCGCTACCGCCCGTAGAGGTTTATGGAGGCGGCGTACATAAAAAAAACTACTACAACAACAAACCGACAAAAAAACACGCGGAAAATAAAAATAAGTGTGCAGGCTGGCTGGGGCTTTATGTTTCCTCGTGGCTGGCGGAGAAGATTTCGGCGGAGCGAGTCTACAGGCTGTTTAATAGCGAGCGACGACTCGGCCCGCTTTATAGCCGTCAGTTGGTATCACTGCTTCCGGGACCTCTGGCGGACACTGCGGCAACCAGACCTGGAACTTAATGTACAGGACGCATTTCACATCGGTGAGAAACGCATCAGAAAATAGAAGGATACCAATCATCGAAACTAAACATGGAAGGAGTCCCACAGGGAGCAGTATTGTCCCTTATCGTATTCAACATATAAGTGAACGACTTGCAACCTCCACCAAACATCCAAATAGCACTATTCGCAGACGACTTGATAATGTTTAATTCAAGCCGCAATCATGAAGGAAATATAAAAAAAAGCCGTAAAAAGGATTAAGTTCATTTAAATTCATTCGAATCATGGTGTTCAAAGAATAAAATAACAGTCAACTCAACCGAAAATTCCGCAATTTATTTCGCCAGAAAAAAAAAAAAAAACAGGATTTCGATAGCCTTCCCAAAATAAGTGTAATGAATCAAAAAGTTCCTTGGACAGCTACGCCTCTATATTTGGGAATCACACTGGACCACAAATTAGTATTTAACCAACACTTAAAAGACTGGTATGAAAAAGGATTAGCTGCGATTTTAAATCTCTATCCAATACTAATTGCAAAAGATCTCACAACGAAAACAAAATTTTATATCTCCAAATCAATTATACGACCATTCATCTTATATGGGTGCCAAGTCTGGGGAATGACTCCTAAATCATACATCCAAGGACTCCACACATTACAAAACAGGAGCCTAAGAATGATATTAATAATCCAAGTAAGTGCACCTATAAGGCAACTCCATAAAATAACTGGAATCCTCCTTCAAGGAGGAAATTCACCACCAAGCAGGTCAACTACACAACAAATTAGATCGGATCAGAAAAACCAACGATGATAGAGTCAAACTCTGGAATAAGTATAAATACCCACGTAATATAATTGAATAAAGAAATAATAGTGTAATTCCAACGTAAGGGTCTCCATTAAGGCCCACCGGTCATAGCCGGATTCACCCCCAAAAGATAAAATAAACGGTGCCCCAAACTCAACCCATAACCTGACCTCAACCAGAAGAACAAATGCAAAACGTAGTAAAGCTGTAGTGACTTTGTAATTTTTATGTTCAAATTTCTACGAATTAACTGCATTACGTCAACAGAATTGGCTGCAAATTTGCACGCAACATGGTGGATGATATTTGGAAAATTTAAGTAATTACAATCTAAACATTTAATTACTCTATGTACTTTAATAAAGACGAAAAAATTATAAAATTTCTGGCTCACACTAACTTTTTCTTTGCTTGTATGTTTTAAGTTAATGGAAAGGTAATGAAAAAGAGCATCTCATCTCTTAATAATGACTTTCAAAGAGTTTTGTGATTTATAAGACGCAAAATATAATAACAAAAGGAAAAAATATATGGGAGGAAATATGAAACTAGTTAAAACAACTGGATGTAATATAATGCTCCGTATTTTATTTTATGCTTATTTTACATGTGTAGTATAATTTTCCATCGCTTTCTTTGAATCCCGCTTGTAATGCTTTATGTTATCAACTAACCGAGCTAGCTTTGTTAAATCATTCCAAATCTTTACGATTTATGGTATAGCTTATCAAACTGTGTAAGTCAAATGATATTTCTCTATTGTCAGTATCGTTCATATCTTCTGCAACCTACTTTATCTTATTAGGTAACATCGATATTCTCCTTTCATAGATTCCAAACCTTCTACCTGGAACACAAAAGTCATTCTCGAACACCCACCTTAGTCTACTGAGCATGTAGTTGAAAGTTTGTTTCTCTTCATTTCCTTTTATCTGATTTCCTGGAACAGGCCTCATCCCGAAAGGGGAAAAGCTTCATCCCCTACTATTACATACTGTATTTTTAACTCAGTTCCCTCGATGGAATTGTCATCTTGCAAATTCAACTTTCTTGTAACTAGTGCCTCACCTAACTTGCTGTGGCTAAATGTTTTTCCATCTTAATTTTTTCCTAACCCCCGACGACCAAAATAACAAAACAGTATTCAGCAACCATAAGAGCTAGTAAAACCAAGAAAAACATTTATTTTTCTGTATTAAAAATAAAGAGAACCGCAATTCAGTTATAATATGCTTGTCATCCAATGTGCCTATTCCATGCGGAAAATCCCATTTTCAATTAAACCCATTGCCTTTTACACTCAGTTTTCTTCATCTTCAATGAACATCAAGAAAAAGGCTGTTTTGTAGTGAATCGAGCGGCAAATCCGCCACATTGCGTGAGTTCTATCAACGAGGCCTGTTGTCGATTCAGTTTCAACCGGCATTTGCATCAATTTGTTGATAGACAACTAGTGGTTTAGTTTACTCCTACTGTAAAGCTAAACTGATCGAAGTAGGTAATGCACCTATTACTTGCTATTTAAGACAAGAAACTAGGTTACAGTTAAGCAACTGTCCGTTTGCTAGTGCGGCTGAACTAGACAAGTTACTTATTGGAGGAAACGACTCACTATTGAATGCTAATACTTTAATTCTTAACTAATGACAAGGTATTCTTGAAGGAAAACACACCTATCCAGTAAACTCTATATTTATTCTGTCACTTGATAAAAACATACGACATTACATAGATCACAAACGACTGAAATCATGGTACGACACATTTAACTTATACTTCGTTCTTGACACATATATTCCTTTACGATGATCTAAGTGGTACACAACATCTATCCGCTCAAATGAGTGACTTGAATGACTGACTATAAATCTTTAAGCAACAAGCGTAGAAATATCAGATGGTGTTAGACTCTCCGTTCAACTAGCAGCAGCAGCCACAGCCAAGTACTGCTCCGTTGAGCAGCGTATAGAGGAGACATTTACTCCAACTTCATTACGATTGGACATTTCTTCTCAGTTGGTTTATCATATCGTTGGCTGTGAATGATTTCTTGTTGTATAGATGCCGCCGCGGCCATCTTCCTCAGAAGTAGTCCGCTGCTTTATATGTAGTGCAGCTAATGCTGTATCGGTGAAGTAACCATATCTTCTTTTGCTGTCAGATGGTTTACAAGTTTCGTAAGAAGGGCGTCCCTTGGACCGGTAGCTTATTGGGTGCAGACGCATGTTCTTCTGACTTCGCCGTTGCATTCTCCTCTGCTGTTCTTCGGCCTCTCTTGTTTCTCTGATGGACGCCTTCTGGTTTTAGCAGTGTGATGTGTTACCTTTTCTAGGGTGGCCCTGCTCTCTTGCGGTCTTGACTGCGTGTTATAATGACGCTTTCGGCGCTCCTCGGGCCATATGGTGGCTGTAGGGCAGGACCCGCTCTCTTGACGCCTTGTTGAGGGCTGCGAGTGTGACCCACGATTCGGGTGCGGTAACTTTCTGTTGGAGTGCTGCTTCCAAGCTCGGCAACCACGGAAAGAAGCAGCGTGAGGAGCCGCAGTTACAACAAACGGCGTTCTCGCGACGCTGGTTGCATTCTGCGACGAGATGTCCACCTCCGCAGCGAACGCACCTGGCCGGTTCAGTGCATTCCTTGGCGTAATGCCAGAAATTCTGATACCTGAAGCACTGGACCGGACTGCGTGAGTACGTCATCGCTGCAGTAGTCTGGGTGGTGGTGTTGTTTGTAGCTCCACCGGGAAGCTTGTTGTGAGTCCTGGCTGTCTGCTGCGTAGGAGCGTCGTGTTTCTCAGCCGTCAGTTGTGTAGGGACGGTGTCCTCTCCACCGGGAAGCGTGACGTGATATTCGGTGTTAAATTTCTGGAGGATCTTGATAGCTGCCTCAAAGTCATTGAGGCGGGACAGCAGTAGCTTAACTCCTTGTTCTTATGGCCAGCAGAACGTAGGCATCTTCACTCTGCGCTGCATATACCCCAGCATATTGCAGTAGTTCTTGGAGTAGCGGGCGAAGATAGGTGGTACTGGACCCACTACTAAGTCAACTGTTGGTGATGTCTGTGGTGACTTTCTGATCGGCGTGTTAAGGATATTGCGACCAGCTGTCTTGTCGAAACAGAATGTTTTGAATTTTCTGTTTTTGAGGTCGACTTATTGCTCCCAGTGGAATTCGCTGGCAAGAGGAGTCCGAAACAGAAGTGCCTCCGGCCACTCTACGACTCCCTCTGTTAGAATCTTCACTGCGAGATGACTGTGCTCGTGGCTTGACAGAACCAGCTCGAAGGTGGCGGCGTCACTGGTTGGGATCTCCCAGCTGAACTGAAGGTCGTCCAGCAGGATGGTGAATTCCATTGCTTAGGGTTGCCTCGATCGAGACGACGTCTCCATAACTTCATAGACCAGTCCTCTGGCCTCAGCAGTCACAGCCAAGTACTGCTCCGTTCAACTAGCTACAGCGTGGCGTCTGCTATCATTAGCAGTGGATGGGGCATCTCGCTCTATAATTGGCTAGACCCTTCACGTGGTTACTTTAAGAGTTCATAAGTGGCTCTCAGCCGTGCTAAGCTGTCCACAGGGTGGGGGCGGCAAATCCTCCGCACTCAGTGCTCACTAAAGGAAACTTGCGACGTTCGCAGTTCCCAGGCTACGCAAGTGAAACTTTCAGCTCTCAACCTTGAAGCTTGTGTGGTGTTACCACTCGACTGTGATAACAAGGCGTGTTTCGTGTCCGGCCGACTTGGCTCGCTCACCAAGGCCCACAGCTCTCAAGCTCAATAAAGATGAATGAAACCGAATAAATATTACTTTCCTCTCTGATTGATAATCCAAAATTAGCGCCGTCGCTACAGTTTGTCCGACGTGTCCATTTGCAGTGCAGGAGAGGCTGAGTTAATCGTCGAGAACCGATGGCGGCGGCAACAAAAGAAATGTGACTCACTGCGTTCCGATGCGTCCAGATGTGCGTTGCAGCATTTTCGCTCAATGCGATGCGATGCGACGCGGCCCGCCGTAGTGTGCGCGTACCTTAATAGGGTAACGCACAGTACAGGCGGGTCGAGGACGGCCGCGTCGCGCCACATTGTCGGATCACTTCGCTAGCTCTGCGTATTTATCCGCCTGTGCCTCCCGGTGCGCTAGGTCGCGACCTACTTTGTCATAGGAGTTCTAGCAGCACTGACTGATTCTTGTAACGTTTATGTTCCAACTTTTATCAATTAACTACATTACTTCAACAAAATTTGCAGTAAATTTTCACGCAAAATGGTGGAAGAAATATAAGTAATTACACACGGAATATTTAATTACTTTATTAACTTAAATAAATACGAAAAACTTATCAAATTTAACTTAATGTATGCAAACGTAATGAATAACCAGAACCTCAACAAACTTCCTATTTTATTTTTGTCTATTTTAAATGCGTAATATAATTTTTCCATCAATTTATTTGCATCCCACTTGTAATGTTCCGTGTTGCCAATTTACCGAGCCAGATTTTGATAAAAAAATATTTTGTGAAATTATTCCAAACCGGCGTCTTCCAGAATGTGAGGCCAGAACGTTAACTGTTCATCCACCACGCTCGGGTTTAGTAAAGTAGGTTTAGGTAAAATTTGCACTATAAAATAAAATAGAAGTTAGAATATCACATTTTAGCATAAACGCTTTTCATAAATATTTGAAATTAATAAAATTTCATTAATGTATGATTAATAAGAAACAATAACCATTTCAAATTATTTATCAAAATATTCTATTCAATAATTATTTTCTACAAACTCTAATGTTAAACAAAATTAAAACTACAAAATAACTCTTTATGTTATCAAAATTTCTTAACTCGTTAAAAGTATCAACATTTAACAGTAAATGTTATTAACTAGGGCCCATATTAAAATAATGTACACGCTTTATCATTATTCTTGGCCTCGTCAGTATTGCGTTATTATTTCCTGGGATGACATTGACGTAGGATTGTTCAAGATAAGAGTGATAGAATTTTTCTGCGGCGGCCAAGAATAATGATAAAGTGTGTACATGTAACATGTTTGTACTTAAACATTTTCCTTTGAAACCAAACGAATTCAGTTCATAATTCCCAGAAATTCGCGACACGTGATGTTTAAAAGTTGATTTTCTCACCCAGTTTCAATAAGCCGCTGGGCGAACCGTTGTATTTCCCGCATGATGCGTCATATTCGTTCGTTTATCGAATCAAAATGAGGTCCATATGACAAGTGCCAGTAACGAATTAGTGAGTAACGATTCGATACTTCCAGTCAGGTGATGTACTCGGTACCCAGTAACGAATACTTACGGTTTTTCTACAGCTTGTAATATCCCTTGGTGACGGTAAATTTATGCGTGTGAATTCCACGTTTCTTTGGCATCGGCGAGAGCCAGGTGACTCATACCTGCGCTGAAAGACCGAACGATTTATGGCAGGCCGTAAAGTTAAAAGCTTTACGCATTCAATGAAATTCTAAGGATATAGAAATGAGAATTTCCTGGTACAGTAGAAAGTTGAGACTAGAGAAACGATGCTTCGGAGAAAAAGTCAGGATGCGGAACACCTCTGTTGGGAACCAGCGAATCAAACTGTGTTACGAACTTTTAGAAACCATAAGTTTTTTATGTTGCATGAGGAGCGCCAATGGAGATCGTGGAGGACCCGCCAAACGCTGTGACTCGCTGAAATTTCCCGTGTCTGCTAAAACTCGGGAGCCTGCAAGTTTACGAACAAGCGGGAGGGAAGACATTTTGTTTCTGGCCAGCAGCACCGGCGCACCCCGGGAGATCGCCGGACAGGTTACTCCACTACCTGCGGTGAGCCAACTCGCCAAGTCACCCTGCACCCAGCTGATCAACGGTAAAGAACGCCGCCGATGTATAGACACTCTTGCGTCATTCAACCCTAGGCAACGCTCTGAGATGAGAATCATGCTCTAAATTGTTCAAAAGAAACTTTTAATATTCAGTTCTGTTCAATAAACAAATCAATTTTATATTCAAAGAAAATAATAGGTGTTGTAAACCCTGCTTTCAATAACTTCCTTTCCAATGTACCAGTATATCAGTTGATTAGATGAAGATTTGTGTTTTTTAATGGTATTTTAAAATTACAATTGCTTTGATTAAAAGTATTTCAGAATTGGAATGTCGCTTCTCTCGGATAGAGAACACTTCCATTCTTGGCGCCTACCCGGGATTAATTTTGCAAATTGACATATTAATTAATGCATTTCATTAGTTTATTCTAATAACGTCATAAACTAAACGATACAAGCTCTACGCGCCAATTCTCGTCATAACCGCTGACATAGAAGTTCGTCCTCCAGGAAACCTAGCGTTTAGTCGAAACTGCAATGTTTAAAGTTCAAAGCTTTCTTTCGTTTCCAACTGCAGTATTAACTAAGTATTGAAATCGACAGGGCCTTAATAAAATTTCAGTCCCAACCGGGAATCGAACATGCTACTTCGCCAGAAGATGGAGTAGGAGAATGACCCCGAAACTTGGCGTCCGAGTGACGCGCTCCCCGGTGGCAAGCCCAAGAACTTTACACACAACATACTTTCAACTTTGGAACGAAGGGCATTTACACAATCTCTGTCAAATAATTTTATTTGTCGAAAAATATATCAAGATACTCAACAATACACTCAATTATAACCACTTCAAATTGTTTAAGTGAGTGTACAATTTTTTTCAGATATTCTGTTTTACGATCCGAGAGCATTACCATGCAGTTATTAGTGCAAATAAGAATATTTATTTCGTTATAAAATAGATTTATAACGGTTGACTGTTTGCGCTCGGTTTCAGCCATTGTTAGTTTGTCTTTGTAAGCTTCCAGAAGTTTCGATGCGGTATAGACAGGAGCACGGTTACGGAGCTGTTCTTTATCAGGACGGGCGTTTAGTTCGTCAGTCAGTCTTGGACAAAGAAAATAATTTTTACTATTTATTTATTTGTTGGATGGGTAAGCAACTAATGGAATACATTTGAAATATACAACGACAAGAACTTTAGTACCATTCACAAACTGATGTCCAGTTGTTACAACCATTGTGTGAAGAAGATTGTAGCACTGAAAACATCTCGAAATGGTCCGTCATACTTCCTCTGGGGGCATTCCTTGATGATGTGCTCCACACTCTAGGAAGGAGCTCCACAGTCACAGACAGGAGAATCCTGAAGACCCAACGTATACAGCATGGCGTCGCATTTGATGTGGCCTGTTCTCAGACGATTTTGTTTGAACTTCTGGTCTCTCTTCAAATGGAATCCCGGAAATCTAGCTGTAGGATCTTCAATATCTGGGTGTTTCACAGATCCAGGGATTTATTAATATTATTTAAATTCGTTTAAACTGAGCTTATACTCAAATGCCAATTTGCCTAAACACCAACTTTCGCATTTCATTATTATTTTTAATCTTTAATTCTTTGAGGGTAATTTCTTCAGCTACCTACTTTTGATATTAACGAATTTTAATTCTGTATTGTTTCAGGTATATTTTTCAGCATTTCCTTAGGTAATTTATTCAGCCTATGACTGTGTTATGTACGAAAGAAAAAGTTTCACTCTCTTATGACTCAAATCAACAGCCCGGTTGTTGTGAAGATCATCTCTTCTCTTCTGTGAATTACTCTTAATGCTACTACTAATATTCCTCTAAGCCTTACCGCCAATATTACATTTTTCCGTCATTGTATATATTGTTTGTAAAAGGTATTTTTATGTCACGAGCCATTTATCTCCCTTCACACCTAACCGAAATCGATAAATGAGGTATCATTTAAAGGTCATTTTTTAGAAGATCATATCTTAAGAAAGTAACTTTTCGGAATTAGACCCTTAAAGTGCAGAAGTATTAACTATCAAGGTCATGTGTAAGGGATTGTTCGGAGCCTGGCCGCTTGGCTTCGCTGGCGTCGATAACAATTGATCCCGTTATCGCTAGATAGCAGCACGACATATCATAGAGATGTGGATATTCTGTGTGTGTGTTTTGTAGTTGTATTCCGGTGAGGTCTGTGACATTTCAGCTTCCGGAAAGGGATGCACAAAGCCAGATGTAATAAGAAACTAGACAGCAAGAGAGGAGTTGAAAATATATAGTATGAATGACAAGATAAAGGAACGTGGAAATAGCTGGAGAGACCATCTGTATAGAATGTATTATGCATAATTATAAAAAGTATTAAACAAATTAAAATGTAAAAGAAGTACAGGCAGATGAGGGAAGAGATGGGAATAGTCCCTGAAACCAGAGACAAGTCAACGGGCCTAAACCTTCAATGGGAAAAAGAATAATTTGTTACATTTAAAACCACCTTATCTCTGAAACATGTTTGAGAAATATGCAAGTATTGTTCAGTGGCAGCTCAAATCACTCTGCGATCGATAATCTGTGTCTTCGACAAGTAGTAGCCGGTTTGCAATAATGGTACATGGCGACCCATGCCAGGACTAATTGAAAATCGTAGCTACCGAACTAAGATTCAAAACACAATTCTGTTGCCACGGTGATGAATTGAAATCAGAATAAGCTTACGAACACGATAAATACAAAACCAAAGCGCAGAACTGCACAACTTCTTCGGAAATAATATTCACAAGTAACCGCTTTTAAAACTACATTCTTTTTGAAACATGTTAGAGGATTATTCAAGAACTTAAGATTAGTGGAAGCTCAAATCACTTTGCGATCGGAAATCCACATCTTCGACAGGTAACAGTCGGGTTGGGGTAGTGCTACATGGCGACCCTGCCAGGACTAATTGAAAATCAAAACTTGTAAACTAAGTTTCAAAACACTACTGTGAGTCACGGCGATGTATTGTACTGTATTTATAACGAATTTAAATCAGATTAAGCTTATGAACACGATAAATACAAAACCAAACCGCAGAATGGACAACTTCTTCGGAAACAATATCTGCTCGTAACCCTAGTCTGCATGTCGAGCGAGCACGCGGAGTTAACTAAAACGGCGTTACCTTTGTACATTATAATTACAGCCCCGCTGCAGGAGACCGCGGTAAATGGGGATATAACTGCCATTTGGAAGCCAAACAAATGGAAACTGAGAATAGCGTCGAGGGGCGGTTTAAAAGTATAATTACCCGCGGCGTTAATTATTCAGTAGCTGCCTGGGGCGCGGCTCGAAGCTGAGTTAAGGCGTGGGGCGCCGTGCTAATAGAATTTAGCCGGGTCCAGCGCTGGCCAGACAGGTCACGTGAAATATTCACCCCCGGGGGCGCCGTAACGAATGCGCCCATTAGGGGCTGCGGAGGGCAGGTGCGCCGGCCTATCGCCCCTGCGCCGTCTTCAGCGCACTCGGTCGTTAACGGGGACGACCAGTACCACCGCAGGTGTTCCGGAACAACGATCAGTGCGTTCGGACACCTCCCCAATCGTATTTGTTAATAATACATTGGTTTAGTATACATTGCCTCCGGTCCTCTGCCTATTTCAAAATATCACCTTTCTTCTAAGTTTACTGATTCTGAATTATTATTTATTGCTGACGATTTCGTCAAGATCGAAATTCTAGGTCTTCCTTTCTCTCCCTGACGGCAAAAATATCGTCGGCAAACAGTAACACGTGGACGTTTTGTATATCTACATCTACATCCATACTCTGCAATTCACAAACATTGTGAGTGGCAGAGGGTGCTAAGCACCAATCCTAATTTTATGCATTCCAATCACGAATAGCGCGAGGGAAGAAATAATACATAAAAGCATCAGTACGGCATCTTATTTCTCGAACCTTATCCCTCCGGTCACTGCAACCTAAATAGGTTGGCGGAAGAAGTGTCCCACTGCACTCGTCAAAGAATTATGCATATTGTCCAATAAATTCAAATGAAAACGACGTCGTCTGTCTGTCAAACAATCAGGCCCAATCTGTTTATCAATTCTGAGACACTTTCGTAAGGACTGTAACTAGCAGTCACGAATCGAGCGACTCTCTTCTGTACTGTCAATCAATCCCTTACGATATGGATTCCAAACTTCCCAACAGTAATCCAGATGTGGACACACTAGAGTTTTGTACGCTATCTCCTTTGTATGAGCATTGCAATTCCTCAAAATACGAACTATGAATCGTAATTTAGAATTAGCTTTACCTACGACAGAAGTTGTGTTCAAGCCCCGTAATGTTGCTTTGTACCATTACTTCAGGGAATCAACCCTTAAACAGTTATGAAGCATATAATCCATAAGAACATGAAATTTATTTGTGGAAAGTAGCGTAATTTCAACAGCTTTGACAGCATGGCGAAGATATATTTGGCGACCGTAAAATTATACATATAAATCTGAATAATCTTCTTTTAATCGAGTGTTTTATATGGCTGACTGCACCAGGATGCAATGATTGTTGTTCTACATATGGAGTAGTGGCACCGCTACATTAGTCAATAAAAATACTGTGGTTTTCCGGATAATACGGAGTTTTTAATTCAAGTACTGAGATTTTGGCTGTCGCCTTGCAGCCTTATTCAGAGATATTGTATTTGTCTGCGTTTATTGGACATCACACATTGGGTAGGTGGTAGGAAAAGCTTTCAGAATGTTTCATTCATTCATTCGAGAAGGCGTTGATGGGATACACAAGGGATATTAGGGAATAGGGTAAAAAATTAATCAGACAATGGCTTGAATGTGGTGACAGAGTGTGGAACTCACATTGTGGATATCAAATACAGGAGTTGCAGAGGTGCAAACGAGGTCAGCTAAATTCGTTTGTGGAAAGTGAGTACTGGGAATGTACAGGGGGTATATTGGACGTAAGACTAGGTATGATTTTGATTGTACATTTAAGATTACTGTAAGAAAGGGTAAACATTACCGTGACTGACACTTGATTTCATGCTTAAGGGAGTCGGAAGTAAGTAACGGAGTGACGGATCGCAATGAAAAGTTTATCAAAAGCTCTGAAAGTATTTTACATTAAAATTCGTGAAAGGCAAATTTTAGGACACTGATGCTAAAACCTTAAATACACTATTTCGTTGCAGTTATAGTAATAACTGGTTGAGTTGTTTTAAATCCCCTGATGTAACTATTAATCCCACATTTACAATTTTTGTAAAAATGTGGTCAAATTTTGTAACTGTTTACTGATAACTTTTTTTTTGGAGATACTGTTCTTAGCCAAATCTTCCCTCTGTAGGTGTATTCACTTTTCTGGAACAAAATGGTTTCTCTGGGTGTTCACTCACTAGGAGATGATGATAAGAAACCACTGGAGTATTTTAGGATGACACAGTCCACATTACACGAACTTCTAATGAAGATGGAAGTTAGGTTCAAGAACAAGTACATTTTACAAACACCAAAATAATATTTGATGGGACCGAGCGTGGAGGGTAAAAGGTTAACTTCCTGGGCTCGCATTCAGGGGACGCAGGTTGCAATCCCTGTCCGGGCATCCAGAATGAGTTTTCTATGGTATCTCCAGATCTTTAAAGGCGAATGCCGGAAAGCTTTCTTGGAAAGGTCATGCCGAATTCCTTCCAGATCCTTGTCCCCAGTGCTTTCCCGCCTCTAATGACTTCAGCGTAGACGAGGCGTAAATGCATAAAAAACTACTAAAGTAATAGTCTGGCCAATTCCCTCACTTCTGTGCCAAATCCTCTCACCACTTTTTCCAACAAGTGAAGCATTTTGAAACCCTTGCTTACTACCTGTCAAATGTGTCCCGCCCAATTGAGTTTACTGTCAAGTGTTATGCCAAGATACTTAACATTTCAGGTCTTCAACAACTAATTCGTTCCAACCCGAAAGTTATAATGAACTTTTAGTTGTTTATCTGTATACCTATAACCACGGCAGTACAGTTCTTGATGGTATAAATCAGCGTCTACGCCAATTAGCATTGTAGGCTCTGAGAAACAGAACTTCAAACTGGGTGTTACCAAAGTCAAATGCAGCCACCCCGAAAGTTTTGAGATAGGTGAGAGGGTCCTTCAGGGTGAGACTGTCCTCAGTCAGTGTCCTTATTCCTGTTAGGGACCACGTGTGTCACCAGATGCAGAAGCTACGCCCTGTGTGGCGGCGCTGTGCTTTGAAGAAGAGTGGCTGAACACGAACCACTTCACCTGGTCGATGTAAGCTCTCCCACAAACACGGCTGCCACAACACCGACCCGAACACGTCTCGGAGACAGTTACCAGTGCTTTCCCGGCGGACAGAGTCTACAAGCGGACTTCCAATATCTCAGAGACACACGTGTAAACTAGCAGCATTACCAAAGTGGTTAGTGAAATAATGAATAACTATCATTGCAATACTAGTAGATTAAATACAAAAATAGGATCGAATGCAAGTAAGAATTAAGTGAATACTGTTACTGGGAAACAAAATTACATCCGATGACCGAAGGAGGAATGATGTTAAAAGCAGATAAACTAAAAAAAAGCCTTCATGAAAGAGAGAAATCTTTTAGTTTCAAATATTTTTCTAGGAATTAGAAAAAAAACTTTTTAAAACTCGATGTGTGGAACACAGCACTTTACAATAGCGAAACATGGACTTTAGGAATACCGGAAAGAAAGAAAATTGAAGCATTCGAAATGCGGTGTTACAGAAGAATTCTGAAAATTAAGTGGGCAGAAAAGTAAGAAATGAACGAGTTTTGGAAATGATGGGTGAGGAAAGAAGTTTGCGGAAGAAGCTTACAGAAAGAACATACAGGCTGGTAGGTCATATTTTGAGACATGCAGGATTGGTTAATTTTCTGGAGGAAGGGAACAGTCGATGGTAAGAACTGTAGAGGAAGACAGTGATTAGGATATATGAAGCAGATAATTGAGGACGTGGGTTGTAAGTAATATGTAGATATGAAGAGGTTAGCACAAGATAGGAAGGGATGGAGGATTGCATCAAACCAATCGAAAGACTTATGACAGAAAAAAAATATAATAAAAAATCATTGCACAAGTTAGTAGAAAGGTATGCCAGAAATTTTCACTAAATCTGAAGATCGCAAATATTAAATCCCAGCAAGATTACGTTGTAAAGTTATTTGAAGCGTATTTACAGATATAATGCTGCATGAAACATACCTTTTAAACACTGATTCGTTTTTAAAACTCTATGTGTGGAGCACAGCACTTTACGGTAACGAAACATGGATTTTAGGAATACCGGAAATAATGAAAATTGAAGAATTTGAAATGTGGTGTTACAGAAGAATGCTGAAAATTAAGTGTGAAATATGAGAACCTAACGAACATTCTAACAGGTTTTTCCGTTTTTCACCTTCAATTACAGACATTTAATATCTCAATGATACTTTGTAAAAATTCATGTGTTTATTTGATAACTTAACCAGTACGAGGGTGGTTTGAAAAGTTCTCGGAATGTATTAGAATTAAGTATCTTACCTCGGTTGAACTGCTTTTATTTTTCAACATAGTCTCCCTGTAGACTAATGCATTAGGTTCAGCGATGTTCCAATGCCTTGATCCAATCTCGAAAATGAGATTCCTCCAGGCCTGCAAAATACCTCTCCAATTCGGCAGTCAGTTCTTCCCTTGTAGAAAATCTCCGTCCACCGAGGAAATTTTTCAGCTTGGGGAATAGATGAAAGTCTGATGGAGCCAAATCAGGTAAATAAGGTGGATATGGCAACAAATCGTGCCTCAGTTCATGAAATTTTGCCATGGCAATAACACTTTTGTGCGGTGGAGCGTTGTCCTGGTGAAAGATGACGTTTTTCCTTGCCAAATCAGGCCTTGTTTCGCGTATCTTTTCCTGTAATTGGTCTAGGAGGTTTGCATAGTATTGCCCCGTGATTGTTTAGCCAGTAGGAAGATAATCTATCAGCAGAATGCATTTTTCATCCCAGAAAACTGAGGCCATGACCTTTCCGGCCGAACGCACTGCCTTTGCTTTCTTTGGTGGTGGTGAATCAGCATGTTTCCACTGCTTTGACTGCTGTTTGTCTCTGGGGTATAGTAGTGGACCCAAGTTACATATGTAGTCACAAACCGGCGCAAAAAATTTTGTTGGTTGCTCTGAAAACTGGCCAGACTTTGTTCGGACATTTTCAATCTGGTGCGTTTATCGCCCGGTGTCAAGAGCCGCTGTACCCATCTTGCGGATAATTTTTTCATACCCAATTCTTCTGTTAAAATGTAATATACCCGTTTAGAAGACATACCTACAGCTTTAGCAATCTCCCGCACTTTCAGTCGACGATCCTCCATGACCTTTTTATGCACTTTTGCGATAAATTCTGGGGTCGTAGCACTTTTTGGCCGTCCACTACGTGGATCATCATCCAAGCTCTCCCGACCAAATTTAAACTCACTGGTCCACTTGGCAACAGTTGAAAATGAAGGAGCAGAGTTCCCTAGTGTGTTCTGAAAGTCGGCATGAATTCCCTTTGCTTTCATACCTTTCTTTACAAAGTATTTAATCACTGCTTGAATCTCAGTTTTTTCCATTGTCACAAATCACTACGCGGGAACAACAAAGAGTCGTCACTACCACACTCCTGCAGCTAGAGCACTGATGCGCCACGTGTTCACTCACAAAGGATGTGTGATTATTGCGCGGGAACCTCGTTGCTCTAGCACTGACATCTAGCGGTGATTCCGAGAATTTTTCAAACTGCCCTCGTATATGGTAAATCAAACACTCGTGCTTTACCATTTTAGTATTAATCAACGTTTTATTAATTTCCAGAGGTTTTTTAACTACGTTAATTAAATTAGCTTTGCCATTTAGAACTTCGTTAACGATTTCAATCAGCTTTAAACACACTTAAAATTTGACACCCAATTTGTCTGTCTTTCTCACTAGAACATTTGTTGGTATATATATCATCAATAGACCTACTAATAAAGACTAACTTTATCATTGTGTACGTCACGCTATGATAGCACGGGTGCGACCATTTTTGATGCTCCAGTAACTCAATATGAAGGTTACCTTTCTTCTTTGCTGCTGTAATGGTTCAAAAGTTTTAAATCATAATTAGACTACTAAAGAAAAATACACGTTTCTCTTAAACAGACATGCGTAGATTTACCCGCACGCTATTTTTATTCCTGCACTGAGAAACATTTGTCGAAACATTCATATAGTTTGCGCCAACTTTTTTCGAAATTAAAGCAAATCTAGATTCATCCGCCCCCTATCAAGTAACGGGCGGGTTGAAGTTTATTTGCACTTGCACTATTTTCATTCTTCCGAAAAGATTCATGTGTCTCAAGCTTCGTTAATTTGGTTAAGAAATTGCATTACTACATACTAAACAACGCTAGATAATGTGAGAAACTCACATTTGATTCAATTGCGAAGTGAATGGATATACTTTTTGCTCGAAACGTTAGATACTTTAACTCCGCAGATTCAGCCTTTTATTCAGATATCAAAAGTGAATCCAGAATAATATTTTCGTAAACAGAAGAATAATGCCAGAGACATTATCCAGAGATCGTGCTTAAAGAAAATGTATGTTGTTTCTACGTCTATCTATGGCATTTAAAAACTGAATATCCCGAATTATAGGAAATAATGCTTCGAATAGTTAGTATTGTAAAGTTATGTTATTGCTTTCATTAGAGGCTATGGTAAGAGACATTGTAATTGTGTTTATTGCGAAGCATGCTGCATCTAGCGGTTCCTTCTGTGGTATTCCTCACCATACGTGCAGCATTTCAGAACGTTCCGGCGTTATGCAACGTAGAAACATAAGACATACCAAACAACTGAATGATATTTTAAGCTTTAAAACGGTGAAAACCCCATCGAAATCTTCACAGTAGATTTCGAGTTTTTCTGGTACAAATATACCCGGTTTTCGGTTTATAGATATAGATAAGAAATATGTGAGCAAGTTTATATTGAGATAAAGTGATGAATCACTGCTCGTGTGACAGAAGTTTGATTTTTGCAATATTAGCGGGGGTTTGAGTGAACTGATATACAGCCGGGACCAACAATGACAATTTTATTTCGTTGTTACCGCGGATAACATGAGTAATTTAGTTTTTTTTTAAATAACTCTAGTAGTTTCCATCAGTGCCATGTTACTGAACTCACTACTTGATTGGGATAAAAGTAGTTCCACATTTAATGCGATCTATGCCGGCTGCATCAGGATTAAAACTAACCATTACTTGTTGACAAATGCTTGCAGATGGTACAATTCTACGAGCTTGTGGGAAGTGAAAAGTACCTTGTGGCTCCCTTTTGTGTATCCTTTGATCAAGAGGTATACTCAAATAATTTCATCTCATCTTATCGCTGTTGCTTTCTTAGCACCTGCCAGAGGTCACGTGTAGGGCAACTGAGGATACAGATATGGACGTGATTACGGACGGATCCAGGATTTTGGTTTGGGAGGGGCTTGAGCAGACTTTGGTTTGGGGGAGGGAGGCTGCGCTTGAGTGGATTTTGGTTGGGAAGGGCTTGCCTTCAGTGGATTTTGGCTTTGGGGGGGACGGGGGGGGGTTGCTTGAGTCGGGCAAAAGGTAGTAGAGCTAAAAAAAGTCTCCAAAATTACAATGTCGGAGATGGTTTGGGGGGGGGGGCTTGAGCCTCCTAGCCCCCCCCCCCTCCTGGATCCGCCCCTGGACGGGAACCAACTTAGGCAGATGCCACTGCTTGTTACACACTCGGCGCTGGGTCACCTCTGCAAATTGTGACTTTGGAGCCACCTTACAGACAATACACCACATCGTTTCCAACTGTCCTCTTCAAGCATACAAAGTAACAATAGAGGAAATACACAATGCGTCCATCAGTGCAGTTGATTGGATAAAAACATTACATCTAGAGATATAAAACTATACACATCTGTCCTCACCTTTTGTATATCTTTTTAAATGTCATACGATAAATAAATAAATAAGTTGACAAAAAGTTTTTTTATTTTGCTTTGTTTTGACATCTCTAACTGAATTTCGATGTAACCAGTATGTCTAGAACATTAATAAAAAAGCAAGGATAAGAGGTTTATTTAATAACAATATGTAACTAAAAAAAAAAAAAATCTCTGAAACATTTTGTAGTGTATTGCCACACTACATCGAAATATATTTGCAACATTCTTGATCCGTAGCCCACAGACAATGATGGTGCAAACAATAGAGTAACAGACAGTAACTGTCCGACCAGTTGTGGTACGTGTACTTGAGTTGGTAGCAAGGAACAAAAGTGTGGCCGCTAGGGTGCCGTGGTGGGGATGGTGCAGTGGATTGGGAGCTGAGTGGTGGGAGCGTGGCCAGCCTGCAGGGAGAGATGCGCGGCGACTAACGCCGGTGCGGTGTGTGGTCGCTCTCGTGTTTTATGTCGCCATGCGAGTGGACGTGGATCTCCGATGGTAAGCAGATAATAAACCATCGCGTTGGACGACTGCGGGCAGTCTCAATCTTCATGGTTGTCAAAATTCTGTTTCCAACCACTGGTGAGGTATGAACTCCAAAGCTAACCGTGTTGTGGGGAGGAGAAGTTGTCATAGGTTCCCCTCCACTTGAGCATAAAGTGGATTAATTACGTTGGCTTATTACTGCATGCTCTGGAGTTTTAGGAGCAGCATGCTGAGAGGTTGAGTCCCATATTATGTGACAAAATGTTGTTCTCGAAGCTGCCTACGAAAGCTTCTTGCGATTACTGATCAACACATTCTCCTTGGTAAGAAACTACCATACTTCACTTTAAGTATGAAATACTTTAAAGTAAACAAGATCATATTCGTCGGCCGATACTCGTTTCCGAGTTTGTGTTGCTCACTTGCAGACATTTATTTATGTGTACGTTGGTGGCTGATCGTGCCGATCCTTGCGTAAAATAATCGCCCGCGGAGGTTGCACCTAATTGTGGGTGGCGGACATTTTTGGGTGGCGGACGTGGTAGAGTTTGTCGTTTGTCGGATTTTTTATATTATTATTATTATTACGAGCTTCTAGAGCCCGACTTCGCTGAACCTCGAAAAAAAGTGCGACAGCCGCAGTTCTTAACTAAAATCGATAACTGAGCTATCATTTTAAAGATTCAGTTCTCCGCTTTGATAACATCATTTATTAAGAAAGGAATTTTCTAAATTGAACCCCTAAATGGCAAAATTATGAACAATCAATGTCACTGGAGTGCGATGATGCAGAGTAGAGCTGTCATGCTTCGCTGGCGTCGATAAGGAGTAATCCAATTGCCGCTAGATAGCAGCACTAAATATCTCAGAGATACTGATAAACTGTGTGTGTTCTCTAGAGTGAGGAGTTTTCAGAATAGTTCTGTTTAAATTAGGGAAACATTTCTTGATAACTTAACTGATGCTTATTTTTTACTTCAAATATTATATAGAAATTTTGTAATGTAAATAATTTTCAATGTCATTTTCTTGTAAATTCTGATTTAAATTACAATTTGTTTTGTGTTGTAAATTACGAAGATTTTGTGTCATATGTATATTTAACTTATCCGAAAGAGTTTTCTGATTGTTTCGTAAAATTGACGGATCTACGAATTTTCAGAGCTGGGGCCTAAATTTTAAGATTACTGTCCCCGCCCAGTTATGGAAATAAACAAAAAAAAATGTCGCCACCACATATATTTGCCATTTTCCACCCCTTCAAAAACGATTTTGCTGCCCCTCTGAATTTGCCGCACGAGGAAAGTGCCCTGGTTTGCCCTCTCCCCTAACCCCCAGACATTCTAAGTGTTTTGTACGTACCTGTCTCAGTTAACAAATAAACAATTGCTACAATGAGCCGGTTGTTGTTTCATCCTACCACCGACCTCGCTGTTGATTACATACAATTCGGTTGTGGCGACCGTGATGGCAGTCTAGCAGGCCGCTGCGTCGTGGTGCTGGTCTCTTGTGTAGGCGGCGCGGCAGTCGAGGCCGTGTGAACTGCGCGCGACCTGCAACCCCATCCATCACCTGCCGCGGGGATTCCCCCCTACCCACTTCCTGCCTGACGAGTCCGCATCTGTCTCCATCTTGTTCCTTCCCACTCTACCCACCGTTGGCTCCAAACAAGACGGCAGTCAAGTGAATCCCACTTCTCGGCGGTTCCAACTGTGCAGGAAACACAAAAGCAACATAGTTACCTACTTTAATATTGCCACTTACTTTTTTATTATTTTTGTTTGTGGCTTTATGCCTCGTCGACATCGAGGTCATTGGAGGCAGGAAAGGACTGGGGACAAGGAACGGGAAGGAATTCGGCCATGGGCTTACAAGGAACCATTCCGGCATTCGGCTGGAGTGATTTGGGGAAACCATGGAAAATCCAAATCTGGATGCCCCGACGGGGAATGGAACCGGTGTACTCCAGAATGTGACGCCAGAGCTTTGGCGCTGACCCACTACTCTCGGTCGGAAATTAAAAGAAATAGATTGACGAGAAATGTAACCCTAACCCTTTCCTATATCGACGTTACTATGGTTCGTTTTTTTTTTTTTTTTTTTAAATTTCTCAGATAGTATCGTAGATCAATGTTGTTCTTCCTCTAGGCTTTATGGACTATCATCATTATCTTTTCTTGTAGCACTGATTCGTAGAGCTTGAAACCACGAAGGAGAAGTGTTATGCCTCCGCAATTAGATTTCTTTATACGCATCGTCGACATTTAGGCCATTAGAGACGGTAAACGACTGGGAACAAGAAAATGGAAGGAATTCAGCCATGGCATTTTGAAGAAAGCATCCCGGCATTCGCCTGGAATGATTTGGCGAAACGATGGAAAACCAAAAACTCGTTGCTCGCAAGGGGATTTGAACCCGCGTGCTATCGAATGTGAGGCCAGAGCGTTAACCGTTCACCCACTACTCTAGGTATCGCGATTCCAGAATTATTTGTGCTCGCTTTATTGAACAACGGTATACTCAATTATTTTCTGCAATCACCAGGTGTTCTGAAATTAATGCTTCACAGGTTTTCTGCGGGAGGTCTGCTGAAGTCCAGCAAACCACTGGTGGAATATATACTGCTTTAAACCCATAAAACAAAGCTAGGTGCACACAGTTCTATGGTGGAATTACATATGCCTTGAAATTTACTTTTTATTTTTTTTTATTTTTATGGCTTTCGGTATCTTAGGCCATACAGCCAGCTCGATAGTAGTTACATGTCACTCAGTGCTTTCAGATCTAGCACTCTAGCCCCTACGCTACCGAGGCCAGCTTGATATTTACTTATTAGTGATAGGTGTATTTAGTATGGCGAGGTTAGGGTTGTCAAGCATTCTCTTGGATCTTACAAGGTGTTTATAAAACACAATTCATAGTTCACACAAATTAACACTTATTTCACATTTTTTTTTAAAAATTAATTTGATAGTTAAAATGTTGCCTGAAATTTTAATAATATTTATATTTAACTGGTGAATCAATAAGAAAGTGGCCTTAACTCGTGTTAGCGAAGGCTGAAGAAAAAAAAAATGATCCGCATTAAATACTGGTGAATGCTGAGAAACATGTGAATGAGGCACAATATTACGTCGTACTGAGCGCGCTTGGTGAGCGGTAACGCTCTGGCCTCGCATGCGGGAGGACGCCGCTTCAAATCCATGTCCGGCCATCCAGATTTCTGTTTTTCATGGTTCCCAGAGCCGGGATGTTTCCTTCAAAAGACCATGGCCGAATTCCTTCGGATTCCTTACCCACATTCTATCCCGCATGTAATGACTTCAATCTCAATGGAGCGTAATTTGTATATATATGGCAGAAAAGTGGACAACCCAGAAGATGGAGGAGGAAACGAAATGAAACTTCATGGACTGAGAGGGTATGTGATGTTATTTTAGTGATTACAAAATCTAGTCAAATTTATAGAGATCGTGGCAGCATGAATCCACTTGTCATCATGACGTTCCATCCCCTCTGGCCTTGACGGATGCACGGATTCGGTTTGGAAGGCTGCCATAAAGCCGTTGTATCCCCTCCTGAGGCAAGCTGGCCACGACTGTTGAAACTGGTCCTTGATATCCTGGATACTGGCACTGGGACGGAATTGACCCCAGAGCTGGTCCCACACATTTCATAATGAGGATAGATGTGGGAAACCTGACGATCAGAAGCAATTCTCAAAAATGTTTCTTTCCACGGAGATTTGAACCGGGGATCACACTCGGAACCCCAGAAAGCAAGAATCTGAATCAATGAGCTACCAGCGCGCTTTCCGGAAGCCATTACACACGTTTTATGCACCTGTCTGCCACCGTTCAGTTGGTTTTACAAAATTCCACCACAATGTGTAATATATATACAGAAAAAAGTATCTTTTGTCCTTCTTTATGGTAAATAGTATCTCCTCGTCTAATTTCATCAAGATCGGATCAGCCATTTAACCCTGAAACGTAACAATCGGACAGAGAGACAGGATGCAGGATGTTCGTGACGTACCGTTTGCTGTCAGAGTTCCCTTAGTCACTACCAGCAATGACCTGTTATCATACCCGATGACTCCTCATACAATGATCCCATCAGTAACACCACTGTGTCTCTCCAAAACACTGGAAGAAAGGGACCTCTCCCCAGATACCCATCATACTTGCCTACGGTGGTCATCCGAGGTACCGCATAACTTGTATTCATCACTGAATAACATTACGTTGAGCGATTTCTGCTGCTTGCTTCAGGAGAGGATACTACTGCTTTATGACATCCTTCCTAATCAAACCAGTGCATGATTTGAGGCCAGACGTGATACAACGTCATTCTAATAAACGGGCTAATACTGCCAAGTTCGCTGTAAATTTGACACTCAACCTGTGAAGTTTCATTTCGTTTCCTCCTACCCTTTTGGGTGCTTCACGATTTTGTCAGGTGGTGTATGTATGTTGCCAGTACCGGAGGAGTAGAAACTTTTTCTTCTCCCCCTCTCTCCTTTGAGTTCGCGTCGTGTAGTCGGTCATGCCCGCTACCTGCGTATAAAGAGATAGGCGGCCGCCTAATAGAGAGCAGAACTCCCTGGATTCACTTAGTTTCACTTAACTCGGAATTGCTTCAAGAACAATGGAATGAACCTAATTACACGGCGAGAAGTGCGCCGCCCGTACTATTAGCAGGCGGAGGCGGCGCTCATTAATTGAGTTTTGCGCCGCCGAGCGGCAGCACCGGCGCTGCTAAGCTCTCCCTGCGGAGGTGGGCAACCGGTAGCCTGGTGCTGCGGGTTGCCTAACATCTGCTACCTCCAACAGGTAGAGTCACACACAGTTATAATACGCTTCCAGAATCAGCACCCTGAGTATCAGAAACTCAGGGTTTAGGCTTTTATTCAGCCTGAACTCAAACAATGTCTCTAAATATAACTGCAGAGGAATTCAGAGGCGATTTCTTCAAACAGTAATGGATGAGTTCCTTTACGTTTCTTTCTTACGATTCTCTCAGAACTCCAACGACTTCGGCGAGATATAACTTTTAAAAATTACAAAAGAATTCTAACTTCAGAAAAAGCTGTTTTATAACACCTTGTTAGAGTCTTCTGTGGTTTAATTAATTAAATAATCCACCAGAAGGTTATGTTGAAGATTTTTTTGTGTTTATTTTCCAAAAACAACGTCAGCGATATTCACATGCACAGACACGATACAGAGATACTACTAACGCACTTCTTAGCAGTCGCAAAGATAATCTGTATAAAACTTCTGTGAACTAACTCAACTGTCCTGCTGATTCCTTTATATAGGCTCTATCAAAATTGCGAGAATTCTTCGAAAGCTTCCGCCCGATTTTTCTCGAACATTAACAACTACTCAAACAATTAAACATATTAATAAACAATCGGAAATAATACATAATCACTTAACATCTTTACAAAATGGTCAGAAATGGAAATTAAAGATACTTAAACACAAAATTATTTACAGAAATCATTTTAAACAGTAGAAAATTGTCCTGTAGACATCGTAACTTGCATTAATACTTGGAATTACACACATTAAAGCAATTCTCTTGCACAATTCTGTTCTTAAATATATTAAATGGACTTTAAATAATTTTCTTTCATAAAACAAAGTATATATACACTGATTTACAGAACAAACATACCAGATCACATTCAAGCAAACTTTAGCTCACTACAGATACTTCATAAAATACAATTCTATTTACAGTTCAGGTATGAGGGCAGTTACAACCTCCCCACACAAACTGCTCTAAAATGGTTAGGTTCTAAAAAAAATTGTTAATAGATGTTCACACACCGTAAACTTTAATACGGTTTCTGGACATAAATACAGGGACATTCGGGAATAGATTCTTCAAAAACAGAGCGTGGTGGGTGAGCGGTAACCCTTTAGCCTCTTATTTGTATGGACGCGGTTCGGAATCCCCGTTCGACTATCCAAATTTTGGTCATCCATTGTTTCCTCAAATCAACTTAAGAGTATGCCGGGATGGTTCCTTCAAAAGGCGATGGAAGAGTTTCTTCCCGTACCTTGCTCCCATTTCTTTCTGGCAGCTTATTACCTGGACGTTGTCGAGGCGAAGAAACAATAAAATTCTTCAAAAAGCCATAGACGAATTCCTTCCCGTCTGTTCCTTACAATACTCTCCGATGTCTAATTACCTCAACAACAATGATATATAAATTACTGATATATAAAAAAGAGAAATAATTTTTTTGACATCAGGAACGAAATGTTTTAAAACAACACCCCTCGTGGAAGTGTCTGAAATGGGTTAACGTTCCATCAAACTTTATATATATTAGCTGAGTTCAGCTGTTGCAGAGGTTATTTACCATCGTAATATATGTCTGAATCATTCTAATCTGCTGATGTAATGTACTAATTATCAGGCAGCTATATATAATTCCAATATCATGGCGTAACTCCACACATTCTTTTTATTATGTGCTGTTTTTCGGAATTTGTGGTTATTGAACGTCGTTTATATGAAAGACGGGAGAAAGAGGGCGAGGGGGCAAAGAACAGGAAGGAATTCAGACATTAATTCTTGAAGGCTCGTCGACCTCGAGTTTAATAGACCCAGGAAGGGATAGTGGATAGTAAACATGACCTTTTTGAAGGAACATTTCCGGCATTCATCTGGCGTCATTTCTGTAAATCAAACAGTCCAAGGCAGTCCAACCCCAGCCTAGCGTATCTGAATTTGTCCGCCAACAGCAGTGGTCTAGTATGTGCTAGCTCAAAAACCATGCAAAGGTCTCCTTGATCTTTTTAAATTTTTAATTATAATAAGAAAATCCTCTGCAAATGACTTGTAACGACTTTAAAAACATTGTTAATGTTACTTATTATTATTATGGTGGTATGCAGGGGCGGATCCAGGGGGGGGGCTAGGGGGCTCAAGCCCCCCCCCAACCCCCCAAACGTATCTAGGTCCACCCCTGACATTGTAGTTTTGAGACTTTTTTTTTTTTTTTTTTTTTTTTTTTTTTTTTTTTTTTAGCTCTACGGATTTGAGGCCCGAAGAGGCTATAAATACTATCTTTTTCCCGACTCAAGCCCCGCCCCAAAACCAAAATTCACTCAAGCCAAGCCCCCCCCAAACCAAAGTTTGCTCAAGCCCCCCCCAAAACAAAATCCTGGATCCGCCCCTGGTGGTATGATTTGCTTGTATTCTTCGGCAAAACACTTAAAATTCACGAAGCTTGAGTTCTATGTCACCGTTCACGGGCCATGGAAAATCCATAAATACGTCGTAATACCATACAGGAAAACACTTTCTACTGACTTGGCTCTGGAGATGTATCAAACAACAACCACAGTCATTAGAAGTCTACAAAGGGCACACTTTTATTATTGTTAAATATGACGAAAGGAGGCCACCAGCTAGCATAATGTTAATTCACCGGACTTCATAACCAAAGGTTGCAATATTCGAAATCAGGAAGCAAGGTTTCTGCTCGCGTATACGGCGGGTATCGGTATCGGTATCCACACAGAGCCACTCTTTTCCACACGTAGACGGTTCCTGCACCAGCAAAGTTCACTTCTCGCGCGATCACAGTCGCTGTATACTCATTACAAAGTACTTTTCACGTTTATCGGATATTTCTGCGAGTATGCTTCATCACAGTACCGGACACGACAATTACAGCGTCCGCAACCCACTAAAACTCAAAGTAGACTTCCACCATCTTTCTTTAATTTAATTTAATTGGAATGGTGAACAGGCTCCGGTGGTAATTCCCCTAAATACCCATCTTTCCCCTTTCCTCCACCAAACTACATTTGCCCTCTACAAATTTTAACTTTAAAATCTTTCAACGTTTTTGGTAAAATGTTCATCATTTTTCCCTTGGTAACTTATTCCAATCCCTGACACCCTTACCTAAAAAGAGAATCTTCCAACACCCTTGTTACTGAAATCGAGTGCCAACTTGTGATCATGGTCGTTTTTTACCTACCATGCACTACTTTTCATACCTACACCAATATCTTTTCATGCCTCATAGCCAGTATACGCCTTGTACAGGCAATGAATCCCATTTCAGCTCTTTTATTATATCTGTTACTGATTCCATTCTTCGATAATTTTCCAGAAACAAATATAGCAGCCATTTTTTACACCCTCTCCAACTCCTGTACTTGATACTTCAAATGTAGGTCCCATATTACACTACCATATTCGAACAATGGTCTGACGAAAGTTATTTAACCCAATTCCTTTACTTCCCTCGTACATCCCCTCATCACTCTCTCCAACAAGTGCAGAATTTTGAAACCTTTTCCTACCACCTGTCCTGCCCAGTTAAGCTTGTTATCAAATGTAATGGCAAGATATTTACATTTAAAGTCTTCAGCAAGCAATTATTCTTTAGCCACTTTATAATTATAATCAGAGTTTTGTTTTCTATTTGTGTATCTAATAAGGTGACACTTGTTTTCATTTATCTTCATCCCATGTTTAGCAACTAGATATCCTGTTCAGATAACCCTGCAACTGTTTACAGTCCTCTACTGTTTTGATCCTTGTATATAGGAATATTTCACCTACAAACAATCTAATTTCATATTGTAAACAATCAACACAATTATTCATTGGAATAATGAATAGCAATGGCCCCAATATGCTACCCTGCGGCACTCCCGCAATCTTACACTACCGCGTCTTTATCGATATTTCAGAGATAACATTGCAGCGCTACAGACTCATTGGTAGTGTTTACTTATTGATAGTTATTAAACTGTGTTTCTTGTATCTTCGTTATATTTAAATATCTGTTATAAGTATAGGAAATTATTATGTGGCCCAAAGGCTAACTTAGGATCGAAATTGTCGCCCATCTCCAAAATTGTTTTGGCAGCCTTGATATAAATCTTAAATAAGTATCGCCGAATGGGGATTTGAACTCCAGTGCTTCGGAATACTAAGCCCGAACTTTACCGCTCTCACAACAGCCTCGTCGCCAAGTTTTTTTTTAAAATTATTAATAATGCTTCTAAGACTTCCCCAACCGTCTTTGTTCACGATTAATAGACTTTCAGGTTATGCGGCGTTGTTTATTTCATTACCTGAGTATTCGGCTGCTATCCTACAGCCTTCGTCAAAGATACTGTTTATGTTGACATAGCAACGAGCGCCAAGCATTGCAGAGTAAAAGGCCGCACTATGGTGGAGAAGGAACATAGGCGCCATTATAAATAGTACCTGGGTGACCGATTTTTACTAGGTATAATTCGAATTCGGTTCACCATACAAGGTGTTGAGTAAGTTTTCTTGAAGGCTTTATAGGCATTTTTAAGTACACAGTTCCTTGCAAAGAGAAGCTTAACTAACATCAGTAGGCTTATTGGTACCTGTTACAAACTTGAAAAACGAATCTTTATCTACATATTAAATTTCATCCTACTCACTGGAGCAATTTACGAATTTTCGAAATCGTCTGGTTTACCACCTCATAAATTGCTTTTATAGAAAAATGCTATTATTGTGTTAAATAGAAATTAATGATAGTTAGAGAGTAATTAATCGTACAAGGTTAGTGGTAATTCTCTTAGATGAGTACATCATCAGTGTTAAATTAATCCACTCCGATAAAACTATCCTCTTACCTCGCATTAAGCTCACACCGCCAACGCTGCCTTTCTAAATGGCAAGAAAACAATTTGAACATTAATAAATCACAAGGTCAGACGCTTCGAAAGGCAGGATCATATTTATCAGAACCTGTTTTTTCGTATGGATACACGTATGTGTCTATATGACTTTTTCACGAGTTTTTAGATACATTAATATTTATTTTTGTGTTAGATACACATACTATCATAAAATCAAGGATGATCACATTACACCTACTAATACTGTTTTCAGAAAATTTATGTAAAGAAGTCTGAAAAATTACTTCTGACAAAGCCAATATTTTTTTTTTTAATACTTACTTTCGAAATGTTTTAAAATTAAATATGTAAAATTTAATGTTAACGACTTTTTACAGTAAAAATGGGAATTTATTGCTACTCTTCAAAATAAAATACCTTCTTCTTCCGAATAACCCATTTGGAGGGTACGATAAATCAACTTTGGCTTTGTTTCTTTGTATTTAATTTTCTTTGCTACCAAACTTCCTTCATTCTTTGAGAGTGTTGTTCCTTTTGTTCCTGGGTCCATTTCCTTCCCTTTATGTATTTCTGTCTCTCCTGAAAACCTGCCTTGTGATTTACTTCTCTAAAAAGTGTTCTGCTGTCTATTATATCTGCTTTCACTCCAGCATTTTTCATGTCCTTTTCAGTTTCAGTGAACCATGTGGATTTGTATTTATATTTTTTCAGTAAGGTGAAGATCTGTTTTGTTAGTCTATTACTATCCATTCTGTATATGTGCCCGTAAAATTTCAGTCTTTTTTTACTCATTATAACTGTTAATTTTTATATTTTCGAATATAGTTCTCGGTTTGGTCTTAATTTTTACTCAGCATTACTATTAGGTTTGGATCCCAGTATTTTTCTCAAGATTCTTCTTTCTACTTTTTCCAGTTTTTCAAGATCCCCATATCTTGTTAGCTTAAGCGTTTCTGCCGATTACAACGTTTCTGGTCTAACCACTGCTTGATAGTGCCTTAGTTTTGTGTTCCATGATAAGGATTTTTTGTTATATACGTTCTTTGTCATATGAAATGCTCTTTCCATTTTATGTATTCTAGTTTCTATCGCAGTCTTTTCTTTTGTGTCGTTCTTATCCTTCTCCTAAATATTTAAAATAATTTGTTTTAACTACTGTGCCATTGTGAAGTTTAAGATTTTGAGGAGCATCATTGATGTTTGTAATGAACTGTGTTTTTTCAATATATATATGTAATCCTGCTTTGACTGCCTGTTTCTCTTGCACTCTCCAGTGAATCAGTAATTACCGCCATGTCATCTGCAAAAGCTAGACAATCTATGGTGATTTTATTTGGATTTCTTCCCAGCTGAATACCCTTTGTGTTGATGGCTTTCCTCCATTCCCTCACTACTTTTTCTAATGCACAGTTGAAAAGTTGTGGAGACAGACCATCTCCCTGTCTCACACCAGAATTAATTTCAAACGGCTCTGAAATTTCTCCCATAAATTTTACTTTGGACGTCGTATTTGTTAGTGTTCCTTTAATTATTTCAGTTGTTTTATTATCGAGTCCTAATTCTTTCAGAATATCTACTAGTACATTTCTATCAATTGAGTCATAGGCCATTTTAAAGTCCACAAAGATAATTACATATTTCAGGTTCCTTAAATACCTTTCATTAATAAATACTTGCATTCACTTATTTCCTCACAATTATATTACCATTCGGTTATTGATCATCATATTGTGGGAAATATTCGCAAGGATCAGTCAGTATAAATGAATTGTTTGTTTAACGATATGAGTTCCTTGTCGAATCCAAAGAGAATCTAACTATTAGTAGGCTTTCTAGTACCTGAAACATCTACGAGGTGGCGTATCCGAGATTCAAACTCCAAAATTGTCTGTTTTTTTTTTGTAAATTAGCGTTTTTGCAAGGAAGAAACCTATTTAGATAAACTTAAAAATCAAAACGTTAGCTAAATATGAAGTTTCATCCGAATAGTTATAGCCGTTCCCGAGATCCAAAATATATATATATACAAGAATTGCTTACTTAAAGATGTAAGATAAAAACAGCGACAAATCGGCCCTAGTTCGCCATCCCATTAACACCGGGCATGAAATAAAATTTGAAGACACGAGGCTGCTGTGGAGAAAATACCAGTGGTGGCCTCGACGTGTGAAAAAGGCAGCAGAAATTTAAAAGAATACCAAAAACATGAATGGAGATAGCGACCTTTATTCTGCAATGCTTGGCGCTCGTTGCTATGTCAACATAAACAATTTCTCTGACAAAGGCTGTAGGATACCATCTGAGAGTTCAGGTAATGAAATAAACTATGCGGTATAACTCGAAATTCTATCAATCATAATTATTAATAATGCGGTTCATATGGATTCAATTCCACATTGATACATCCCGCATCAACTATGGCTTCGTCTATCCCGCTTATACCACAGTTCGGATATTCCCTGCAGCCAAACTCTCAATACTAAGGGCGGAATGTCGTAGCACAAACTAAATTTTTTCTCTTGGTCTTTACACGAATTTACTTTAATTTAATTTGGGAACCGAGCATGGTATGTTAGTGGTTAACGCTCTGGTCTCACATTTGGAAGGACGGCGGTTCAAATCCCCGTCCGGGCATCCAGATTTGGGTTTTCCATGGTTTCCCCCAAAATCACTCCAGGCGAATGCTTTCTTCAAAAGGCCATGGCCGAATTCCTTCCCGTTCATTGTCCCCAGTCCCATCCCGGCTCTAAAGACCTCGGTGTCGACGAAGCGTAAATCCGTAAGTAAAAAAAAAATAATAATAATAATTTGGGAGAAAAAAAGATGATGTGTGTATATGAATGAAACAGATTTTCTCAGAAAATAATGCTTACCAGTTTATGTTTCATTAACAGAGGGTTGTTTTGTTTTCTTTGTGTAGTCAGGATGAGTTATGATCCCGGATGTACTGTATGCTGTATGTCTGGACATTAATGAATATCGTTAACGAATCGGTCACCAGAGCGCGACACTGTAGTCGGCGCGGACTGGGTTTGTTAGCGGATAACATTTACAGATTTGCTTAATGACAAAAACATCCCGATTCCAGCGTGTTCTGTCAAAGCCACTGATGAGGAAAAAATTGAATTTGAAATTGTGGGGAGTGATGAAGAGAGGCGTCAAAAAACTGTCAAGTCGCAGTTATAATGGAATCACGTTTAATTAAAATCATGAAATCAGTCATTACTGCGGACTGTAGTCTCTGAATGTGTACAGCGGTGAAAACTATAGCTGACATTAAATAATAGTGCGTGCTAGTAATCTTACGCACCAAAGAAATGTGAATGTGTACAACGGTGATAAACTATAGCTGACATTAAAAAATATTGCGTGCTAGTAATCGTACGCACCAAAGATGTTTACTGTAAAACGTATTCCGTGTGCTAACAAATTGAAACGCTGTTGTAGTTATATTATGGAAAGGACTATAAGTCTAAACAAAGATGTGTTTGTTTGTTTACTTGTTTGTTTTTGTTTAGTTTTTTGTTTCTTTTGGTATTCTGTTTGTTTTTATGTTTGTTCGTTTATCATTTGAATTTGTTTTGTTTATTTTTCGTTTAATGACCATACTTTTTGCTTAAGTTTGCGAATGCAACCTTGGTAAGATGTTCTTTAGGTTGTGTAATCAAAAGAAGCTGGGAAAGATTTGAATGTGATATATAAAACCAACGTTAAACTCAATGTCGGTGCGTTACTGTCAAGTCGTATCATAATAAATAGAAAG
This sequence comes from Vandiemenella viatica, assembly GCA_031002005.1. Lineage (NCBI taxonomy): Eukaryota > Metazoa > Arthropoda > Insecta > Orthoptera > Morabidae > Vandiemenella > Vandiemenella viatica. The sequence continues at coordinate 11,671,420 of JARYHS010011408.1, read as the reverse complement.
ACTCCGCAACCGTATCAAACTAGGTTGTAAAACCACCAGTTTATAATTTTTCTCTTGAAAACGGATATCAGGAAAATAATCGTAAATCCTGTGCGCATGATTCAAAAGCGAAGATGAACTCAAAGGTATAGTTATTGAACGAAACTCGTAATATATAGACTACTAGCTGTTACCCGCGACTTCATACGCGTGGTTTAGAATTTGATTGCTAGAATTAGTTATACAAAGCTGAAAGTTACCTGAGTCGGCATAATATGACGGTAACGCTATCGATATACCATTCTACCGTCGAACCTGTCTCATGACTAAAACTGTTATTCATATCGGAAAAAAGTATCCTATTTCCTTCCTAAAGATACAAAGTATTTCCTTGTCATCGGTATACACATATAGTCGTCAAAACGTAAAAAAAAATTTAAAAAAATGATGGAGTCTTACTTTCGCATATATAATATTATTAATTTAGATCACACAAAACACTGCTTGTGGAACCAGTATACTGCGAATAAAGTAAACGCTTAGGGCACTATTCTACCGCCAAAGGTTTGCCAGAACATGGTATCCTTACTACAAAATCCCAGGCTTGGTTCAAACTATGAAAAACAATTCTTAAAAATTTTTGCTCCCAGTTGGGTTTGAACCAGAAAACAAAGGGGAAGCAAGCATCCTGCCACTACGCTACCCTCCCATTCCTTTCCATCACTTCGCATTACAATGACATGTAGGTATTATGCGTTTGTCTTTCACAGTTCAGATAGTTTTAATAATTTTATGACAATATTTAATTATCTATACAGAAAATAGTATCCCATGTCCATCCTAATGTCAAATAGCATCTCCTTGTCAAATTTCATCACGATCGGAGTAGCCGTTCAGCCCAAGAAACGTAACAAACAGACAGACAGAGTTACTTTCGCATTTATAATTTTGGTATAGATTACATAAATCTGTATCGGCCCTGTGTCAGTTTGTTCGGCATAAAGTAAAAACTACAGTGTTTCATCGGACTTTATCAGTTTGATAACTTTGGGTGTGATTTAAAATCAGAAGTATGGGACATCGAACTATTCTACCCGGTTCCACAGCAGAAAATACAGTTTTGTTCTCGACATTAGTCTGTTCCGTATATTCTGACTTTACTTAAAAACTATTGAAAAGTATTTGAATGTATTGTTACACTGTAAAAGTTTTGAGTCTGGTTAAAAAATTTGAGATGTATATCATCAGATTTCCTTGATTAGAACGGGGCAGAAAATTCATGAGCACCCCGATGGCTCAGGTCCAGTGATGGTGTCCGGCGCTGACAAGGGGTCAGCTGGTTCCAGTCCTGGTGGTGGACTTGGCCGGCAGGGTAGCAGAGGGGGTGGTGCACGATTCCTAATCACCAGATTGTGCATAAAAGTCCTGGATTAAATTCCAAACCTCTCCGCATTGCTTATGGAGTGAGGGCATACCACACTGTCGATGGGGATTCGTCCGTCGGTTGGGGAGTTTAAGCCTGGCGGCCTGAATGGGTCGGCACCGGGTTTCACCCTCCCCTTGCTTCCTCTCTCATCGACAACACAAACAACACTCTACACTACCACAGTCATCTACACGTAGAACAACACTTACTAACGCGGTGACTATGCGGAAGGCAACGGAAACCAGTCAAGTTCATCTCCACCTGGACATCTACATCTGCATATATACTCTGCAATTCACAAAATTGTGGGTGGCAGAAGGTGCTCAGCACCAAACCTAATCTCTTTGTTGTGCATTCCAATCCCTAATGGTACGAGGGAAAAAAGAATTCATATAAGAATCATTGCGGCACCTTATTTCTCTAATCTTATCTTTCCTGTCATTCCGACTCAGATAGGTTGGTGGAAGAAGTATTTCACTACACTCAAAAGTGAAAGTGGGAGTACGCATGTTTACCAATAAATTTAAACGAAACGTGCGTCGTCTATCTACCAGAGACTCCCAACCTAGTCTACTAATCAGTTCTGTGACGCTTTCATAAGGACTGTAGCAAGCGGTCACGAATCGAGCGGCTCTTCTCTGTACTTTCTCTATACTTTCGATCAACCCCTTACGAAACGGGTCCCAAATGGCACAACAATAGTGCAAATTCGGACGCACAAGAGATTTGTACGCTATCTCCTTTGTTTTTTTTTTTTTTTTTTTTTCATTTCAATTTTTTAAAATTTGACCTATGAATCGCAGCATAGAATTAGCTCTCCCTACTAACGAATTAATGTGTAAGTCCCATTTCATGTTCCTTTGTACTGTTACTCCCAAATAGGTCATCGAATCGACTATATCAATAACTGATTTGTTTAACTCGTATTTCTGAACAATTGGATTCTTATTGTTAGATATGCTCATTGTCTTGCACTTTTTGAAATTTAGTGTCAGTTGCCACTCAGCGCACCATGCCAAGATAACATCCAGATCGCGCTGAATTTCTAAGCAATCGGCCAAATTCATTACTTCCCTATAAATAACCTTGGAGGGGTAAATATCCGTCATGGCAACCGCTTACACCCGGAGATGCGTATGGCAAACAGAGAGGAAGAACTAATCCAACTCAGTACCCAAACTAATACACTGAACCTCATAATAAACGTGAACATTATTATGAAACTTCCATGTCCAACGCACTGAGTTTCTGGAGACTGATTAGTGGCACACCCTGCATGCGCAGGCGACTCGTCACGTCGCCGTGTTGTATCTGACCGCAGGTTACCCCCGTCCACCGCCAATCACTGTGGCTGCTCCAATTACAGTTGTTAATGCGCCGCGACTGTACTGTGCAGGTGCTTAATAGCCCAAACAAGCGGCCATTAGACATACACACCGTACATCTGTCACCCGCATGCGGGTCCTTTGGGTTACCTGGTTGTACAAGTACCTTTCATGCAGGTTTCTTTCCTCCCTACAGTAGGATCTCACAGACATTTTTTAGTCTACGTAATGTAAAGGGATGGGGATCTGTAAGTAGCTTAGCCATGGACTGAAAGGGAACGGTCAACCACGTTCAAGATGACCAGACGGGGATTTGAACCATCATACTCCCCAATGCCTGATATCGCTGTCCACAGCACAGTTTTTTTAGGTTTAAATCCTCCCAGGCCTGGGAGGCCAGCTGCTGAAGTGTTTAGGCCGTGGCCTTCGAAAAGAACCATCCCGGCATTGCCTGGAGGAACCGCAGTCAGGATGGCAGGACGGGAATTTGAACCGCCATATTTTCAAATGCTAGGTAGGACGATGATACGCCTTTTTTTCTTAAAAGGTTTCATTCCTCACATGCAATTGGTCTCAGGGACCCTTTTCTGCCAACTTATCCTAAAGAGAGGGAACGGGGATGGAAGTGGCCTTATAGATAACCATCCCGGCATTCGCCTGCTGTGACTGAGGAAAACCACGGAAAATCACAGTCAGTACGGCCGGACGGGATCTGACCCCATCCCCCCAAATGTTAGGTAGGAGGGCAAATTTTCCTTCCTCCTAACGCAATGTCAAAATCGGTTTTCTTACAACTCACCTAAAGGGGAGGTAAAATGATGAAAGGTCCGCCGTGGCGTTACAAAGTAACCATCCCGGCATTTGCCTGGAGGGAGTGTGGAAAACCACGCAAAATCACAGTCAGGATGGCCGGACGACGTTTAACCCTCATCCTCCCGAATGTTACGAAGGAGGATACTGTTGCCCTTCTCCTACCTCGGTGACAAATCACTTTTTTTTACAATTTTCATTCCTCCCCGGTAAAGTCTGGGAGGCGGGCTGCTTGATGATCTCACGGATCCTTTTCAGCCGACTAACCTGAAGGGGAGGGAAGGGGGATGGAAGTCTGCCGGGGCCTTGTAGGGAACCATCCCGGCATTCGCCTTGAGTGACTGTGGAAAACCATAAAAATCCCAGTCAGGGTGGCCGGCTGCTCCATCATTGATGCAGTGCTACAAGTCGCAGAGGAACTGGTAATGTACCCATTGTGCTCATAGACTCCATTGTTTTCACGCAAAAGCGTCCCGGATAGGGACTGCAATCCAGCAGAGCGGGATCCCGCAATCCCGCATCATTAGCCATCCTGATCTGGGTTTTCCATGGTTTTCCCAGATCACTCCACGCGAATGCGGGGATGGTTCCTCACAATAGCCCATGGGCGCCTCCTGCCATATCCCTTATAACCCTTCCAAACCATAACCCTTCTCGATAGGTGCTATGCACCCTCCGTCACACACTTTTAGTGAATCGCGGACTAATAATAATAATAATAATAATAATAATTAGACAGTCTGGCGGATCCCGCACAAAATTAAGCGGATCCGCAATCCGCAAAATCTGGCGGAAACGTGTGTCATTCGCTGCCCCACTCGGTCTCTATCGGATGTTTTGCACTGTTTGCCTGTACCCTTGCAGTTGGAATTTGACGCGTGTGAACAAAAGTTTGTTTTTGTCAACCTTCGTCATTCGTAATCAAATTGATACTTTTACGTATTCATTTTCGAGTACACATTTCTGAAATTTGATTTATGTTGCGTATTTAGTAAGATTTTCTAACTATATAATTATTTTTTGTGTGTCGCAAACGTTATCTGAACTACACAGTTACAGATTTTTATTCACGGTTTCATTATTCCCATTTTCTGTATTTGCAGACAAAGTTATTGTGACAATTTCCTTATTTGCAGCTGAAAATTTGATTATTCGTTGATAGGAAACTAATATTATCGTAATTTTAAACATCGCATACCTATTTATTAAACAGCTGTCAAAAGGTAATTGTATATCCTTTGACTTATTGTTGTTTTGGCCGCTGCCTCAATGCGTTTCTTTGACGAAAGCCGCCTGCTTAAATGTGCCGCTCAGGCTATCGATTAATACCTCTTCTCCTTGTTATTATTTCGACCAAAGGCAAAAAAGTTATAATGAAGTTTTCACGGGTGTATCGACGATTTGTGTTGTAGGAACACCATACTTCGACAGCTGCCTCCGCCGTCTACCTCTCGTATGAAATTTCGTGTTTTTACAATGAAATCCGGGGATACAACCTATGAAAACTTCACTGCAATCATTCGCCGAGAAAGTCTCCTTTCTTACTAACAAGTAATAATTTCCACTCTAAAACGTCGTTACGCCACATAAGTAAAACTGAAATACCTGACAGTTTAAGTGTTGGTGAGCACTTTCTTTTAATAACATTGAATCAACTGTAAGATGAATATAGAGATATAATAAGGAATCCCACAAAAACAATTTTTGTAAAAAAAAGGGCCAAGTCTCGTGCTTGTGTAGTAGCAAAAAGTAATGAGATCTTGTTCTGAGCCAAGTCTACACTTTACAGAGTATATCCACTTCACTTTGTGAAATGGAATGCTTTCTGTCGGTGTTATGGAACATTTATTTAGAATTTAAAAAAAAAAAAAAAAAACAACACTGGTAACTTGGCCATTAAGCAAACCACGTTTTTTTAAACTTATGTGATGTATTGTAAGGCACATAATGACCTAACACTGAATATTTTTTTATTATTTATTTAAAAATTGGCTTAGATGAAAAAACAAAAATGTAAAACCTCGAAATGCACCGAAGACATGCTAAAAAAATTTAATGTTATTTTGCCAATTAAAATATTGTTATCATTAAAATTTATTTATTAATTTAATTATTATTTAATTTATTAACGTTTTAAGTAACTATGTTTTAAATATATGCGTTAAAAAACTGTTTGCTCCAATCTCGCACGGATCCCGCGGGATTGGCGCAAATCCCGCGGGATTGAAAACAGTGCGGGATTTAAATCGTTACTCCCGGAGCGACCCTGTTGAGAATTCTTTCGAGATAAAGAGGACACAAGCTAAAACTTTATAACCTGCAATTGAGCTAGGGAGGTCGGATGTTTTAAAGTCGTATGCCCATGGTTTTTGATGTATTTTTTCAATTTACGAGATAATTCTTGGTGATTAATGATAAGTAAAATGTTACGCCCCACTCATTTCTTTACATTCTTGTTTTGATATAAATAATTATGTAAATTGTCGACGTGATACTTAATTGTCCTTTTTACATAGCTCTGCACCGCGTCGACGTCATGGTCGACAGGTTTGTGGGGAAGGAAGAGGAAGCAATCAGACCATGGTCTATGCGTGCAAACATCACAGCATTCGTCTGGACGACCGAGTTGGGAATGGAACAGCAGATCCAAATGTATGTCGTTAACAGCGATAGAATCGTTTATTTATTGGTTTGTTTTGATTTTTTTCATTTCGCAGCAAGTCTATCAAACACAAGGAAATGAAGAGACAGTTAATATCTGGTTACATTTGTTTCCTCGCGCTGATGGACATTGTGCGTGTCGTTCTGTTTTCATGCGGGTTCTATTTGCGTTGATTTATTCAAGTATTTATGGCGGACAACATTTCTGTGGCATATCCCAGTTGAATTGTGTAGAAAATTATTTCATGTATGTTACGTTAAATGTTTATGTGCTCTGTTTCAATTTGATTTCTGGAGGGTTGCCTTTTGTCAGCAAGGTTTTGATAATCCTTATCAGTGATGACAATAAAAATAACAATCAGGCCGATCCTCCACTGGCAGCGAATTCGTCCGACCGACTGTTCTGCCGAATATTGATGACCGACTAATTCCGAGACAGGTAAAGGCATTGCCACGCGTCCACTGGACACGACCTGCTCGGCCGAATACAGCCGAATACGGCCGAGTGAAAACCACCGAACCCATTGAAACGGGATTAGTCGGACGTATTCGGCCGAATGACAAACGCATGCTGTGCGCCTAATAAACAAGTCTTCATTTTTTATCTTTTATTTGATCTTGATTTGAATTTTTTCAAACTCTTTCATACACTGTGGTGGTACGCAGTCATTCTAAATATTTTAATAAAAATATCTACGGAAAGGACAATTATTGCAATTGCGTCTACGCAGTTACAATAATTATATTATTAAACATTCGTACAGTAAAGACAACAATTTGAATTTCGTAGTGGAATATTCTCAAACGATTATGAGATATCACTCTTGTCGGAACCGACTATATAGGCTATGAGCCCAGATCACCAACAAACAAAAAATTATTAATAATAATAATTATGTTTGTTTCTTATAATTCTTCTTTTTCTATCTTGTTTTTTTCTTGTAGATTCGTTTATTTTTAAAATTCAAATATTGACTTGCGAAGTTGGCAACATGGACATAACGCTCAACTTCGCGTTCTTTTCCTTCAGAGCGGTGTGAATAAATTGTATTGAATATCTTAATAATTATCAATTTTTTTATTTTATCTCAACAATTCTATATTCCTCTGGATACGACATATTAAAATATTCTACACTTAAATAATAATTTTCAAATGTTTATTTTAGAAACATGCCTATAAAATGCGGTGTTGAATTTAAATTGCTGGGGCAGGGCGCGCATAACAGTTTCAGCCCTAAGGTCTACACATCCTAAATACAGCCCTGACTCTCGGAATATTTTAAGAGATGTGAGTTCGTTGGTGTTGAAGCAACAATGAAGGATCGGCAATATGTGTCTGACGTTATTCGTGCCGCAGGGGACGAGGTTAATCGGACGAACCGGTCGGCCGTCAAATCGGGCGTTACTCGGACGAATGCGGTTCCGACGAAATTCGGTTCGAGTGGCCTAAGAGGCCAGTTCTGGTACGGTAACAGTCGCGCGGTATGCTGCTGGGCCACTGAAGGCCGATGTTTTTACTCTCTGGGCATAGCTGTTGCTATTATAGCAAGCTTCGAATCTGGGTTACCTTTTTTATGTTTGTATTAAGGTTTCTTATGTTTTAACTTATATACCTTAAAATTGCAAACCAGCAATAGGAAAAGGGTATACTTCTTTTAAATCTTCAAGTTAATTTTTTAAGAAATCTCCCTCCCCCTCCCCTCTCCAAGGTTCAGCTCAGGAAATCTCCTGTACAGTCATATGGATCTTTTTCTACAAAAAAAACAAAAAAAACAAAAAAAGAAAAAAAACAAAAAAAAGAGGGGATAATTGGGGGACGAGAAATGGGAAGGAAATCGGCCATGGATTTTAAAGGAATCATTCGCCTGGTGGAATTACGAGACTCAAAATTCGGGATTGGCGAACGGGGATTTGTATCCCCATCCTCCCGAGTGACATGTAGGATTGCGATACCACACACCAACTGGCTCGTTTCAAAATCGATCATCGTTTTCTTTTTACAAATTTCATTCCTCCCAAATGAATCCTGTTGTAGGGTCGACTGTTGTAGGGTCTAAGGGGAGAGAGTGGGAAGGAATTCACCCGCGGCCCTAGAAAGGAATAGTGATGTTCGATATACATCGATGTATCGAAAACATCGATGTTTACAATTCGATGCTTCGAAACAATTCGATTCGTCGCTTATTTTCGATGTTTAACAATACATCGATGTATTTAATTCTATACATCGAAAGAACGCACGCGTTTGTTCCACGAGATAGGATTAGTTTTACCGAGCGTGGTGGGTGAACGGTTAACGTTGTGGCCTCGCATTCGAGAGGACGCGGGTTCGAATCCCCGTCCGGGCTTCCAGATTTGGGTTTTCCATGGTTTCACCAAATCACTCCAGGCGAATGCCGGCATGCTTCCTTCAAAAGGCTATTGCCAAATTCCTTCCCGTTCCTTGTCCCTAGTCCCATCCCGCCTCTAATGACCTTAGTCGTCGACGAGGCGTGAAGCCACAAAAAAGGATTAGTTTTAAAGCAAAACAAAAATAGAAAATTGTATCGCTATACTTTATTTTATTTATTTGATTCGAAGAATTTTGGAGCTTAAAAATTTAAATGATGTATTGATTTGAAAAAAAATAGCACCTCCAATGTTTGAAAGAGCTTGGCGGGTGAGCTGTTTGCGCTCTGGCCTCGCTCTCGGAAGGACGTCGGTTGGAATTCCCGTCCGGGCATCCAGATTTGGGTTTTCCATGGTTTCCCCAAATCACTCCAGGCGAATGTCGGGATGCTTCCTACAAAAGGCCGAATAACTTCCCGTTCCTTGTCCCCCATCCTTTCCCGCCCCTCATGACCTCGACGTCGACGAGGCGTAAAGCTATAATAAAAATGCAATGTTGACTTGTTTGGAATTAAATGTAGCATCATCTGTTCTTAACTTACTGCACCCACTTAAGGCTGCAGCTAAAGAAATATCTGGGTATTAATATTGTACCAGGAGTAAAGTGATCCCTTTAGTGCAATGCATGCTTTCAGAACTCTCAGCAGGTGTGACTGATGAACCCTGAATGATGGAAGTGCATAAGCGCATCATGAATGAAAGCAACAAACGCGGGTGAGACCGGATGGCTTGTACAAATGCTGTTCAAAAGATCAAAGATATGATGAAGAGGGAGCTGGAAGAAAAGCGAACAGAATTTAAACTGGTAGTTTAGAGAAAACATTAATGATTTCAGTTTTTGCACCGATTATCACAAACTAGTTCATCGAAACTGGAAATCACACAGGACCGAAGAAAGAGTTTCTGTCTGCCTACTTGAGGACACTGGTTAACCGGCTTAGTGAAAATCCGTTTCAAGTATGCTCCTATTATAAAAAAACAGTTCCTAATATTGAATGAAATAGTTTATAAAAATTTAACTTATATAGCCAGTTCAATACCATCAGAAATATATTTTTCTAAAGCCGCACAAGGAATGTGACCAAATAAAATCTTATTTTTACAAAGTTTAGAGAAAAAAAATTGGGCTTTCTAAATTGGAATTAGATTAGAATCCCAATACTGCATCTCTTTCAGCGTTTTACTCGCGTTCCTTGCATTACATCTTTCTATTCGGATTTCTAATTTACAAATCCCAGACGTTCCAAAACAGCCTTTGTAGAAGACTAATTAAAAGCATGATTGAAATAAATATCTCAGTTTTCTACGTTCCTAACCTGCCTCATTTTTCTACTTTGTTAACCTTATTAACCGATATATATATGTCGGTGTGTTATTCGATGCATCGTGAAACATCGATGCAACGCGTCGGAAAAAACATCGCTGTATTTTCTGCATGAACATCCGTAGAAAGGAACCATCACGGCATTCGCCCTCAGGGACTGCGGAAAACAGCAGTCAGGATGAGCGAGCGGGGATTTGAACCCAATCCTCCCGAATGAGAGGCATCGCAATCCTCCTCACTCGGTGTCAATATAATTTTTTATTTTCTTTTATTTCATTTTTTTTTAATAACGTTCATTCCACCCAGCTGAAAACTGGGAAGCGGGCTGTTGGAAGGTCTCGAAGACCCTTTTCATCCTAATTAAACTACGGGGAGTGATTAGGGAAGGACGTCAGCCGTGGCCTTTCAAAGGAAGCATCCCGGCATTCGCCTGAAGTGACTGCGGGAAACCACGGAAAACCGCAGTCAGAATGGCCGGACGGGATTTGACCCCGCCCTCCAGAATGTTAAGCAGGAGGGCAAATTAGCTTTACTCCTATCTCAGTTTGAAAATCAATGTTGTGAGCAGTATTTAATAACAATTCAATATATTAAACAACTGCGCGAAAATAAGTTTCAACAGCACTAATTTGCAATGACGACGGGCTTGGAGGCTAGTAGCATCAAACTGCCTGCGTACTGCTGACGTTTGTTCGTTTATTACGCGTCTGCAGCATCCCTTATATGAGAAGAAAGCGTTGTCATATATGCACAGTCATTCGCCTTTACGGCTCCCGAGGACGTAGTTTAGTTCCGCACTTTTGGCGGCTATTCGCAGAAGCCGCCATTTTCAGGTCCCCTTAAGTACCTCGCTGACCCATTTACATAAATCTGTTCGCATTACGGAGGTGCATTACACTCGTAAAAGAAGATTTCAGAACTATACCAGCTTCTCTTGCTTGAAGAATATTATACAGAACAGGTTCCAATTAACAATTGTTTGGTCAGTCAGCTAGGAACTGAATGACTTTGGTGCTTGATTTAATTTGCTGATTTAATACCTTGTAATGTTACTTGGGGTCGATTGAGGGCCTTAACTGAGGAGTGCTGAGTTATTTTATGAGTATTAGAGCCCTGAGCAAGGTTTGAATACCTCATTAGTGGAAACTGTAGCGCAATAGCCGCGTCTACAACGTTGTACCAGATCGGGAAATTTGATAAATCGTGTAAATAAGAGCCAGGAGGTGAGATGGCGACCTTTCATCACAGGTCCGTCAGAGAGCGCGAGAAGTAGTGAAGGAGAGGACGGAAGTTTTCACTGGAAGTTAATAATATTATCCTATTTGAATGGTAGCCAAATTCACGAGTCATTTTGTGGAATAAGTGTTGGTCCCTGAATGGTAGTGAGCCAGTTAAATACATAAAATGCGGCCAAATAGTAATTACTTTCGCCGGCAAGTCTGTTAGAATCCTTCATAGAATTGAATGAGATCCAGAGTTAACGTCTATCGATGAAATGGTCGACGAGTTGTAGTGTCGTGTAGAGGTACAATTATTTTCGCTAGTGATGAGATGAGAGTCAGTAGACCCTTAATACAGGATTAAATTGCTCTCCGCCACTCCAGAAAGTTTGGTTCGCGTTGGTAAGAGAAGCTAATACTATCAGACTTCGTAATATTAAATAGAAAAGATATAGATTGTTCTTTATTGCTCTTATTTTACTGGGAAGACTAAAAACAATCATAAGCGTCACTTTATTTACGAATGTTTAAATGTTGAAGTATTGCTGTAGAGAAAAAACTGTAACCTTATACACATTTATTTATTTAAATGTTTATTTAGCCTGGCAAGATTAGGGCTGTCAAGCCTTCTCTTACATCATACCAGGTGTTTATAATAAATAACATACACCTTACACAAACTAGCAGAGTACAACACATATATAACATTTGGCCTAAATTAAGATTATTATTAACAAAAAACTTAATAATATTTATAAGTAAAATGTTAACTAAAATCTTAATAGTAATCATGTTTAACTAGTCAGTTAATTAATGGTATAAAACCAATGCTAGTGAAAGTAAAAGAAATAAATGTAGCAAACTCAATACAAAAGATACAAACTGAAAATAGGGAAGGCAGAATAAACAGGGGGACACAGTATAAGTCAATATAATTCAAATCTAAGAATAAGTTGTTGATGAAAAATGAGATCGTTTAGCTAGTGCTCGAATAAGTAATGCTTTCTCAAAAGAATTTTAAATGGTCCGATCTTTTTGGTAGTTCTAGATATCTCGTATTAAATTATTTGTATCAGATTTTCTACGCAGAAATCATTGCAATATCTATTTTCTACTATTATCTGAGATAATAATAGTTCAAATATTATTTCATCATTTAGAGTTATCTGCGATTATCTAACGATTGGGCGGTCTTATTTTATGCTTCTTTCAACAGCAAAAAACTAAGTAAATTATTTTATTTTATTTGATTTTTCAGGACATAAAATATCGAAAACTTCGTCTCATTACTCGGAGTTCAGCAATGTACATTTAAAACATTATTATTTTTTCATGATATGTATTTGTTAATGGAACTATTAAAAATACACCAAATAAAGTTAATATTTTTTAATAAAGTTATTTTAGAAATTTGTCCCGGTTTTCCAATATATAATATAGTTCACTTCGCCTAAGAGGAACACCATTGAATCACTGTTTGACGGAATAGGCTATGACGTAAAACAGTTGGAGCACATGGATTATAGTAGTTTATATTAATATTACAAATACGAAAGTAACTCTGTTTGTTTGTTACATTTTCATAACTAAATGGCCGAAGAGATCCTGACGAAATTGGACAAGAAAATAGTATGTACCACTAGGAAGGACCTAGGATTTTTCGGGATAAATAACATATTTTGTCATGAAACACTGAAAAACGGTGACAAGCAGTCCGATAGCGTGTGCAAGTCTCTGTAATATTTTACCGGTTGTTCAGGCTTAGTATCTCTCGCAGTCGCTTTGTGTATAATCTGTTCATTAGAGCACTGGTTTCCAAACCCTAAGATATATATCTTAGTAGAGTACTGAAAAACCAAAAACGTTATAAACGGAACGGTATTGATGACCCCCCCCCCAAAAAAAACAGTAACATAATTTTAAAACACAAACAGAAATCTGCCGGAGGAACTGCGGCAATCGCCAAGTGTTATCCCTCCCCTTAGTTTGTTGCTTTTTTAAATATGTTCCAAATTGGTTCCCTTCATAAGACAGGTTCAATGGTAGGATCGTATGATGATGGCTTATCTGTTGTATTATCACAACCCAGTGTTTTTTTTGGCCATCTTTCACGTAACCCACAGTTTTATATATCCAATTCTAGCAATAAAATTCTATGTCAACCGGTACGAAATCACGGGTAAAAGCTAGATAATGTTATGGTGATGGCCTGTATGGATAGTATCCCAAACCAACCGAGCGTGGTGGGTGAGACGTTAACGCTCTGGTATCGTATTTGGGAGAACGCCACTTCGAATCCCCGTCCCGGCATCCAGATTTGGGTTTCCTGTGCTTTCCCCAAAACAGTCTAGGTGAATGCCGCGATGCTTCCTTCAAAACTCCATGGACGAATTTCTTCCCGTTCCTTGCCCCCAGTCCTATCCCGCCTCTAATGATCTCAACGTCGAAGAGGCCTAAAGCCATAAGTAAATATATATATATATATATATACCGACCTAGTGATTTTTGGGTCATCTTTCCCGTAACCGACAGTTTTCTCTATCCAATTCTAACAATAAAATTTCATGTGAAAGCTAGTGAATTATGTGACGGGAAGTAGGTTTATATTTCCAGGGAAGGGGGCGATGAGTAATTTTTTCGAAACAGGGGCTATAGCCCAGAAAGTGGTATGAGCATATGTACTAGACTGATATTTCTCTTTGTTTATTAAGATCTAAGCGAGCCCGCCTCTCCCTGCTAGTGGTCGCCACATTGTGTTTGTGCGACCTCTGGCTGCCCGAGGCAGCAGGGAGAATGTCTGCAGCGAGTCGATCGCGGAATGTCGGAGACGCGCCCGCGGCCCAGGATAAACACAAACACCGCCGCCCTTATTGAAATGTCTGCTCCTGACCCGCGCAGGGTTCATTTTTCATCTGCGACTACCAACATGCCCTCAGGCGACACCCACAACGGGTCTCCGTCAGACAACGCAATATTAGCCACCCCTCGTGTACATACTGGATCTGAGACCGAAGAAATTAAACCTCAACCTCGGTATCTAGTCCTCCCACGACCATTCCCACCTACGAAACAATGCGTCATCCAGCGCCATGCTGGACAGACGTATCTAGAGAACAGGTGTCACTAAAGCTTGTGAGATACTTTATCTCACTGTTCATGAAATTTAGTATTATAACCGTATTCAGTTATTGAATCATTTGAAAAAAACAACTGGTGCAGACCCTTGTGCTTCCCCATCTCGATTGATGTTACGTTGTTCAGCAAAATTTGAGTTCGGCAGATATAAGAAAACTTGAACTTGTCATGAACTGTGACCACGACTGTACGACCATGTCTCACCTTCATACGACCGCTTGCAGTGGTTGCGCGTTTGCGATCGACGACGATTCCACACTCTATGTCTCCTTCACCGCCTCATACATCTGAAAACTCCCGCCTACCTTTGTTCCAACATCTCATACCTAGGACTTTCCCATAATATTAACACCAGATCCCTGAACTCAAACATACTAACCATCCACTCCCACAGCTCGGAAACACTAGCCAATTCCTTCTTCATTTCAGCGGCTAGATTGTGGAATGATCTTCCCCTTAAAGTTAGAACTACGAAAACGTAGGCCCTTTTAACATTCTTTTAAGAAAGCATTACTTATTCGAGCACTAGCTGATCTTCCTCTCCTTCCATGCATAACTTAGTTTTAGATTTGAATTATGTTGATTTTTACTCTGTTCAACTGTTTATTCTGCTTTCCCTATTATTAATTTTGTGTCTTGTTTCTTCATCCTACTAGTATTAAGTTTGTGCCGTTTACTTCTTCAACCTTCACTAACATTAGTTTATACAATTGAATGAATCACTAGTTAAGCATCAATTTTATTAAAATTTTAGTTAGTAGTTTACTCATGAAGATTATTAAGTTTTTAGTTAGTATTTTACTTATGCACTTAATTTAAGCCAAATGTGAAATACTGTTAGTTTAGGTAAGGCGTAAATTGTTTATTATAAACTCCTAGTATGATGTAAGAGAGAGCTTGACAACCCTAAACTTGCCAGGCTAAATAAGCCCTTAAATAAATAAATTATAGAAATAAATGATGATTGAGTGTTAAAGGACAAAGAACGCCAAGTCTCAGGACAAAGAGGATGTTTGGTCTGCACTTGTTGAAGAAAGACGGTTACAAACACAATATTGAAGATGGTCGATTCCTAGAGGGATGACCGTGGGCTGTCCTATCCTATAATGGTATTTGAGAGTATAAATGCGTGGGCATTGAAGAAGAATGATAGTATGAGTTGATTGTTACTAATGTATTTAAATCGAGGCACATGTGCAGAAGGAAATACAAAAGACAAGTAACGGATAATTTTTGAATTGTGAATTCTAAATAAACTACTTACATTGATATAAAACATCACACTTTTTGCAGACGTCATTTTTTAAAAAATGTAGTTACTTGTATTTTTCGGGGTTTGCACTTTTTTTGCTGTCATTGCCTAGGTTTCGGCTCAAACCTGAGGCCTTCGTCGGGGCTTCTTTTTATCTAACCGCCTGGTATATGGATACACTGGATTCACGGTACACTGTTTATTTTTCACCGACAGAGATGATTTTGTTTCTCTTCCAAAGAGTATTTGAGTTGATGTTTGCTGTGTATTGATATAGCTGGGGAGGTTTAAACCATATGGTTGTTTCACTGAGGGTAAATTGAAATACGAAGGCTACTATTTTTCAGGTAATTTTACAGCAGTGGTTGTATACGCGGAATCAGCTGGTGAATGAGGGCCATTCAAACAGAATCGATATCGGAAAAGGATGAAGAATAAATACAATTATTTCATATTAATTGAATTGTAAACGGGAAGGCCAGATAAAACCCTTTCTAGATGACAGACAATTTAGTACAGCGCAGTGAAGATATCTTTTTGTCGACATTTTGTTAGGCATTTGGTTGTACGAATTAACGACTCGAAGATAATCACTTTTCACTTGTTTAATTTTCCTTCAAGACATCAACTCCATCCAAAGATATTAAGTACAAACATGTTCCAGAGATTAAGCTCACACACTTCCGAGAACTACTTACTGACAACCTCCCAACTCGCAGCTTGCTATACACAATTCTTAAATCCAATTTTATAAAAGTCTGAATTTGATGGCCGTTATAACTTTCAAGACTAAAGTTATAGTTTTCTCTAAGGGAAAATTCCAGGCAATACTCCGTAAAATAGTTGGAAACTGTAATGGATGAGCAGTGGGATTGGAAGAAAGAGACCAAACATAGAACAGAACAGGCCAGGAGACAATTTATCAGCATGATTTTTTTTTTTCATAAGCTCGGATCTCAGTCTGCAATTGATAATGCGAATTATTCGCTGCTACATGTTCTCCATTTTTCATTATGGGTGTGAAAGCTGGACCTTACACCAAAATCTTGAGAAAAGACTTGAAGCTTGTGAAAAGTATTTGTATCCTCGTCTCTTGTACATATCTTTGGTGCTGAAAATCTCAAACGAAGAAGTACTATATCGGATGGAGAAACAAAAATAACTGCTGTTCAATATAAAGCAAAGAAAAACTTATTATCTAGGTTCTAGGACACATTGTGAGAGGCGAGAGGTACCATCTATTGCAACTCATCATTAAAGAGATGATACAGTGGAAAAGATCTGTTGGGAGGAGAACGAATTCGTTGCTGTAGGACATTCGGAGATGGTACAACTGCACGTCTGGAGAGGCTTTGCAGTCTGAAATGTCACATCCAGAGCTAGAGATATGTGGACAGGAGAGGGTGCCAAAAAAATACTCAAGCTAACTTCCCGAAAATGTGCCCCACTTCCGAGAAGATCTTCTTTGCTCCAGTCCTGTTTGGCTGGTGCGTGTATTTACGTTTTTTTGTTTTTTTTTTGTTTTTTTTTTGTTTTAATGACTGATGTTTGTATGTTTTATTTGTGAATTAATGAAAGATGAAAGAAGGAAAATGGAGGAATCCGGTGCTGAACCAATCAGGCCTACTCTTCCGAAGGACAACTAAAAGCCCACTACACCTGAGTTTCCTATTCAACGGAAGAATCTCTGCCCTCACTCCATGCCATATGTTGAGGCCATTAAACGTGAATATTCCTATTTGTGTATATACGTGTCATACGTATGTTACGCATAAAGGATACATCATGCAATGGTCTCGAGCCTACCAGTGTTTCAGTATATCTACCAATATAGGGTCTGAAAGGTAACGATTTTTCCAACGATTTCTGAGACTACAAGAAAAATTTTCCGATTTTTTAAACAAATTTTACATTTTCAAGTTGGCAGTCATTTTTGTTTATATTTTGCGGGGAGTTCCTCGATCGGTTATGTGATTATTTAATTATCTATTGCAGAATGTTACCTATACTTTTTGAGGAATGCCCTTGTGCCCTACATTTTCGATATTTTTAGGGGATTCTCCAGCTAATTTTCTTGTCAATATAAACGAGAATTCGGATTTTATTTGATGATTAGTTTTGATCACTTAGAAGAGGAACTTTCTCCTAGTTACTTACTCAAAATGTCGTCAGACGAAGAAACGAGAACAAGGGCGAATGTAAAAAGAAAAATACCTACAATTTCATATAAAAGAATGGGAAGAAGTATTTTCAGGTTAGTCCTAAAAGCGCAAACTATTTCTATTGAAATAGCTGTATTAAGAATATTAATATTACATCAGAGAAAGACGCTGTCAATAAACACAATTCTTCACAAGCACACTCCGTATCATCTAGGAATATAAAATCATAGAGTCATTTACTATGACAGAAACTCACAAACCTCATACACAAGTTAAACAAACTAAAAATATTTTATTATTTTTTACTAAGCACTGGTACTTACGTTATTTCATTATTCTGGATTCTCCTACTACGGGACGTCTTTTTAATTCTTTCATAATTTCCAGCTGAAATCAGATTAGCTTCATTCGTTGTGGAACATAATCTACCATTTACCATTATGCAGCTCCGACCGAATCCGATACAGTCCGTTTGACCCGATTAAAAAATTACAGAAGAAATAAAAATTTGACCACGAAAACGGATGCCATAATTTATCAGATTACCTGTAAAGAGAGTTTTGATAATGTATGTGAAGATCTGCGAGTCCAGTGATCTTAGCTCAACCAACTACTTGCGCTGAGTCGTGAGATACGCAGAAAAGAAAAGCATCGCATAAGATTGTTGTTTAGCTCTTATTCAATTAGAAGCTGCTAATGCAGTATCCTTATTCGAACACATATTTTTTTAGAAGCAACAAATATCCTACATAAAAATTATCTAATGGGTTCTGCATCCGATGGGTCATAGGTAATGATGGGGTGTGATAATTCTGTTGTAACATTGCTGTAAAACGAAATTTCCAATATTTTTATACTTAAGTGGACATGCCGTTCGTTTCATCTTTCTGTGTCGTATGCTTGTGCCAAATTGCCACGCATGTTGTGATTATCTGGATTGTAATTTTTTTTTATATGCCCATTTTGCGAGCAAGTATACCGATGTTAGTGCTCAGCTCTACCGATTTCGCATTTTGACGTTCGATACCACTGATATCATGGTTCATATACATACAAACAAAGCAACTGGTGCATCTGTTGTGAGGCGTCACTGCTTTAAGTATTGCTTACAGATTCTGTGAACTAGTACCGCCACTAGCGTGGCTCAGTGGTATCGGAAAGGTTTTTAGGCTATTTTCCGCTGCCATCAATGCTAATGTCTCAATTTATGCTCATAAACTACACATATCACAAACAAAAATACATTTATCGTACGGTGAACACAGTTTCGCATTTCTAGACAGATGGCAATACTTCACTTCCTCTGTTAATATGTAGCAGACTACGATTTACCAGTTGGTATAAAACGCGACCGTAAAGCCAAAACCTCGAAATTTCCCCAAGTCAATGATGCGTTGACCTCATGACTTGGAACTAACACCTAATGTAAGGAACGGGTGGTGAAGGAGAGGAATAATCTATGAACTAACAACACAAATCTCAAATTCCACGCGGACGTAGTCGTGGGTACAGTCAACTGGTGATAAAATTGGGACGCAGGTTCAAATACCCATCCGGCCATCCACATATTGATTTTCCATGGTTTCTCCAAATCACTACCTCGCGAATGTCGAGATGGTTCATTGAAAAGACCATGGCCGAACTTTTTCATATCCTCACCCGCACTCGTTTACTGCTTCTACGTCAACTAGACGGAAGACCAGAACCCAAAAAAAAGAGCGAAAGAGAGAAAGAAGGAGATGGATGAAATGTGACGGTTTGTACTTGTTGCCAGGTGTTTTCGCACTGTTCTCAATTACTAATGTCTTCTAGTATAGCGAGTGCGGACGTACTAGACAACAATGGAGCCGTAAGATTAGAGGTGGGTTCCCTGTTTATGCCGGAAGTGGTAGTAAGGGGAATTTTGCATGCAAGGAGCAACCAAACCTCTCAGAACCGCACTTTTCCAGCGACTGCCGAGTGTCTGGAATTCCCCCCTGTGCTCTGGAAGCTAGCACCCTCCGGGGGGCTGTCCAGACCCGCCTAATCGCCGCTCTCGCGCCAATAACAGTGAGCTATGAAACCGGCAAAAAGGCGCTCGGAGGGCGGTTTACCCTCTCGGCTCAGCGTGGCGCGGAATTTGGTCAGCTTGAGATGCAAATTGTGTAGTAACCCACGAGGCATTCTCTCTCCGCACCAGACGGAAAGACGACTAATGGAGGGCAAGGCGACGCACAGTAGCAAGGCCTACTCACCACCACTGCGAGACAATATACACCTCCGCAGTGGACTCACTACTGAGCTAATGGCGTTACTATAATCGTCATCAGTAATCTACCGGTTTTCACATGGCTTTATACCCAAGTATTTGCCGTTTCCTCTTAGGTTATCCGTGATCTTCCACCTACTTCTTTCTCTCACTCGCTTAGTTCTTTCAAGGCGTCTCTTAGCAAGCATCCCTCTCTCAGCAAGTGTCCCATCCAATTCTTCTTGTTTTCTTTGATGACTAGGAGTACTTTTCTCCATTCACGAACTCTAAACAGCGCCGGCCTCAGTAGCGTAGGGGCTAGAGTGCTAGCTCCGCGTGCCGAAGGCCGCCGGTTCGAATCCGGCCACGGGCATGGATGTTTAAGTGTTGTGTGTCTGTGTGAATGTCCTGTCCGTCCTGTGGCGTCCATACATTGGAAAATACAATATATACTGGATGATGACTTATACACTGAAAACTACAAAAAAAATTACATTGAGCTGGCTGTATGGCCTTTGTTGCCAAATGCCACTAAAAAAAAAAAAAACCTAAACAGCACTTAAAATTATTTTATCCACCCAGCTTATCCTCTTCATTCTCCTCCACACCCACATCTCAAACTCTTCTAACCGTTTTTCATCTTCTCCCCTCAGCGTCCGCGTCTGTGCCCCCTAAAGAGCCACACTCCATACAAAACATTTGCAGAGTCTTTTCCTGAGCTCTTTGCCTAGTTTCCCAGTTAATAGTCGCCTCTTCCTATCAAACGCTTCCTTCGGCTACCTCTTGGTGGCATCTCAAGTCTTGATATTTGATATCTGAAGCAGCTTACTTGACTGATATCAGCTTGTCCTATCTTAATATTTATTAGTTTTGTTCCTTTTCCAATCACTGTACTCTTAGGTTTTGCTGTATTAATTTTCATTCAAACTCTTCACACGCTTCATCTAGATCAGGGGTGTCCAACCCAAATGATCTTGCGGGACACTTTGGAGATGCATCATAAATCGACGGGCCACATATAAAATTATCCATCCCCATATTAAATGTAGCCCCACCATACACATATTTTGGAGTGAAAAATTGAAACATAATGAGTTATTTTCATTGTGTTTATTATTATTCTTACATGTGAACATATATAATATAATAATAATGATACTAAACGCACATTGTCGCAGAATTTCTACATCACATACATTATTTCCATTATCTCCCTTCATACCCAATCGAAATCGATAAATGAGGTATTATTTTAAATAACAAGGTCTTCGCTTTTGGTCAAATCATATTTTAAGAAAAGAATTTTTAGGAGTTCTAGCCTTCAAGCGCAAAAGAATCATTATTTCCATAACATGTTTTTTTTGTTAGAGGCCATTTATCTCCATTGGCATCTAATCTACGTCGATAAATGAAGTATCATTACAATATTAAGGTCTCCACAGGCAACACCATAAATTGAGAACGAAATTTATCGGAATTTGACACTTAAAAGACAAAACTATTAACTGTGAATGTTGCGCGTATGAGATAGTTCACAGCCCAGCCACTAGGTAGCAGTAGCACATATCACAGAGATATTAATAAACTGCTTCACTGGGATCGAATTTTCTTACGTACCTATTACACTAATCAAATAAACAATTGAAACAAATGAGGCGGGTCATTTTTCATCCTATTACAAACCCCGAAACTTACTATTTATTGAATTCGCGAAATTTTCCCAAGGGGCATATAATATATATTATTTCTATAAGGTTTTTTTTTTTTTTTTTTTTTTTTTTTTTTTTTTTTTTTTTTTTTTTTTTTTTTTTTTTTTGTCAGGAGCTATTATAATTTCTTTAAATTCGACCCTTAAAGGGAAAAAAATGTCAATATTTCAAAAATGCTTTTTTTGTGTGTCAGGAGCCATTTATCACTCTTGATATCTAACCGATGTAGATGATTGAGGTATCATTTTAAAGATTAAGGTATCCGCTTTGATAACATCATATTTCAAGGAAGTATTTTTTTTTCTAATTTGACCCTTAAATGGCAAAAAAGTTAAATATCCGATTTTTTTATTTTATTTATTTTTTATTTTCTTTAATGTCACAAGCAATTTATCTTCCCGGATACTTTACTGAAATCATTAACTGAAGTAACATTTTAAAGATTACGGTCTCCGCCGTGGTCACATCATATTATAAGAAATGAATTTTTCGGTATTCATTCCTTAAAGGGTAAAATTATCATTATTTCCACAGCGTACTTTTTTGTCACGAGCTATTTATCTTCCTTGATTATTTTAGAGAATAAAGTCTCCACTTTGGTCAAATCATATTTTAAGAAAGGAATTTTTCGGAATTCGACACTTAAAGGACAAAAGTATCAATATTTCTACAACGCAGGTTTAAGTCACAAGCCATTTATCTCCTTTGATATTTAATAGTTATAGGTTAATGAGGTATCAATTTAAAGATTAAGGTCTCCGCTAGGTCACATCATACTTGTACAGGGTGCGGCAGAAATAACTCCCGAATTTAAAATGTGAATAACACAGCACTGATAGAAGCTACTGAGATATTTATTTCACACTTTCAAAGAATGATGTTTACCATTATGTTTGTCCACTACATCACTGAGTTTTGAAAATCACATCGTCCCAATGCCGACCTTCACATCTTATGCACTTCTGAAGTCTCTCCCTGAAATTCCGCATCACTTTCCTAGTCAGTTCGGGTGGTATTGCCGCGATTTCTTATTCGTCTTATGCTGCGTTCAGATATTCCCATAGCAACAGCATGCCTACGGGCTGATCGTTGTGGGGAGGCCGTAATGGCGTGTCTCACTGCTTCAATGTTCTGCAGTGTTCGAACGGTGCGAGGTCTACCAGGAGGCTTCGTTTTTAAAGTCGAACCCGTTCTTCTCAAATTGTTGACCCATGACAAAATGGTTTTCCTGTCAGGAACAACAGCATTTCGACGTAATCGAAAATGTGTACGGAATAATCGCTGCGTTATGGTAACAGAGTCCCCATTTTTGAAATAAGTCTCAATCACGAAACCACGATGTTCTCCGCTCCACGCCATGGTACGTACTGAAATTGCAAGGCACACACAACCAAACGCCACAACCGTGACTCACGCCGCACCACTAGCGCCAGAGAAACAGCGGTGGCAAATTCGGGAGTTATTTCTGCCGCACCCTGTATTTTAAAAAAGTTATTTTTCCGAATTCGACCGTTAAAAGGTAAAATTATCATTAAATCCGCAACGTATTCTTTTGACACGAGCTATATCTCCCTTGATATTTAACCAAAATGAGGTTTTATTTTAGAGAGTAAGATCTCCGTATCGGTCAAATCATATTTTAAGAAAGTAATTTTTCAGAATTCTACCATTAAAGGTAAAAAATAATAACTGTGAATAGACCCATACGACCCAACATACAACCGACCAATACTGACACTAACACGTCATTACAAAACATGAAAAAAAAAAACTTATCACTTACCACAAGACTTGACTAGACAGCCATTATGAAAAACTTTATCAGACAGAAGTCAGAGGCCAAAGGTCCGGAACTATATTAATATTCAACGCCGTGAAAAATTACGATAGTAAATAAATAAACAATTGCTTCATATTAGGCGGTTTTTCTTTTACCGTGTTCAAACCCTCAACCTTACTAAAGACTGAATCAAGATTTTTTCTTAGGTCATCTAGTATTAATACTAGGGTCTATTATTGATACCATTATAATTATTAGTATCAATATACGGTTCAACTGAAGAATTAATAATTAATACAATATGAGAAACAAGGCTTTCCCGGCGTATTTTTGGTACGAAATCTTCACAGGTTTCCCGCCGGAAAATACTGTATTGTCAAAAGACAAGCTTTCGGCGGCTTGCTCTGCCGCCATCATCAGGTCCATTGTTGTAATTGCATTTCCTCTTCGTAGAGGTATTTAATATAGGGCTGTTGATAAAATATCGATATTTTTTTAATAAAAATATAGATATTTATGAGTGATATTTTTTAGGACGATATATCGATATTGAAATCTGGATATCGGAGTCCGATATTTTTTAAAAAATAAGTGGTTATTTTCCGTTTTCCTCGTAGAATATTCCAAGTTATTATTGGAGGGAAAACGATTACCTGTGTTGCACATGCAATACATTTTCATAGATAGAATTTTAAGAAACAATGAACGATACGAGCACATGGAGAAGCAGGGCCGCCGTAAGCGGGCGTGCAAGGCAACATATTATGTAGCGGGCGACCTTTTGTTTTTAGCTCAACAGCTGCTTAGGGCGGTCGGCGGCGACACTGGGGAAGGCAACAATGGGGGCGGCAATCTCACAGTTTTTTGACCCGTTTCGGAAATTTCCTAAATCCACCACTGGCTGTAGTTGGACAGGGGGCGGCATAAACACTATTGCACACGGGCGCTCAAACAGCTAGCGGCGGGCCTGTGGAGAAGTAAAAAACGAAGGTAAAATAACTCATTCAATATTCATTAGAATTCTTGTCTGGACATTTTGAAAAGTTTTTAAAATTTGTCTTCAATCAATGCAAAAGTATTAGCATTAAGAAACTAATCTTAATGTACCAGGTATGGGTAGGGTTACCAGATAGCCGGAAAATCCGGGAATGTCCCGGAATTTTGTATCTGATCTCGTGTTCAGTAATTATGCGTTACTATCCCGGAATTTCCGTATACTGGTTTTTTTCTCAAATTCAGTTCACCACGGTGGCCATGAGGCCAAGCCAAGTATCCCATGCTCGCAGCGGGAGGATGGAATGTCCCTTAAATAAGAGGAATTGAAACTGACAGGAAAATACTCTTTGAATTTTCTGAGACTTTGAAAATTCTAAATGCAGTTAACATTAACTCCCTTTATACAGAGTTCACATGTCTGAAACGTGTTTTTGAGGTCCTTCCAAAAGACTTTCCAAACGATAAAATCTGGACCAATTTCTTTAGAACAAGCGATTTTAATGATTTTGTATATTTAAAGAAAATAGTTGGTTTTGTTTTGTCAATTCCAACAAGCAATGACTTTTGCGAGACAAGTTTTAGTCCGTTGAATAATTTATGAAATAAGAGCGAAACAGAACGTTCATGGATTCGATCAAGGCTGAACTGTAAACTCAATCAATTTTGAAGACTCTTGCTGAGAAATTTTATCAGTTTTGCAAAGCAGTGACGGAGAAATATTTATGAAAATGGCAAAATCTGGTAATAAATATTTAATAAGTAGTTGATTAAGATTTATTTTGATTGATGTTGATTTTGATTTAGCAAAAGATAGATGCTCATTTTTTTATTTGTTGATAAAACCTGATGTTGATTTTCTGCCTAATTTTAATTAATGAGCCTAACAGAAGTGTTCAGTTTTGGTTTAATATTTTTGAGATTTTGATTGATAATACCCGATGTTGATTTTGTACCAAAGTAAAAAATTCCTAAATTTTTGCTTTAAGTTTAGTATTTTTCCTTTTGATTCATAATACCTGATGTTGACTTTCTACCATAGTTTAATTAATAAAGTTAAAAGAGGTGCTATATATACGTTTGATAGCATATTTACCTAAAATAGAATTTTTTATTAATTTGCATTTTTGTTCACTCTTTAAACATACCGCTAAAATACTTTTTAGGCCCAGAAATGTCCCGGAAATTATAAGCCTGTATCTGGCACTCCACAGTTAAATATTTCGCACGAATTGGATACGCTTCTTGTTCCATACCAACAGAACAATTGAGCTCCAAAATTATGTCACAGCCAGTTTTGTTATATCACTTACGAATTTATTAAGATAAGAAATTAAAAAAAAGAATTTACCACTTTTGGATTGCCTTTACAAAGCACTATGCTAAAAACTTATTATTATAAATTGGTACCTTTAAAAAACAATTTGTTAACGCCAAGGGAACTGCCTTGACAGTAGCGGCTCTAGGATTTTTCCAAGCCGGGGAAAAACTGAGATTGCTGCCTCTTCAAACATTGTTGCCAGCCAGACCCCGAGAATCGCCTCCTTGATTGTTGGCCAAACGCATTGATGTCGCCACTTTAACTGTTTGCCAAACGCATTGTTGGACACGATTTTATCACCCAGAGCAAGCCCTAAATCCTGCATTCCACCTAGAATCTAAGCTTTAAAAAATTGTATTATGTTAAAGCGTTACCCATTTGCGAAGCAATATCAAAGAAGGGGAAATTTTCAATTAATGAAGGGAGTTCTCCATGCATAGTAGAGGAAAAAACGGGAAAAACATGAGTTCATACTCTTGAAAAGTATGTCCAATGAAGTTTCTGACATGAGTTTTGGTGCAAAATTTTACTTCATTCACCACCTTAGTTTGGATTTTTTTGGATCTGAAACTCTTTTAAATAACTATGACGTTCTCTCATCATAATTCTATGCAACATCCAGTTGTCCTAGAAAATGGTAATTTGGTACACATACTTGGTTTCATCCCCATAGTATAAGAAAAGTTCCTGTGTTTTTTCAATGCCAATCAAAAAGCTGAAACGTCTTAGAGAAAATTTGTAGGTTAATTGCTTTCTTCTTGATGAGGCTATATACCTTGAATTTCAGTTTTGCACAAAGCTCAGGAGCATAAAAAACACAATTAATTTTACTTTGTTACTACATTTAATTTGGAAGTTATTGGTAGTCCTACACCGATGGTAACAAACTAACAATGCAGACACGGCGAAGCTCGCACAGAACGAATCGGACTCGAGCCCGTTGTTTTACATGAGCGTGCGTTGTCGAGGAAAGTATTTTGACATGAAAATTGGATGTAAGCAGGAATATTTATAAATTCTGATACACAATCTTTGCTAAGGTGCAAACATTTGGTCCAAAAAAGTAAGAAGACTCAGAATAAGCTATCAACCTACAAAAAGAAATTAAATTCCACATAAAGCAATACTTGTAAAAAAAGTGTCTTGGCCATTATGCAAACTCTGATAATAGAACATCAACCTAAATAAATGCCTCTACAATGTTGCATTATTGAGCTTTTAAACTCACAAATGCCAAGATTTCCCTCGATGCTCTTTCTGGATTTCACAAGTCAATCATAAACATTCTGCCTTTCCTTTTAGTAAAGTAGTAGTATAATAGCTAAATCACAATTTAAATAAAAGGTTTATCCGTAATGTCATGAAAAACTATTTTTTTCCGAGAAAATCAAAACTTGATTCAGAAAAATATCTCACAACTCTTCATCATTAAATAGCCACAAGATTTCGCCCTTTTTTAAAATGATTTGTTTTTGTAACATTGTTTTTATATAATAGGGTCGATATATCGATACTTTCTTTTTTATATATCGAATCCGATATAAATATTTTTTTAAATATCGACATATCGAAAATCCGATATTTTTTTAAAATATCAACAGCCCTAATTTAATATGAGAAACAAGGCTTTCCCAACGTATTTTTGATACTCCGGGAAAACCTTGTTTCTCATATTATATACCTCAATTGGGGAGGAAATGCAACGACGACAATGGACCTGATGATGGCGGCAGAGGAAGCCGCCGGAAGGTTGTCTTTTGATAATACTGTATTATCCGGCGAGAATCTTGAGAACAAAATACAATTTCAAACTTCTGCTTTTTTTTTTTTTTTTTTTTACTATTTCATTCCTCCCAGCTGAAGGCTGGAAGGCGGGCTGCTGGAGAATGAAGAAAACGCATTTATCACGAAGACTCAAAGACTCAGCTGTCTGGTTTTGCTTATATAGCTAGCATAACACACTACGACTGCGAGAATCTACTTACACTTCACTTTTTCTTTCTTTAGATGAAACGGATTCACTGAACAACTACTGCTCGGCTATTGTTGCAGTTTCATATAGGTAGGGTGAAGTAAGATATATGTGAAGTCAGAATGAGAAGTTTAAGATGAATGCTCCACGAATTAGTTTGCTTCTTTCGTTGAACCACATTCATGCAATAGTCGGAGTTTTATGGATTTCTAATAACACTATGTAACAAAAATTTGTTTAAGTTAATTTTTTAGTTGTTTCTGATGCAGTGTGTTTCAAAACACTATGAAAACACAATTTTTCAAGTGGGAAATTGTTTTTACGGAAATGCCATCGATTTTTCTTAATTTTAGGAAAATGCATTTATTTAGAACAATGAATGCTCGTTTACGTATGCCCATGAAACAAAACAGAAGAAATTCTTAATTACAACTTTTGAAAAAATGTAAATGCAGTAAATATGAATTACAAAAGTTGTAGAGTACATGAAAATGTTTTCATGTCAAGCACAATGTGCTTAAAAATGTGTTGTGTTCCTACATTTCCTCTTATACGTTACATCACTCTCTATGATCAGTCCCCAGATATAATCACCAAGAATTTGCTCATTATACTGTCCCTGGTACCTTCTTTCAAACAATTGTAAGTCCTGATGGAACCTTTCGCCCTGTTACTCTGAATATGCACCCATATGAGACTTGAAAACATCTAGATGCGAGTGGAGTACATGCAGCTTTAGAGACATTCTGCACCCCATTGCTTTGTAGTTCTTCAAAAGACCCTCTACCACATCCCTGTAATTTTCCATTCTGTGATTACGTAGGAAACCATTCGCAACATCCCCGAAGCTCTTCCAGGCCTTTCTTTGAACTGGTAGAAGCTTGCTGATGAATGTGTCATCACGAAGTAATTTCTTCACGGGGGGGCCCTCGAAAATTCCACCCTTTATCTTACCATCTGAGAGTTTGTGGAACACATTCTGGAGGTACTTCATTGCATCTGAGGTTGTATCTATGGCCTTTATAGATTGCTTGATGTGTCCAAGCTTAATATGGAAGGGAGGCATTAGCATCTTTTTCTGTTCGACAAGGGGTATCTTGCAACTCTTACTCAATAGATTCCACTGCTTTAGTCTAGGTGTTACAATTTCTGCTTTGGATTTTGTAAGTCCTAAATCCCTGATCTAGTCATTTAACTCATATTATGTGGGGTAGTTAGGTGTAACATCCTCATCCTCTGAGAAGTCTTCTTCGTGGTCGATGTCGGTATTTGGTTCACTACTGTCTTCAGTAGTGGAGGAGGAGAAGGAGGAGGAATGGGAAGCTCCTCACCTTTTGGAATGGGCCTAAGAGATGATGGCAAGTCTGGATATTCAAAAACATTGGTTTTTTTACACCTCTTATGATGAGACAAGTCAGTAACACAGAAATAAAAGTTGGAGAGGTGATGTGTTGGTTCTCGCCAAATTCTAGGTACACCAAATTTCATTTTTATGTTTTCTCCTCTATACCAGGCCTCGAGAGTGGATCTGCAACACCCACACACAACATGTAGTGCCCAGTTCATGTCTTGGTCTCGCACAGGCATGCCAAAATAAGACCTGTATACTAAGCAGAAGTTGTTAGTATCCTTTATTCTATGCTTTACTGCTTTCAAGCCCAGGAAGATGGCGCACAAACAAAAACAGTCTGGATTATGCTTACAACAACGGGAAGAGACAATTATTAATCAACAACGTTAATCTGAAACAGATTACATACAGCTGAATCGTTCAATCATCTCATATATAAAGTGTTCATAGCTAATATAATTTTAACCAATTAATTTCATATTATTGGGCATAAAAAGCAAATAAATGATTATATAAAAGTAGGAATGTTCAGTGTAGTTTAGTTGTGACCCAATTCATCCAAAACAAGCATAAAATTTACTTAAACAAGCAAAAAGGTTTTTTTTGTTACATAGTGTAATTTAAAGCCCATAGTCCCGAGTGTAACATTCCACAGGCACATTGCGAAGGTACTTTTCTGTTGTATAGCACTTTATGCATTATGGACCACAACCAAAATGGTGAACGATAAATGCTTCTCAGTTGGTCAGAAATAAGTCGATATTGCATGAATTATTTAAAAAATCTTTTTTCTGTACCCACTAACTTAATTTTTTTTTAAATCTTCAGACGCTATAACAACCATACAATACTCTTTGCTAAGGTCAACGATATCCATCGTATTACAGTCTAGCCTGTACAATATTACTTATTTATATATTATATTAAATATATTGTTTCTTATGATATATTAGTTTTAAGGTTGTTAACTCACATTCCACTTTTTAAACGAGCCCGTGCATATGAAGGAGCGTATTAGGTGAGCGGTAAAGCTCTGTTCTCGCATTGGGGAGGACGCGGGTTCGAATCCCCGTCCGGGCATCCAGATTTGGGTCTTCCATGGTTCTCCCAAATCATTTCAGGTGAATGCCAGGATACTTCCTTCAAACGGCCATGGCCGAATTCCTTTCCGTTCCTCGCCCCAGTCCTCTACCGTCTCTAATGACATCGACGACGACGAAGAGTAATGCCATAAGCATCTACCACGTCTGGTCCCAATTCAGACCAGTCCACGTTCTTCTGAGTCGGTCAAACCCTGATGGCCTTTCAGAACTACACTGAAGACCTCTTCGCTGTGCTGGTGGCGACGCCGCCCATTACCAGCAGGATTACCTGAGTTAAGGGTTCGAAGCTCTGATTGGCTGCAGCTTTAACCAAATTTTCTTTGCTTCTTCCTTAACCTTTCTTTCCTCAAGGTCACACACTGAACCACAGCCAAACAGAATCTAATCATCATTTCCTCTGTAATCTGTGTGTAATTTTACTCATTCCCAAATCGTCGCAACTCCAAGTCTTATTTCGTATGGTTTTAGAAAAGAGATAGGAGTTGAAGCAAAGGACGTGAAGTAATTCGGCCATGACCTTTTGAACGAACCACCCCATAATTCACCTGAAGTGATTGCGGAAAACCATAAAAGAACTGAATTCTGTACGCCTGGACGGGAATTCGAAGCCGCCTCCTTCCGCAAGCGAGGCTGGATCGTTACCATTCACCCACTACGCTCCGTGGTACTCAACTACCTGGTACAATGCTTCCAATGAAGCATCGTCGACCGCTGACCTATTCGCTACAACTGAAGATCGAGTGATGCCAAGTAATCTCTCCGTCTACTCTTCGCATCACGTATTCAAATGTTAAAGATAACCGTGGATATTCCAACGTAATAGTTCTAATTTGAATTTTGTTTAAGTTTCACCCCTTTATATCTGCCTGTATAAACTTTAAGGTCTGTAAAGGGAGATACGGAAGCAGCCACCTGTTAAATGAGACGGTAAATAGCTGCAGTCTGCTGTGAGGGGCGCCGTAACCCTAGCCACAGATTGCCCCTGTAACGCTACGCCACACCACCAGGCCGACAGGCGTGGTGTCTACGTTGCGGACTGCCGGGCGTACGGTACCAGAAGGAAGTGGCTGGCAAAATGTTCACTTATAAGCCAAATCATTATGACCAGCTGCTTATTAGTGTGTTAGTCCATCTTTGGAGCAAAATACACCAGCGATTCGGCGTGGCAAGTCCTTATATCTGTTGTATCTATGGAGAGTGGTTGAAGGACTGTGAAAACGATTGGCGACAAGGTGGTGGACGTCCACGCCTCATATAAGAACGTGGAGGTAGGAGGCTTGACCGCTCTGTAAAGCGGGATAGGCGGCGATCTGTGGCAGATCTGACAGCACAGTATGTTCCGAAACACTTGTGCCTGCACCAACATTGTAGTCTGCTGTCAGATCTGCCACAGATCGCCGCCTGTCCCGCTTTACAGAGCGGGCAAGCCTCCGACCCCCGTTCTTATATGGGGCGTCGTGGACATCCACCACCTCGTTCCCTAGTCCTGGTTTCACCGTCCTTCAACCACTCTGCACGGATGCTCACTACAGCAGACTCACCGTTTCAGAGATGCTCGTTCCCAGCCGCCGCGCCTACAAACCAGTGGCCCGTAATTTAAAGGAATTGCATTACCTGTGCATAGAAATCAGGTGTCAGAAAACTCAGAGTAACTAAAAAGGACTTTTCGAATCCATGCCACGACGAATCGCTGGTTTATTGCGATCAAAAGATGGACCAACACACTAATGAGCAGATGGTCATAATGTTTAGGCTGATCAGCGTATATCATTCGACGGACCAGAAATATATCAGAAGACGTTCAAAGCCTCTGTTTATAAAACAAGTAGTAAAGAGTGATCCTTCAGTAAAATCATTGTTCTACGTAAAAATCTATATATATAAAAGAAAGTCGTGTTAGTTACACTGTTTATAACTCAAGAACGGCTGTACCGATTTGGCTGAAAATTGGTACGGAGGTAGCTTAGAACCAGGAGACGGACATAGGATACTTTTTATCCTGTTCGACCGCGTTCCCGTGTGACGTGACATAAAACGTCAAAGAGAATACAAGTCACTATAAAACGTGGTATAACAAAAACGCATCTGACTTTGAATAAAACGCAAATGACAGCTAAACGTAATTTTATTTGTGGTAAAGTATGGTTGAAAAAATTTGATAATTATAAATTTTGTCAGAAATCAATAATCAGTAATTTATTACTTCTTTTAATGCATAAACGTGCATTAGAAGCACTTAACCGAACATTGAAAGATCTACGCAATGACTCGAGACGTTTTGGAGGAGCAATGATTTTACTGTCTGGCGATTTCCGCCAAACACTGCCAGATCAACGGCTGCCGACGAAATAAACGCTTGCCTCAAATCATCGAATCTATGGCGCTATGTGAAGAAACTTCAGCTGACAACAAACATGAGAGTTGCTTTGCTTAATGACACATCTGCTGAAGATTTCTCTGAGCAATTTCTGACTATCGGTAATGGTCGAGTACCTGTCGACGAATCGAGCGGATTGATTTAATTTCCTCATAATTTCTGTAACTTTGTCTCATCGAAAGACGAACTTATCAACAAAGTATTCCCAAACATCATTACTAACTACAAAAATAATGAATGGTTGAGTGAGCGAGCAATTTTAGCGTCTAATATTAAAGATGTAGATGACCTAAACTACATAATTCAGAGTGAGATCATTGGAACAATGCATTCATTCAAATCTATTGACTGTGTAACAAATGAAGATGAAGCCACCAGCTATCCAATTGAATTTTTAAACTCCTTGGATGTGCCTGGCTTACCACCGCACACTTTACGCCTTAAGGTTGGCTCCGTAGTAATCATGCTTGGAAACATAAACCAACCAAAACTGTGCAACGGTACGCGTTTTGTGGTAAGTAAATTGATGAACAATGTGATTTACGCGACGATACTCGAAGGGAAATTCGAAGGTGAGCAAGTTCTCATTCCGAGGATCCCGATGATCCCAACCGATATGCCGTTTGAGTTTAAAAGAGTTCAATTTCCGATCCGTCTTGCATTCACCATGACCATTAACAAATCACAAGGCCAATCCTTGAAAGTTTGTGGTTTGAATCTGGAATATCCATGTTTTTCCCATGGTCAATTATATGTGGCATGTTCACGGGTCGGAAGACCATCTGCGTTGTTTGTTCTTGCGCCTGATAATAAAACAAACAATGTCGTGTATCACAAGGTATTTAACTGAAGAGTGTAATCTATGCACCAAAATACATGAACAATAAAGAATCATTAAAATACTTAATTTTTTTATTTGTATTTCCTAATAATAAACTGAACTTAATAAAATAAAAAATCTGCTTATTTATTGCCTCTAAGATGGAACAGAGTTCGCCGGGTCAGCTAGTATTTTATAAATCTTGTGAGAGTATCAAACATTCATTAGTTGGATGATATTTTATATTATTCGCACATACCAATCCTGCGCATACAAATACTTTACGAGATTTTAACATAAATCTTCTTTTATCTATGATTCGATTACAAATTTGCATGGTGATGACACAATCTCATTACACTAACATGAAAACTATATACAAACTAAACTCACAAATTCCTTGTCTCAATTTCATATTGGCCACTGATAGGTATTTCGTTGCTTGAAATAACAACTACGGAGAATCACTTTACACTTGTTTATTTTCTTCGTGCGATCTGTAACAACATTACACAGCAAGGCAAAGATTCCATCCAAAGATATTATGTACACACCTAAACAAATGTTCCAGCGATTGAACTCACACACTTCCGCGAACCACTGACTGATAACTATCTCTGTTCCCCATCTCTGTGCGCTTAAGTAGAAACTTTAGAAACATCCATGATAACTCAAAGAGTTCCGACCGACGTTTCTCGAATTCTAACAATACTTCAACAATTAAAATCACATTAAAACAATCAGAATTCATACAAAATCATTAACAATCATCATGAAACACGCGGAAATGAAAATTAAAAATATTTACAGGTATTTAAAAACAAAATTGCCAATATAAACCACTCCAAACAGTTGAGAATTGTCCCCCAGACACCGTTGCTCACATTAATACTTAGAACTGCAAATTTTAATCAATTTTCCATGCGTAATACTGTCGTTAAACATATTAAATAGCATTTAGATAGTTTCTCTCAGTAAAACAATGTTAATTTACACAAATTGACGATTAATTACACGAAAATTATACGGATCCATAATTGATGAACTCCAAGCTCTCTATATATAATTCTTCATATAACATTTCATTAAAAGTCTGCGTCTGAGGGTTGTTATATCACGCCTCCCTTGCTCCGATGTGGCTCCATTGATACTCCATCTCGCTAGGCAGTGCAGTCGACCTATCTTTGGTATTTACAGAAATTCTAGCTGTACACATCAAATAAAAACATTCTTCTTCTTTTCTTCGAGTTTGGCCATCTAAGGACCACGAAAAGTAATCCCGTGCATTCATCTAGATGCTTCTTTTCTTCCCTTTCGATAGTTCTTCATCCTTTTACTTTGTAGTTTCCTCCTTTATTGGATCATGATGTAACTAACTTTCCCCTCCTGGAAGTTCTTGAAATTTGGTATCCACTTTCTGAAAGTTGCTCTATCTTTGAATTATACCTTTCTTTACTGCTTGGCTTCACTGGTTGCTATTTTTAATCTTGTAAACGTGATGGAAAATTCTTTTTGTGACAAAAGAATTTGATTCTCCCCCTTCTGATCATGTACGACAGCCACTCATTTTGTTCTGCCTTGGTGGACCTTTATTGCTCTGGATCCTAAACATACTTTTTCAGTGTCAATTGTTTCCCATAATTTTCTCAAATTTTTCCATTCCTTTTTCTCTGTCTCGTCTATTATTCCAGATTTCATAGAAAACATGCAATCTGAGGTGAAGGGATACTCTGGCTTGATTACTGTGTCGTAGTGTTTGATTTTAGTTTCACTTGCGAGATTCTTCATATTGTAGGAGTATCTTTAGTCTGTTGGTATGCTAGTTCTAGTTTTCTTCTTCTTGATCTGTTTGCTTCCTTTTCAAGCCCATTAATCTCAATTATTTGGCCCAGATATTTCAATTTATTGATAATTTTAATTATTCCATACTCTTATTTTAGTACTGTGGGTGAATCCTTAATTTGGTCATGAATTTAGTCCTCTCAAAAGAGATCTCAAGTATGACTTTTACTGCTATTTGTTTCAGAACGATGTTTTTTTTTCGAGTGCCGTTTCTATATTTCCAGAGAGAACTGCTATGTCATCAGCCAAGGTGTAACAACTTACACCAACTCAGAAACTCCATTACACAATGATTAAAAACCATGAATATATTTTAAGGGGAGACAACTGCATTGCCTCACAACTTCCAGAGCGCATTATGACGACGCTGTGAAATTGATGTAATAGAATTCTCCTTATGTAATAAACAAGTCTCAAAGCCCGTCAAATATGACAGCTCTATCAATTCATTTCCCTTCAGTTGCTTAATTGACTAGAATTGTCATAAAATAAATCCCGATATAATTTCTCGTCCCTTGTGCTTTAGCAAAAAAATTCAGTTGTTAAATATGTCCAAGTTGCATTTCAGCCTAACCACAATCTCCGCTAATATTGCCGCTAGAAAAGCAAAATTTCAATTACACGGGAATTAATACATTCCCTGTATCGCATGTTAATCTCATCATGCATCGCGAAGTTAACTTGACCCAAATCTTTCACGGGTTCTTACATCTTTCTCTTTTGTTATCTGTGATCCAGATCGATATTTTAACGGTTGACACATCTTACATCCGGCTGGGATGGTGACCCCAGTGAAAAACAAAGGATGCTAAAAATAAGTCATAACAACTTACGTTATGTCAAGCAATATTATTTTCAATTTTTGTGCAGGCCGGATAAATCGCGATCAATTTGGAACTACTTTCATTCAGACCAAGTAATAATTCAGTAAAAAAAAGCAACTAATAATTAATATGCCAATTGAAACGAAATATATACTTTTCTTCAAGTGGCAATTCATTTACTAGAAATTGCTTAACTAAATCAAATTGTTATAAAATAAATCTCAATGTAATTCCTCGTGCCTTGCGCTGTGGCAAAAAGTTTCAGTTGTCATCCTGGTCCAGGATGCATTTCTACTTAACCACATACTACGCAAAATAGCATCCAGAAAAACGATACTTCAATCGCAAGCTTATTAATACATCTACTGTATCGCATTTTAGTGGCAATAATGCATAAACCTGATAAAAAATCCTTATATTTTCTTACATCTTTCTTTTTTGTTATCCGTGATTCAAATCGATATTACGTTTGATTGGGTAATGCAGTTACATTCGACTGAAATCTCATCAGCGAAAGCAAAAGAAATTAAAAAAATAAAATATCTTCACAACTTACGTCATGCCATGTAATATTAGTTTTAATTTTAGTCTAGGTTGTATAGATCGCGATCAGTGTGGAACCACTTTCGTTCAAACGAAGTAATGATTTAAGTCACAGGAAACTCATGAAAACAATTTAAATTGTTTAAAAAATTAAATTTCTCATGCCCTTTGCTGTAACGTTAAGTGCCGATTGTAATAACAATCTAATCAAAATTGCCCCTAACGTTGCTAATCGAAAATTAAAGCCTTTATCTTACATATTTATGGCCAAATATTTTAATAAATGAATGAATATTAGATAAATATAAGCAACTAATAATTACTATGGCGATTTAAACAAAATACGTACTTTTCTTTCAGTATTCTGACAGTTAATGCGGAGGCTTAGCTAAATATAACTGTTATTAAATAACGCACATAACTTAGGAAAACATCTCTGGTCGTCGTAAGTAGGGCAGCGAAGGTGAAAATCGTGACGTCATAGAAGTCATAATGCTATATTACCGCCTGACAGAACAGAGTGACCAAGACTGGCATTTTATAATCACAGGTACTACGGAGACAACACGGATGCGATGTTAAACGTAGAGCAGCGCCGCAGAGTCGAAGTAACCGCACGCCTTGTCTGTAGCGTACAGGCAGCCAAGCCAAGTCGGGTTGCTCTCCGTCTGAACTTGGCATTGTCCCAGACGGCGAGGTAATCCCGCAGTCGGGTTTTGTCAGCGCGGTGTTGGCTGCGAGTTTGAGGATACGTGCTGCTGTGCCAGAGGACTACTTGACGTAACTTGCATGTTTGTGTGTTGTGGACCACTTGCCGCTGCACTGCGGTTTCTTAAGACCAACACACAAACTCGACAGCACAACTGCAAACAGTCTTCCGTATTTCGTTAGCTATTTAATAAGTAATGCAAAAAATATAAATGTAAATATCTTGGCATAACATTTGATAACAAGCTCACCTGGGCAGGGCACATTGGACAGGTGGTAGGAAAAGGTTTCAAAGTTCTGCACTTGTTGGAGAGAGTGATGAGGGGATGCACGAGAGAAGTAAAGGAATTGGGTTACAAAACTTTGGTCAGACCATTGCTCGAATATGGTAGTGTAGTATGGGACCAACATTTTGCGTATCAAATAAAGAAGTTGGAGAGGGTGAAAAAAAAAGGGCTGCTAGATTTGTATGTGGAAATTACCGAAGAACGCAATCAGTAACAGATATGATAAAATGGCTGAAATGGGATTCGTGGGAAGACAGGAGGAGAGTGAAGAGGGTCATGGGATTGTACAAGGCGTATATTGATGAAGAGGCATGGAAAGATATTGGTGTAAGAATTAAAAGTAATGAATGGAAGGGAAAAGATGACCATGGCCACAAGCTGGCACTCGATTTCAGGCACAAGGGTGAAGGAAGATTCTCTTTTTTAGGTAAGAGGGTTAGGGATTGGAATAAATTACCAAGAGAAAGAATTTAAAGTTGAAATTTGTAGAGGGCAAAAGTAGATGGGTAGAGGAAAGAGGGGGAAATGGGTGTGTAGGGAAATTGCCACGCTCCATCGCAATTAAAATAAATTAAAAATTACTTATAAGCCCGTGAACGTATTTAGGATTTGATAACGGATCTAGAATAAAATTAACAAAAATGATTACTTCGGGACAAAACATGTTATAAGATCACAGACCATGACTGTTTGCCGTTATCAGATATGTTTCCTAAATTCTATTAAACGTTTGACTTCTCTAGGTCGTTAACTGGTTAAGCAGTTCATGAAATAACGACACCGATGACTCAGGTTTTTGTTGCGCCGAAACACTCATAGCAACATTTCACGCGAATAAGGCTCTAGACTCATCCGAAGATACTAAAGCACATAACAAAAAATTACGGTGATTAAACATTCCTGCTTGACAACTCACAAACCATTACGAAAACGTGTGACAACTACTGTTTGACTGCTGTTATGAAATATTGATGACGACTGGTTCTGTTCACCCATGCCGCGGGTTTAAATAAGCGCCGGAGGAAAATCAAGAAAATGCTCAAAGGTGGCGCTCTATGGTTCTAGATCGCTAACAATTACACTGACAGTCAAAATCGTACTAAAATAATTAGAACCTGTACAAAAACCCTCACAGTAATTAGAAACACTTTAAAATGGAAATTGAAGCTATTTACATGTATCTAAACATAAAACCGACGACATCAAACACTCCAAATAGTTGAAAATCGTCCTCATCACCGTAGGTTATACATTTCTAATTACAAGTTTCAATTAATATTTCACACATAATATTGCTACTGATCACATTACCCATCATTTACATAGACTCCTTTCATAAAAACAGTATTCATACACATCATATATAGACAAATTCATCATTGACCTATGCTTACGTCATAACATTAAAATTCATAAGAGGCTACGTTCAAAGAGCTTTCACATTACCTTTTTTATGGTTGTATTTTGCAATTTTAATTTAAAGCTAAAATATTATACCATAACTCAAGCATAGGTGGGGAAAGTTCGTTGTTAGCCATAACAACAACTGCTATGGAGACTATTATTGTTTTACTTGTGGCTTTACGCCTCGTCGACGTCGAGGTCATTAGAGGCGGGGAACGACTGGGGACAAGGAATGGGAAGGAATTCGGTCATGGCCTTTTCAAGAAACCATCCCGGCATTCGCCTGGTGTGATTTGGGAAACCATGGAAAACCCAAATCTAAATGCCTGGACGGGGATTCGAACCCACGTCCTCCCGAATGCGAGGCCATAGCGTTACCGCTCACCCACCAAGCTCAGTCATAACATATTAATTATTACATGATTTTATTTATTTACATTCGTTTGACGTAGATGTTTTCGTTGAATGCTTTGCCTATAGATACATAACATAAAAGCTTTAACTATCGAGCAACAATGTTTTGAGTAGATTGAAACTTAGCCTGTATGTGAATGACATATGGCTTTTGACGTTACAGCAAAAGGCACGATTAATTTTTAAAAAGGTTTATATATATTTTTTTTCTGAGCGCATTCTACTGCAAGCATTACTGCATGCGGATGAAAGTAGTTTCGCTTGGACCAGTATTAAAACTCATATCACGCGCGTAAGCTAAGTTGTTTAGATTTGTTTTCGTCTGTTTTCACTGACGGAATATTGCTGATGTTATTATTTCAGGCGCATGTTAGTACTTCCAACTGTATCGAAATATGTACAACATTAAAACATCAGGGCTTATGAACGCTATTTAATAACTATAAAAATGGAAGTAGTGATTTGTCAGCAAGCTCCATTCAATGAGCTACTTTTCAAGGGCTTAGAAGCTACAGAGAAAATAAGATGGGACGAAATTCAGTTATCTCACAAGGTGTGTGTTGGAAAGTTGACAACTTGTTAACTAGAAAAGAACTAGCGTACTCAACTGGGCAGAGCACATTGGGCAGGTGGTAGGACAAGGTTACAAAATCCTTCATTTACTGGATAGGGTGGTGAGGGGATGTAACAGAGAAGTTAGGGAATTGGGTTACAAACCTTTGTTCATAACATTGGTTGTATATGGTGGTGTAGTTTAGGACCCACATTCTGGATATCAAATACAGCAGTTGGAGAGGGTGCAAAGAAGAGCAGCTAGATTTGTTTGTGGAAATTATCGTAGAACACAGTCAGTAACTGATATGCTAAGGGAGCTGGATTGGGAGTCATTGCAGGAAAATAAGAGGGTGAAGAGAGTGCTGGGAATGTACAGGGCATATGTTGGTGTTGGGGCTTGGAGGGATGTTGGTCAAAGAATTAGTAATGGTGCATGGAAGGGGAAAGACGACCAAGACCACAAGCTGGCGCTCGATTTCATGCATAAGGCAGTCGGAAAATTTTCTTTTGTTGGTAAGGGTGTCAGGGATTGGAACAAATTACCAAGTGAAGTGTTGAATTAACCAAAAAAAACGCTTAAGGAATTCAAAATAAAAATTTGTAAATCGGAAAAGTGAAGGGGGGAGGAATTTAACACTGCAAGAAAATTTAAAAAATAATGTAAAATGGTGTAATTAGATGACTAGGGTAATTGTAATACTGCAAGAAAATTTAAAAAATAATGTAAAATGGTGTAATTAGATGACTAGGGTAATTGTCACCGGATAGTTAGCTCCATCGCAATTAAATTAATAACAATAATAATGATAGCAAAGACAGTACAACACTACATCAGCTTCATGTTTCGAGCCCCATCAGTGATGTGGTGGGAAACATTAAGACGTAGGTGCGAACATTGCGGCACAGTGAGTGTAATCCTTGTAATCCTGAGAGGGGAAGTAAGGAAATAAACACAGGGGCCTCACTGTACTGGACGAGTGTGGTGCACAGCTCCGAAGAATAAAAAATTTAAGTCAAATACGAACGTCTGAAGCGATATTCCCACGATCAATGCGGGGCTGCAGGAGAGGAGGTAAATTGAGGAACAGGGCAGAAGTAGACGTGAAGAAAGTAACGGAGAAAATCGCTACGAATAAAATAAAACGGAGATAACATTTTCACGGTATGCCGTTTGAAGGGACCGGTAGAAAGTTGTGTGATACGGCCCTTCAGCGGGAACAGTGAAGAGAGAGAGGAAAATGGTGACGGCGAATAGGACTTCGTTAGACTAAACGAAGAAAGGAGGAAAACCAAGAAGCCAACTTAAAGCACGGTGAAGCAGCATATAACTATCCTGTGACAGTTTGCTAAATGTTAGGTTCCTTTGTGTAATCATCTCTATTATAAACATACTACGATACGATTTTCTGATCATATTGTGCTGTTAGGGTGCAAGGCCAAAGGTATTCAGGAATTACAAAACGTCGTCAAAGAGACTACAAAAACGATATGGACTAAATGTAAAACAAAACAAAACATGAAATGTAGCGTAAATCATAAAAACAACAGTATAAAAAGAGGATCAAATATTCGAGAGAAAAAAGAAATTTTTTGTTAATTAAGAAGTAGAAATAGAGCTTATCATCGAAGCAAGAATGATCTCATAGGCCTTTGAAAAGTGACGTACTTGGTATGTGTATGGTGTGCAGTTGTTACTGTAGTTTAATTCTAATGGAGCTCAGTTCAAGCAAAATCCTGTCTGTCGAGATTAACCACTTCTAGGCCCACTTTAAGGCAGAAAGAAATACAGTAACATGTTTGTAGTTGAAGTTTACGTATCAACGTGAAAACCGACATCAATTTGGAAGACCCCAGACATGGCAGTACCGCTAAGCTGGCAGAATTACTTGCGCAATGGCCAAACGCATCCCACACCTACACTGATGGGTCAAAATCCAATTCATCAGTGAGCTGTGCATACTTGGATCTAAAGAGGAAGCGATATGGTATGTTCAAACTACCCGGAGAAGCATCCATCTTCATAGCGGAAATGGTTGCAATTCAGAAGGCAATTGAGTATGCTGAGGCTTCGGTGGACACAACATCGGTCATAATATCAGACTCCCGCTCGTCGTTGACCATCCTGCAAGGGCACATGCAAGTTGCCAACAAAGACAGTATCTTATGCAACATCTTGGAAGCAGCATACTGGGTGAAACAGAAAGGCAAAAAGCTGTAGTTTGTGTGGGTGAAAGCCCACATCGGCCTAGAAGGAAAGGAACAGGCGGATTGTCTGGCGAAGCTAGCTTGCGAGGAAGGCAGTGCTTATCCATTCGTAACTGTGAGGGCCCTAATAACAATCGCAAAAATGGAAGCAAGAGAATCATGGAACAGAAAGTCGAAGGAGTCACAACTGGTCCGAGTAAAACACTACGGGCAGATGTACACAGTCATCCGTAAACAGTATTGGCACCAGCAACTCAAGATCCAAAGAAAAACTATCGTAACCATCTCCAGGCGGAAGTTCAACCACGGCTGTTTTGTTGTG
Organism: Vandiemenella viatica; assembly: GCA_031002005.1. Lineage (NCBI taxonomy): Eukaryota > Metazoa > Arthropoda > Insecta > Orthoptera > Morabidae > Vandiemenella > Vandiemenella viatica. The sequence continues at coordinate 11,628,979 of JARYHS010011408.1, read as the reverse complement.
CCTTCTTTTCGAGTCCTGTTGGACTGATAATTTCGCCTAAGTATTTAAACTCGGTGACTCTGTTGATTTTTCCATATTTGGTGTCCAGTGTTTTATGTTCAGTTTTCAAAGGAGATTTTTAGTCCATTTTTAGTCTTTTTTTCTGCTAATTCTTTGAGGGATTCTATTTGTTTGATGGCTTGTTGTTCGCTTTCTGACAGAATAGCCAGATCATCTGCGAAGGCCAAGCAGGAGATATTTCATTTTTATATGTTAGACACAGGTATATATAATCTACATTTTCAATGCTGTCCAAGCGCA
>JARYHS010011408.1:11608779-11627679 GCA_031002005.1 Vandiemenella viatica | reverse complement strand
TTACTTTCAAGTCGTAATTAGTCGCGATACACCCTGGACCAGGTGACCACCACTAGAACTACTTTAGTAGTAACAATTAACACGACACTTTTAGATGAACTTGTAGCGGTCTCATGATAACAAGGAAGTAGTTCTGATTGTGCAATACTGGTCCAGGGTGCATTCTCTTTCGCAAATTTCTTTCCTCGCCCATCATTTGTAAAAACACTTTCAGTTAGTGCTTTTCTGTCCACTTAACTTTCAATACTCACTTAAGTGAAACTTTTAATGTAATTGAAGGTTGCCCTGAATACATACGCTTTTAGAAATTTCATTCTGAATTCTAGGCCAATCATTTTAAAGTGAAACAATTCCCTTTTTCGCTAGTAATATTCTGTATTATTTTTATATCGTTCTCACTTTGGCCTTTCTTCCTAAGTTACAGAATTCACTTACTTTTGCATTTTCTGATAGTATTTTTGTTTTTAATCTGTCTTTGTTGCTATCTTTTTTTTTACGGCTAAGGTCATTAGAGGCGGGATGGGACTGGGGACAAGGGACGGGAAGGAATTCGCCCATGGCCTTTTTGAAGGAAGCATCCCGGCATTCGCCTGGAGTGATTTGGGTAAACCATGGAAAACCCAAATCTGGATGCCCGGACGGGGATTCGAACCCACGTCCTCCCTAATGCGGGGCCAGAACGCTAGCCGTTCACCTAGCACGCTCGGTTTTGTTGCTATCATTTCCTTACATTTATCTCAGTATGATTTGAATTTAAACGAAATTTTTCTTCTAGTATTTTGTTCTTTACATTCAGTATTTCCTCAGTCTGTTCTGCTAACAGAGCTGTCATTATTATATCGCGCCCGCCTCAAATTATCTCGAAGTCGACTAGCCATAAAACCATAACAAAAAAAAAAAAGAAGAAGAAGACGTAAATGGCAGCATACATAATTGTCCTCGTGCTGCACATTAATATTTTTCTTTTAATTGTCTCACTGCAATTTAACTCCGAATAATATGTGTTGTGTTTTTATTAGCTGGAAAACTGCAGATTGCATCAGTTGATAAGGGGGCGTCCACTACTTACGTGAGGTGAAATAGTGGGGGGGGCTCCGGCGAAACTTCACCAACGGGGAGTGGGGGGGAGGGGGGCTCAACGGAAATCTCACGTGAGATTTTGAAATTCTAGCAGAATGGTAGAGTTAAAAAAAAGTCTATAAATGACGCGAAAGTCGAATTTAGAGGGGGGGTATTTTGGTTAACAACCGACTTTGGAGTGGGTATAACTGTTCTGGGGAACATGAGACCTAAAACTATAAAGTCTCAGAAAGTTAAGAGGTTGATTGGTAAGGCGGGGGGGGGGGGGGTCAGTCAAAAATCTGATTTTAGAGGGGGGGGGCCGACCAAATCTCACAAAGTCTCACCAGACGTGGGGGGGGGGGGTCCGGAAAACCCGAAAAACATCACACGTCATTAATGACGCCCCCTAAGGTGTTCTCGAGTTACCCTGCTTCATGACGGAAACTGCAGGTTGGCAGTATGTGAGTAGTTGTGTTAGTATCGTCGTTTAGTGACCCAAGCGCCCTCTCGCTAGCACTTGTCCTTAACACATGCGGAGCGCTAGCGAATGCGTCACTCTGCTCTGGAGGCCGCCTGGAGTCCAGACACTGCCTGGAGTCCAGCGCTCTCCGCAAAGCGGCCTCGACAGCTTCAATGAATACATCAGCTCACGCATGCATAATGCACGGTGTCGGCGGCCGAGGCGTAGTGACCATTGGGAATACGCCGGCATAATATTCACATAACGGGCGCCGTATTGCTTCTGGGAGGAAGCCCAAAGACCGATCCCATCATCGAGCAACGGGGAATATCCTGGAGCATCTCAGGGACTCCGCACAAAGCACTCAGCTGCTGCGACGCTACACTGCTGTTCGGAGAGCAATTACCTTGAATCATTTAAAGTGAGAACCGCGTTAGGAGATGTTTGATTGGGGGTAAATCTATGAGTTCGTGACTTCGCGTCACCGACATGCTGTCACGCACTGCGTGTATGATATGCACGTTGGACGCTTTTCGGATAGGTAAAATCTTATGACTTCTTATGAGTATATTGAGTATATCTGTAATTATCAATATGACATCTTGTGCTTGGACAGCATTGAAAATGTAGATTATATATACCTGTGTCTAACATATAAAAATGAAATATCTCCTGCTTGGCCTTCGCAGATGATCTGGCTATTCTGTCAGAAAGTGAACAACAAGCCATCAAACAAATAAAATCCCTCAAAGAATTAGCAAAAAAAAAAAAAAAAAAAAAAAAAAAAAAAAAAAAAAAAAAAGAATAAAAAAAAGGACTAAAAATCTCCTTTGAAAACTGAACATAAAACACTGGACACTAAATATGGAAAAATCAACAGAGTCACGAGTTTAAATACTTAGGCGAAATTATCAGTCCAACAGGACTCGAAAAGAAGGCACAACAAAACAGCCGTGGTTGAACTTCGGCCTGGAGATGGTTACGATAGTTTTTCTTTGGATCTTGAGTTGCTGGTGCCAATACTGTTTACGGATCACTGTGTACATCTGTCCGTAGTGTTTTCCTCTGACCAGTTCTGACTCCTTAAACTTTCTGTTCCATGATTCTCTTGCTTCCTTTTTTGCGATTGTTATTAGGGCCCTCACAGTTACGAACGGATAGGCACTGCCTTCCTCGCAAACTAGTTTCGCCAGACAATCCGCCTGTTCCTTCCTTCTAGGCCGATGTGGGCTTTCAACCACACAAACACCAGCTTTTTGCCTTTTTGTTTCACCCAGTATGCTGGTTCCAAGATGTTGCATAAGATACTGTCTTTGTTGGCAACTTGCATGCGTCCTTGCAGGCTGGTCAACGACGAGCGGGAGTCTGATATTATGACCGATGTTGTGTCCACCGAAGCCTCAGCATACTCAATTGCCTTCTGAATTGCAACCATTTCCGCTTTGAAGATGGATGCTTCTCCGGGTAGTTTGAACATACCATATCGCTTCCTCTTTAGATCCAAGTATGCACAGCCCACTGATGAATTCGATTTTGACCCATCCGTGTAGGTGTGGGAAGCGTTTGGCGATTGCGCAAGGAATTCTGCCAGCTTAGTGGTAATTCCATGTCTGGGGTCTTCCAAATTGATGTCGGTTTTCATGTTGATACGTAAACTACAACTACAAACATGTTCCTGTGTTTCTTTCTGCCTTGAAGCGGGCCTAGAAATGGTTAATCTCGACAGACAGAATTTTGCTTGAACTGAGCTCCATTAGAATTAAACTACAGTAACAACTGCACTCCATACACATACTTTTCAAAGGCCTATGAGATCATTCTTGCTTCGATGATAAGCTGTATTTCTACTTCTCAATTAACAATTTTTTTCTCTCGAATATTAGATCCTCTTTTTATACTTAACCTGTTGTTTATTATGATTTACACTACATTTCATGACTTCGGTTTTGTTTTGTTTTAGATTTAGTCCATATCGTTTTTGTAGTCTCTTTGACGACGTTTTGTAATTCCTGAATACCTTTGGCCTTGCACCCTAACAGCACAATATGATCAGAAAATCGTATCGTAGTATTTTTATAATAGAGATGATTACACAAAGGAACCTAACATTTAGCAAACTGTCACAGGATAGTTACATGCTGCTTCACCGTGCTTTAAGTTGGCTTCTTGGTTTTCCTCCTTTCTTCGTTTAGTCTAACGAAGTCCTTTTCGCCGTCACCATTTTCCTCTCTCTCTTCACTGTTCCCGCTGAAGGACCGTATCACACAACTTTCTACCGCTCCCTTCAAACGGCATACCGTGAAAATGTTATTTCCGTTTTATTTTATTCGGAGCGATTTTCTCCGTTACTTTCTTCACGTCTACTTCTGCCCTGTTCCTCAATTTACCTCCTCTCCTGCAGCCCCGCATTGATCGTGGGAATATCGCTTCAGACGTTCGTATTTGACTTAAATTTTTTATTCTTCGGAGCTGTGCACTCACACTCGTTCAGTACAGTGAGGCCTCTGTGTTTATTTCCTTACTTCCCCTCTCAGGATTACAAGGATTACACTCACTGTGCCGCAATGTTCGCACCTATGTGTTAATGTTTCCCACCACATCACTGATGGGACTCGAAACATGAAGCTGATGTCGTGTTCTACTATCTTTGCTATTATTATTGTTGTTATTAATTTAATTGCGATGGCGCTAACTCTCCGGTGACAATTACCCTAGACATCTAATTACACCATTTTACATTATATCTAAAATTTTCTTTTATAGTTGCAGTGATAAATCCCTCTCCCATTCACTTTTCCGATTTACAAATTTTTATTTTGAATTCCTTAAGCGTTTTTTGGTTAATTCAACACTTCACTTGGTAATTTGTTCCAATCCCTAACACCCTTACCAACAAAAGAAAATTTTCCGACTGCCTTATGCATGAAATCGAGCGCCAGCTTGTGGTCTTGGTCGCCTTTCCCCTTCCATGCACCATTACTAATTCTTTGACCAATATCCCTCCAAGCCCCAACACCAACATATGCCCTGTACATTCCCAGCACTCTCTTCACCCTCTTATTTTCCTGCAATGACTCCCAATCCAGCTCCCTTAGCATATCAGTTACTGACTGGGTTCTACGATAATTTCCACAAACAAATCTAGCTGCTCTTGTTTGCACACGCTCCAACTCCTGTATTTGATATCCAAAATGTGGGTCCTAAACTACACCACCATATACAACCAATGTTATGAACAAAGGTTTGTAACCCAATTCCCTAACTTCTCTGTTACATCCTCTCATCACCCTCTCCAGTAAATGAAGGATTTTGTAACCTTGTCCTACCACCTGCCCAATGTGCTCTGCCTAGTTAAGTACGCTAGTTCCTCCAGCACTTCTTTCTTCCAGTTAACAAGTTTCCAACTTTCCAACACACACCTTATGAGATAACTGAGTTTCGTCTCATCTTATTTTCTATGTAGCTTCTATGCCCTTGAAAAGTAGCTCATTGAATGGAGCTTGCTGATAAATCACTACTTCCAATTTTATAGTTATTAAATAGCGTTCATAAGCCCTGATGTTTTAATGCTGTACATATCTCGATACAGTTGGAAGTACTAACATGCGCCTGAAATAATAACATCAGCAATATTCCGTCAGTGAAAACAGACGAAAACAAATCTAAACAACTTAGCTTACGCATCGTGATATGAGTTTTAATGCTGGTCCAAGCGAAACTACTTTCATCCGCATGCAGTAATGCTTGCAGTAGAATGCGCTCAGAAAAAAAAATAAACCTTTTTAAAAATTAATCGTGCCTTTTGCTGTAACGTCAAAAGTCATATGTAATTCACATACAGGCTAAGTTTCAATCTAATCAAAACGTTGTTGCTGGAAAATTAAAGCTTTTATGTTATGTATCTATAGGCAAAGCATTCAACCAAAACATCTACGTCAAACTAATGTAAATTAATAAAATCAAGTAATAATTAATATGTTATGACTGAGCTTGGTGGGTGAGCGGTAACGCTATGGCCTCGCATTCGGGAGGACGTGGGTTCGAATCCCAGCCCAGGCATTAAGATTTGGGTTTTCCGTGGTTTCCCAAATCACTCCAGGCGAATGCCGGGATGGTTTCTTCAAAAGGCCATGGCCGAATTACTTCCCATTCCTTGTCCCCAGTCCTTTCCCGCCTCTAATGACCTCGACGTCGACGAGGCGTAAAGTCACAAGTAAAACAATAATAGTCTCCATAGCTGTTGTTGTTATGGCTAACAACGAACATTCCCCACCTATGCTTGAGTTCTGGTATAATATTTTAGCTTTAAATTAAAATTGCAAAATACAACCATAAAAAAGGTAATGTGAAAGCTCTTTGCAACGTAGCCTCTTATGAATTTTAATGTTATGACGTAAGCATAGGTCAATGATGAATTTGTCTATATGTGATGTGTATGAATACTGTTTTTATGAAAGGAGTCTGTGTAAATGATGGGTAATGTGATCAGTAGCAATATAATGTGTGAAATATTAATTGAAGCTTGTAATTAGAAATGTATAAGCTACAGTGATGAGGACGATTTTCAACTATTTGGAGTATTTGATGTCGTCGGTTTTATGTTTAAATACATGTAAATAGCTTCAATTTCCATTTTAAAGTGTTTCTAATTACTGTGAGGGTTTTTGTACAGGTTGTAATTGTTTTAGTACGATTTTGATTGTCAGAGTAATTTTTAGCGAACCTCTGAGCGGCACCTTTATGCCTTTTCTCGATGTTCCTGGAGCCCTTATTTAATCCCGCGGCAAGGGTGAACAGAAACAGTCGTCATCAATATTTCATAACAGCAGTCAAACAGTAGTTGTCACACGTTTTCGTAATGGTTTGTGAGTTGTCAAGCAGGAATGTTTAATCACCGAAATTTTTTGTTATGTGCTTTAGTATCTTTGGACGAGTCTAGACCCTTATTCGCGTGAAATGTTGCTATGAGGGTTTCGGTGCAACAAAACTCTGAGTCATCGGTGTCGTTATTTCATGAACAATTTAACCAGTTAACGACCTAGAGAAGTGCAACGTTTAATAGAATTTAGGAAACATCTGATAACGGCAAACAGTCATGGTCTGTGATCTTATAACATTTTTTGTCCCGAAGTAATCATTTTTGTTAATTTTATTCTAGACCTGTGATCAAATCCTAAATACATTCACGGGCTTATAAGTAATTTTTAATTTATTTTAATTGCGATGGAGCGTGGCAATTTCCCTACACACATTTACCCTCTTTCCTCTACTCATCTACTTTTGCCCTCTACAAACTTCAACTTTAAATTCTTTCACTTGGTAAATTATTCCAATCCCTAACCCTCTTACCTAAAAAAGAGAATCTTCCCACACCCTTGTGCCTGAAATCGAGTGCAAGCTTGTGGCCATGGTCATCTTTTCCCTTCCATGCATTACTTTTAATTCTTACACCAATATCTTTCCATGCCTCTTCACCAATATACGCCTTGTACAATCCCATGACCCTCTTCACTCTCCTCCTGTCTTCCCACGAATCCCATTTCAGCCATTTTATCATATCTGTTACTGATTGCGTTCTTCGGTAATTTCCAGATACAAATCTAGCAGCCTTTTTTTTCTTTTTTTTTGCACCCTCTCCAACTTCTTTATTTGATACGCAAAATGTGGGTCCCATACTACACCACCATATTCGAGCAATGGTCTGATCAAAGTTTTGTAACCCAATTCCTTTACTTCTCTCCTACATCCCCTCATCACTCTCTCCAACAAGTGCAGAACTTTGAAACCTTTTCCTACCACCTGTCCAATGTGCCCTGCCCAGGTGAGCTTGTTATCAAATGTTATGCCAAGATATTTACATTTATATTTTTGCATTACTTATTAAATAGCTAACGAAATACGGAAGACTGTTTGCAGTTGTGCTGTCGTGTTGTGTGTTGGTCTCAAGAAACCGCAGTGCAGCGGCAAGTGGTCCACAACACACAAACACACAAGTTACGTCAAGTAGTCCCCTGGCACCGCAGCACGTATCCTCAAACTCGCAGCCAACACCGCGCTGACAAAACCCGACTGCGGGATTACCTCGCCGTCTGGGACAATGCCAAGTTCAGACGGAGAGCAACCCGACTTGGCTGCCTGTACGCTACAGACAAGGCGTGCGGTTACTTCGACTCTGCGGCGCTGCTCTACGTTTAACATCGCATCCGTGTTGTCTCCGTAGTACCTGTGATTATAAAATGCCAGTCTTGGTCACTCTGTTCTGTCAGGCGGTAATATCAAGCTATGACGTCACGATTTTCACCTTCGCTGCCCTACTTACGACGACCAGAGATGTTTTCCTAAGTTATGTGCGTTATTTAATAACAGTTATATTTAGCTAAGCCTCCGCATTAACTGTCAGAATACTGAAAGAAAAGTACGTATTTTGTTTAAATCGCCATAGTAATTATTAGTTGCTTATATTTATCTAATATTCATTCATTTATTAAAATATTTGGCCATAAAGATGTAAGATAAAGGCTTTAATTTTCGATTAGCAACGTTAGGGGCAATTTTGATTAGATTGTTATTACAATCGGCACTTAACGTTACAGCAAAGGGCATGAGAAATTTAATTTTTTAAACAATTTAAATTGTTTTCATGAGTTTCGCTGTAAATCATTACTTCGTTTGAACGAAAGTAGTTCCACACTGATCGCGATCTATACAACCTAGACTAAAATTAAAACTAATATTACATGGCATGACGTAAGTTGTTCAGATTTTTATTTTTAAATTTCTTTTGCTTTCGCTGATGAGATTTCAGTCGAATGTAACTGCATTACCCAATCAAACGTTGTAATATCTATTTGAATCACGGATAACAAAAAAGAAAGATGTAAGAAACTATAAGGATTTTTATCAGGTTTATGCATTATTGCCACTAAAATGCGATACAGTAGATGTATTAATAAGCGTGCGATTGAAGTATCGTTTTTCTGGAGGCTATTTTGCGTAGTATGTGGTTAGGTAGAAATGCATCCTGGACCAGGATGACAACTGAAACTTTTTGCCACAGCGCAAGGCACGAGGAATTACATTGAGATTTATTTTATAACAATTTGATTTAGTTAAGCAATTGCTAGTAAATGAATTGCCAGAACACTTGAAGAAAAGTATGTATTTAGTTTCAATTGGCATATTAATTATTAGTTGCATTTTTTTTACTGAATTATTACTTGGTCTGAATGAAAGTAGTTCCAAATTGATCGCGATTTATCCGGCCTGCACAAAAATTGAAAATAATATTGCTTGGCATAACGTAAGTTGTTATGACTTACTTTTAGCATCCTTTGTTTTTCACTGGGGTCACCATCCCAGCTGGATGTAAGATGTGTCAGCCGTTAAAATATCGATCTGGATCACAGATAACAAAAGAGAAAGATGTAAGAACCCGTGAAAGATTTGGGTCAAGTTAACTTCGCGATGCATGATGAGATTAACATGCGATACAGGGAATGTATTAATTCCCGTGTAATTGAAATTTTGCTTTTCTAGCGGCAATATTAGCGGAGATTGTGGTTAGGCTGAAATGCAACTTGGACATATTTAACAACTGAAATTTTTTGCTAAAGCACAAGGGACGAGAAATTATATCGGGCTTTATTTTATAACAATTCTAGTCGATTAAGCAACTGAAGGGAAATGAATTGATAGAGCTGTCATATTTGACGGGCTTTGAGACTTGTTTATTACATAAGGAGAATTCTATTACATCAATTTCACAGCGTCGTCATAATGCGCTCTGGAAGTTGTGAGGCAATGCAGTTGTCTCCCCTTAAATATATTCATAGTTTTTAATCATTGTGTAATGGAGTTTCTGAGTTGGTGTAAGTTGTTCCACCTTGGCTGATGACATAGCAGTTCTCTCTGGAAATATAGAAACGGCACTCGAAGAAAACAAAACATCCTTCTGAAACAAATAGCAGGAAAAGTCAGACTTGAGATCTCTTTTGAGAGGACTAAATTCATGACCTATATTAGGGATTCACCCAAGTACTAAAAAAAGAGTAAGGAATAATTAATATTGTCAATAAATTGAAATATCTTTGAAAAATAATTGACACTAATGGGATTGAGAAGGAAGCAAATGGATCAAGAAGAAGAAAACTAGAACTAGCGTACCAACTGACTAAAGATACTCGTACAATATGAAAAATGTCTCAAGGAAAACTAAATCAAACGCTACGACACAGTAATCAAACCAGAGTGTTCCTACACCCCAGATTGCATGTTTTATATGAAATTTGAAAAAAATAGAGGAGACAGAGAAAACTGAAAGGAAAGTCTAGAGAAAAATATGGGCACCAATGGACACTGAAAAGGAATTTTTAGGATCCGAAGGAATAAAAATCCATACAAGGAAGAAGAAAATTAATGGCTATCGTACACGATCACAAAGGGTAGAATCAAATTATTTTGTCACAAAAGAATTTTCAATCAAGTTTATAGGATTAAAAATGGCAACCAGTGAAGTCAAGGAGTAAAGAAAGATATAATTCAAGAACATCCGGATCCAATAAAGGAGGAAACAGCAAAGGAAAAGGATGATGAACTATCGAAAGGGAAGAAAAGAACCGTTAAGATGAATGCATTGGATTACTTTTCGCGGTCCTTAGATGGCCAAACTCGAAGAAAAGAAGAAAAATGTTTTTATTTGACGTGTAGAGGTTGAATTTATGTAAATACCAAAGATAAGTTGACTGCGCCGCCTAGCGAGATGGAGTATCTATGGAGCCATATCGGAACAAGGGAAGCGTGCTATAACAACCCTCAGGCACAGACCTGTAATGAAATGTTATATGAAGAATTATTTATAACAAGCTGGGAGCTCATTAATTATGGATCCGTATAATTTTCGTGTAATTAATCGTCAATTTGTGTAAATTAACATTGTTTTATTGGGAGAAACTATCTAAATGCTATTTAATCTGTTTAACGACAGTATCACGCATGGAAAATTGATTAAAATTTGCAGTTCTAAGTATTAATGTGAGCAACGATGTCTGGAAGACAATTCTCAACTGTTTGGAGTGGTTTATATTGGCAATTTTGTTTTTAAATACCTGTAAATATTTTTAATTTTCATTTCCGCGTGTTTCATGATGATTGTTAATGATTTTGTATGAATTCTGATTGTTTTAATGTGATTTTAATTGTTGAAGTATTGTTAGAATTCGAAAGAGGACGGTCGGAACTCTTTGAGTTATCTTGGATGTTTCTAAAGTTTCTACTTAAGCGCACGGAGATGGGGAGCAGAGACAGTTATCAGTCAGTGGTTCGCGGAAGTGTGTGAGTTCAATCGTTGGAACATTTGTTTATGTGTGTACATAATATCTTTGGATGGAATCTTTGCCTTGCTGTGTAATGTTGTTACAGATCGCACGAAGAAAATAAACAAGTGTAAAGTGATTCTCCGTAGTTGTTATTTCAAGCAACGAAATACCTATCAGTGGCCAAAATGAAATTGAGACGAGGAATTTGTGAGTTTAGTTTGTATATAGTTTTCATGTTAGTGTAATGAGATTGTGTCATCACCATGCAAATTTGTAATCGAATCATACATAAAAGAAGATTTATGTTAAAATCTCTTAAAGTATTTGTATGCGCAGGATTGGCATGTGCGAATAATATAAAATACCATCCAACTAATGAATGTTCCATACTCTCACAAGATTTATAAAATACTAGCTGACCCGGCGAACTCTGTTCCACCTTAGAGGCAATAAATAAGCAGATTTTTGATTTTATTAAGTTCAGTTTTTATTAGGAAATACAAATAAAAAATAAGTATTTTAATGATTCTTTATTGTTCATGTATTTTGGTGCATAGATTACACTCTTCAGTTAAATACCTTGTGATACACGACATTTTTTGTTTTATCATCAGGCGCATGAACAAACAACGCAGATGGTCTTCCGACCCGTGTACATGCCATATATAATTGACCATGGGAAAAACATGGATATTCCAGATTCAAACTTTCAAGGATTGGCCTTGTGATTTGTTAATGGTCATGGTGAATGCAAGACGGATCGGAAATTGAACTCTTTTAAACTCAAACGGCATATCGGTTGACATCATCGGGATCCTCGGAATGAGAACTTGCTCACCTTCGAATTTCCCTTTGAGTATCGTCACGTAAATTACATTGTTCATCAATTTACTTACCGCCAAACGCGTACCGTTGCACAGTTTTGGTTGGTTTATGTTTCGAAGCATGATTACTACGGAGCCAACCTTAAGGCGTAAATTGTGCGGGGTAAGCCAGGCACATCCAAGGGGTTTAAAAATTCAATTGGATAGTTGGTGGCTTCATCTTCATTTGTTACACAGTCAAAAAATTTGAATGAATTCATTGTTCCAATGATCTCACTCTGAATTATGTAGTTTAGGTCATCTACATCTTTAATCTTAGACGCTAAAATTGCTCGCTCACTCAACCATTCATTATTTTTGTAGTTAGTAATGATGTTTGGGAATACTTTGTTGATAAGTTCGTCTTTCGATGAGACAAAGTTACAGAAATTATGAGGAAATGAAATCAATCCGCTCGATTCGTCGACAGGTATTCGACCATTACCGATAGTCAGCAATTGCTCAGAGAAATCTTCAGCAGATGTATCATTAAGGAATGCAACTCTCATGTTTGTTGTCAGCTGAAGTTTCTTCACATAGCGCCTTAGATTCGATGATTTGAGGCAAGCGTTTATTTCGTCGGCAGCCGTTGATCTTGGAATTACTGGCAGTGTTTGGCGGAAATCGCCAGACAGTAAAATCATTGCTCCTCCAAAACATCTCGAATCATTGCGTAGATCTTTCAATGTTCGGTTAAGTGCTTCTAATGCACGTTTATGCATTAAAAGAAGTAATAAATTACTGATTATTGATTTCTGACAAAATTTATAATTATCAAATTTTCTCAACCATACTTTACCACAAACAAAATTACGTTTAGCTGTCATTTGCGTTTTGTTATTCAAAGTCAGATGCGTTTTTGTTATACCACGTTTTATAGTGACTTTTATTCTCTTTGACGTTTTATGTCACGTCACACGGGAACGCGGTCGAACGGGATAAAAAGTATCCTATGTCCGTCTCCTGGTTCTAAGCTACCTCCGTACCAATTTTCAGCCAAATCGGTACAACCGTTTTTGAGTTATAAATAGTGTAACTAACACGACTTTCGTTTATATATATAGATTTTTACATAGAACAATGATTTTACTGAAGGATCACTCTTTACTACTTGTTTTATAAACAGAGGCTTTGAACGTCTTTTGATATATTTCTGGTCCGTCGAATGATATACGCTGATCAGCCTAAACATTATGATCCCCTGCTCATTAGTGTGTTGGTCCATCTTTTGATCGCAATAAACCAGCGATTCGTCGTGGCATGGATTCGAAAAGTCCTTTTTAGTTTCCCTGAGTTTTCTGACACCTGATGTCTATGCACAGGTCATGCAATTCGTTTAAATTACGGGCCACTGGTTTGTAGGCGCGGTGGCTGGGAACGAGCATCTCTGAAACAGTGAGTCTGCTGTAGTGAGCATCCGTGCAGAGTGGTTGAAGGACGGTGAAACCAGGACTAGGGAACAAGGTGGTGAACTTCCACGCCTCATACAAGAACGTGGAGGTCGGAGGCTTGCCCGCTCTGTAAAGTGGGATAGGCGGCGATCTGTGGCAGATCTGACAGCAGAGCACAAGTGTTTCGGACCACACTCTGCTGTCAGATCTGCCACAGATCGCCGCCTATCCCGCTTTACAGAGCGGGCAAGCCTCCGACCTGCACGTTCTGTGATGAGGCGTGGGCGTCCACCACCTTGTCGCCCAGTCGTGGTTTCAAAGTCCTTCAACCACTCTATTACTATTACTCCGCGATTCACTAAAAGTGTTTGGCGGAGGGTGCATTGCACCTATAAGGAAAGGTAATGGTTTGGAAGGGATATACGGGATATGGCAGGTGGCGCATAGATACTACAGATACAAGGACTTGCCACGCCGAATCGCTGCTGTATTGCGCTCCAAAGATTGACCAACGCACTAATAAGCAGGTAGTCATAATGTTTTGCCTGATCAGTACACATTTTGCCAGCCACTTCCTTCTGGTACCGTACGCCCGGCAACCCGCAACCTAAACACCACGCCTGTCGGACTGGTGGTGTGGCGTAGCGTTACAGGGGCAATCTGTGGCTAGGGTTACGGCGCCCCTCACAGCAGACTGCAGCTATTTACCGTCTCATTTAACAGGTGGCTGCTTCAGTATCTCCCTTTACAGACCTTAAAGTTGATGCAGGCAGATATAAAGGGGTGAAACTTAAACAAAATTCAAATTAGAACTATTACGTTGGAATATCCACGGTAATCTTAACATTTGAATACGTGATGCGAAGAGTAGACGGAGAGATTACTTGGCATCATTCGATCTTCAGTTGTAGCGAATAGGTCAGCCGGTACCAGGTAGTTGAGTACCACGGAGCGTAGTGGGTGAATGGTAAAGATCCAATCTCGCTTGCGGAAGGACGCGGCTGCGAATCCCCGTCCAAGCGTACAGAATTCAGTTCTTTTATGGTTTTCCGCAATAACTTCAGGTGAATTATGTTGTGGTTTCTTCGAAAGGTCTTGGCCGAATTACTTCCCGTCCTTTGCTTCAACTCCTTTCTCGTTTCTAAAACCATACAAAATAAGACTTGGAGTTGCGACGATTTGGGAATGAGAAAAATTACACACAGATTACCGAGGAAATGATGATTAGATTCTGTTTGGCTGTGGTTCAATGTGTGACCTTGAGTAAAGAAAGGTTAAGGAAGAAGCAAAGAAAATTTGGTTAAAGCTGCATCCAATCAGAGATTTGAACCCTTAAGTCAGGTAATCCTTCTGGTAATGGGCGGAGTCGCCACCAGCACAGCGAAGAGGTCTTCAGTGTAGTTCTGAAAGGCCATCAGGGTTTGACCGACTCAGAAGAACGTGGACTGGTCTGAATTAGTACCAGACGTGGCAGATGCTTATGGCTTTATGCTTCGTCGTTGTCAATGTCATTAGAGGCGGCAGAGGACTGGGGCGAGGAACGGAAAGGAATTCGGCCATGGCCTTTTGAAGGAAGTATCCCGGCATTCGCCTCAAGTGATTTGGTAGAACCATGGAACACTCAAAGATGGATGCCCGAACGGGTATTCCAACGGGCATCCTCCCGAATGCGAGGCTGGAGCTTTACCGCCCAACCAACACGCTCCTTCATATGCACGGACTAATATGTAAATATTTAATATACAAGCTAGACTGTAATACGATGGATATCGTTGACCTTAGAAAAGAGTATTGTATGGTTGTTATAGCGTCTAAAGATTGAAAAAAATAGTTAAGTAAGTGGGTAAAGAAAAAAGATTTTTTGAATAATTCATGCAATATCGACTTATTTCTGACCAGCTGAGAAGCAAATATCGTTCACCATTTTGGTTGTGGTCCATAATGCATAACGTGCTATACAACACAAAAGTATCTTCGCAATGTGCCTGTGAAGTAGAACGATATACTCGGGACTATGGGCTTTAAATTATTAGAAATCCATAAAACTACGACTATTGCATGAATGTGGTTCAACGAAAGAAGCAAACTAATTCGTGGAACATTCATCTTAAATTTCTCATTCTGACTTCACATATATCTTACTTTACCCTACCTATATGAAACTGCAACAATACCGGAGCAGTGGTTGTTCAGTGAATCCGTTTCATCTAAAGAAAGAAAAAGTGAAGTGTAAGTAGATTCTCGCACTCGCAGTGTGTTTTGCTAGCTATATAAGCAAACCAGCTTTAATGCTCAGACTGGCGAAGATGAGGATGAGGAGTCTTTGAGTCTTCGTTTTAAATGTGCCTTCTTAATACTCCAGTAGCCCGCCTCCCAACCTTCAGCTGGGAGGAATGAAATAGTAAAACAAAAGAAATAAAACCAGAAGTTTGGAATTGAATTTTACCTTCCGGCGGCTTCCTCTGCCGCCATCATCAGGTCCATTGTCGTCGTTGCATTTCCTCCCCAATTGAGGTATATAATATGAGAAACAAGGCTTTCCCGGAGTATCAAAAATACGCCGGGATAGCCTTGTTTCTCATATTAAATTAGGGCTGATGATATTTTAAAAAATATCGGATTTCCGATATATCAATATTTTAAAAAATATTTATATCGCATTCGATATATAGAAGAAAAAGTATCGATATATCGACCGTATTATATAAAAACAATGTTACAAAAACAAATCATTTTAAAAAAGGGCAAAGTCTTGTGGCTATTTAATGATGAAGAGTTGTGAGATATTTTTCTGAATCAAGTTTTGATTTTCTCGGAAAAAAATAGTTTTTCACGACATTACGGATAAATCTTTTTTTTAAAATTGTGATTTAGCTATTATACTACTACTTTACTAAAAGGAAAGGCAGAATGTTTATGATTGACTTGTGAATCCAGAAAGAGCATCGCGGGAAATCTTGGCATTTGTGATTTTAAAAGCTCAATAATGCATCATTGTAGAGGCATTTATTTAGGTTGATGTTCTATTATCAGAGTTTGCATAATGACCAAGACACTTTTTTTACAAGTATTGTTTTATGTGGAATTTAATTTCTTTTTGTAGGTTGATAGCTTATTCTGAGTCTTCTTACTTTTTTGGACCAAATGTTTGCATCTTAGCAAAGATTGTGTATCCGAATTTATCAATATTCCTGCTTACATCCAATTTTCATGTCAAAATACTTACCTCGACAGCGCACGCTCATGTAAAACAACGGGCTCGAGTCCGATTCGTTCTGTGCGAGCTTCGCCGTGTCTGCATTGTTACCATCGGGTAGGACTACCAATAACTTCCAAATTAAATGTAGTAACAAAGTAAAATTAATTGTGTTTTTTGATGCTCCTGATCTTTGTGCAAAACTGAAATTCAAGGTATATAGCCTCATCAAGATGAAAGCAATTAACCTACAAATTTTTTTAAGACGTTTCAGCTTTTAGATTGGCATTGATAAAACACAGGAACTTTTCTTATACTATGGGGATGAAACCAAGTATGTGTACCAAATTACCAATTTCTAGGACAACTGGATGTTGCATAGAATTATGATGAGAGAACGTCATAGTTATTTAAAAGAGTTTCAGATCCAAAAAAATCCAAACTAAGGTGGTGAATGAAGTAAAATTTTGCTCCAAAACTCATGTCAGAAACTTCATACTTTTCAAGAGCATGAATTCATGTTTTTACCGTTGTTTCTTCTACTATGAATGGAGAACTCCCATCATTAATTGAAAATTTCCCCTTCTTTGATATTGCTTCGCAAATGGGTAACGCTTTAACATAATACAATTTTCTAAAGCTGAGATTCTAGGTGGAATGCATGATTTAGGGCTTGCTCTGGGTGATAAAATCGTGTCCCACAATGCGTATGGCAAACAGTTAAAGTGGCGACATCAATGCGTTTGGCCAACAATCAAGGAGGCGATTCTCGGGGTCTGGCTGGCAACAATGTTTGAAGAGGCGGCAATCTCAGTTTTTTCCCCGACTTGGAAAAATCCTAGAGCCGTTACTGTCAAGGCAGTTCCCTTGGCGTTAACAAATTGTTTTTTTAAAGGCACCAATCTATAATAATAAGTTTTTAGCATAGTGCTTTGTAAAGGCAATCCAAAAGTGGTAAATTCTTTTTTTCAATTTCTTATGTTAATAACACTGGCTGTGACATAATTTTGGAGCTCTATTCTTCTGTTTGTATGGAACAAGAAGCGTATCCAATTCGTGCGAAATATTTAAACTGTGGAGTGCGAGATACAGGCTTATAATTTCCGGGACATTTCTGGGCCTAAAAAGTATTTTAGCGGTATGTTTAAAGAGTGAACAAAAATGCAAATTAATAAAAAATTCTATTTTAGGTAAATATGCTATCAAACTATATATAGCACCTCTTTTAACTTTATTAATTAAACTATGGTAGAAAGTCAACATCAGGTATTATGAATCAAAGGAAAAATACTAAACTTAAAGCAAAAATTTAGGAATTTTTTTACATTGGTACAAAATCAACATCGGGTATTATCAATCAAAATCTCAAAAATATTAAACCAAAACTGAACACTTCTGTTAGACTCATTAATTAAAATTAGGCAGAAAATCAACATCAGGTTTGATCAACAAATAAAAAAAATTAGCATCTATCTTTTGCTAAATCAAAATCAACATCAATCAAAATAGACCTTAATAATCTACTTTTAAAATATTTATTACTAGATTTTGCCATTTTCATAAATATATCTCCGTCACTGCTTTGCAAACCTGATAAAATTTCTCAGCAAGAGTCTTCAAAGTTGTGTGAGTTTACAGTTCAGCCTTGATCAAAGCCATGAACGTTCTGTTTCGCTCTTATTTCATAAATCATTCAACGGGCTAAAACTTGTCTCGTAAAAGTCATTGCTTGTTGGAATTGACAAAACAAAACCAACTATTATTTTTTTTAAATATTCAAAATCATTAAAAACGCTTGTTCTAAAGAAATTTGCCCAGATTTTATCGTTTGTAAAGTCTTTTGGAAGGACCTGAAAAACACGTTTCAGACATGTGTACTCTGTATAAAGGAAGTTAATGTTAACTGCATTTGGAATTTTCAAAGTCCCAGAAAATTCAAAGAGTATTTTCATGTCAGTTACAATTCCTCTGATTTAAGGGACATTCCATCCTCCCGCTGCAAGCATGGGATACTTGGCTTGGCCTAATGACCACCGTGGTGAACTGAGTTTGAGAAAAAAACTAGTATATGGAAATTCCGGGACAGTAACGCATAATTCCTGAACACGAGATCAGACACAAAATTCCGGGACATTCCCGGATTTTCCGGCTATATGGCAACTCTACCCATACCTGGTACATTACGATTAGTTTCTTAATGCTAATACTTTTGCATTGATTGAAGACAAATTTTAAAGACTTTTCAAAATGGACCAGACAAGAATTCTAATGAATATTGAATGAGTTATTTTACCTTCGTTTTTTTTACTTCTCCGACAGGCCCGCCGCTAGCTGTTTGAGCACCCGCGTGCAATAGCGATTATGCCGCCCCCTGTCCAACTACTTATTTATTTTATTTATATTTCCTGATTTTACATAGCCTACTACCTTGTTACCTAAAGTAGGCCCTTAGTTTCTACAGTTTTATTCTTAAAACAATTTACTTTATTTTTTTTTTTATTTTTTTTGTTAATAATATATCTGGATAATTATTTTTAAGGATTTAATGGATTTAAGTATTCTAATAGTAAATCTACTAATTATTC
This sequence comes from Vandiemenella viatica, assembly GCA_031002005.1. Lineage (NCBI taxonomy): Eukaryota > Metazoa > Arthropoda > Insecta > Orthoptera > Morabidae > Vandiemenella > Vandiemenella viatica. The sequence continues at coordinate 11,608,808 of JARYHS010011408.1, read as the reverse complement.
TAATAATTAATATACCACTTAATCTACCA
>JARYHS010011408.1:11243756-11607779 GCA_031002005.1 Vandiemenella viatica | reverse complement strand
GTTTCGTGGAATTCGTCGGAGCCCCCCCCCCTATTTCACCTCACGTAAGTAGTGGACGCCCCCTTATCAACTGATGCAATCTGCAGTTTTCCAGCTAATAAAAACACAGCACATATTATTCGGAGTTAAATTGCAGTGAGACAAGTAAAAGAAAAATATTAATGTACAACAAGAAGACAAATATACATGCTGCCATTTACTTCTTCCTTTTTTTACATATGGTTTTATGGCTTGTCGACGTCGAAGTCGTTAGAGACTGGTGCGATATAGTGATGACAGCTCTGTTAGCAGAACAGACTGAGGATATTGAGGAAATACTGAATGTAACGAACAAAATACTAGAAGAAAAATTTCGTTTAAATTCAAATCATACTGAGATAAATGTAACGAAATGATAGCAACAAAACCGAGAGTGGTGGGTGAACGGTTAACGTTCTGGCTTCGCATTGGGGAGGACGCTGGTTCGAATCCCCCTCCGGGCATTTGGGCTTTCCATGGCTTACCCAAATCACTCCAGGCGAATGCCGGGATGCTTCCTTCAAAAACGCCATGGCCGACTTGTTTCCCGTTCCTTGTCCCCAGTCCCATCCCGCCTCTAATGACCTTAGCCGTCGACAAGGCGTAAAGTAATAAGTAAAAAAAAAATAACAACAAAGCCAGATTAAAATCAAAAATACAATAGTAAGTGAATTGTGTAACTTAGTGAAAATGATATAAAAATAAAACAGATTATTACTAGCGAAAAAGGGAATTGTTTCACTTTAAAATGATTGGCCTAGGATTCAGAATGAAATTTCTAAAAGCGTATGTATTCAGGGCAACATTCAATTACATTAAAAGTTTCACAGTATTGAAAGTTAAGTGGACAGAAAAAGCACTAATTGAAAGTGTTTTACAATTGATGGGAGAGGATAGAAATTTGCGAAAGAGAATGCTCTCTGGACCAGTATGACACAATTATAACTACTTCCGTATTAGCATGAGACCACTACAAGTTCATCTAAAAGTGTCTTGTTATTACTAAAGTAGTTCTAGTGGTGGTCAGCTGGTCGAGGGTGTATCGCAACTAATTACGACTTGAAATTAATGTGGTTTGCGATTTACTAAGGTGATATTCGAACGTCACTTCCTCGCGCGACGGAAAGTACTTCTAGCAGCATAACTATCTCTATTCAACCCAAATAATTCACGGCGCACCGTTTAGTACAACTGAACAGATCTATTCACCCAAACAGATACTTCCTATTCTAATCAATCCATTACACACATCAACGATTTTTCTTAAATCAGTTCGATAGTTTGCATCCGCCTCGATGCGTCGCTGTCTTCTTTCCCTCTTTTTTATCCTCTCTGACTCCGCAGATCACGTGACTCATGCAATACACCTTCGTTATATAGCCGTCTCTTTTACATTATAACGGTTAACCTCTGCTGCAACTCCTCTTAACTTTTTGAGGTTTTACTTACTTTTTTTATTTATTTAATGGCTTTCGGCCTTATCGACCATACAGCCAAGTTCTTTAATTTTATTTTTCAACAATTTACATTCCAGTTTCTTTATATGTTTTATTTAAATTAAATTCTATTCTTATAATATTCATATAATATAATGCATCGACTTGAAATCAGATACATTGTTATACCTCTTACCTATAAGTTCAGGATTCATTAAACAATTAGTGGAATTATTCCAACGCTATGACTTAAACCTATTTTGCTCAATGTATAGCAGTTGTACCCTAACCATTCACACTTGGCACTCATTCCAGTAATATGATATTTTGCGAGGTTGGTATACAGTAGTCAATGTATCAACTTTGTTGCAAGAATTTTTAATTGGATTCGCTAGATTTATATTTGACTGTTTCCATCCTTGAGAAAGAACATTATGATCTTGTATATTTGGTGTTTGTTGGAAGAGAGCAAGATGGATAAAGTGGTTGGAAGAGGAGTATTACACTTTTTAAGGTTTCTCAGCATTTTGTCCTGAATTTAGGTGTATTTCTTACAAGAAAATGGGACATGATCCATGTCCCCTACTGCTTAATCAACGGTGTCACATAGGGGTTGTCTCTCTGACCTGTCCGATTTAGGTGGCTGGAAAGTTGTCGTGGTGGAATAGGCTTCTAATAATGTTGATTAAGTGGCGTCTGTTACTTTCCAGTTATGGAACCACGGTTTGTAAGGCCACGTTTACACGTTGCGAGTTGACTGGAACGAGTGTACTGTCTTGCTGCGCGCGCACAGCACTGGATAGTCCACTCTCCTCGTGTCAACAGGTACAAGACAGACAGTTGACTGAGGATAGTGGACTCGGTTCACGACCAACAAACAAGATGGCGACAGCTAACAAGTCGCATTAGCCGAGTAAAGCAGAGGCATTAAAATGTTTAGAACTGCATGAAAGGGAGGAAATTCCGTGGAATTTCAAGAATAAAAATTATAAGAACAAGGATTTTAAAACCTCTGCTATCAAAAAAAATTTCATAACGGTGTCATTTTTTATGTATCGACAAAAATATTTCGCAATAGCTCTTCAAATTGAGATACAGTTAGTCTTAAATCTATATTTTCACTTGCAACTTTATTTTTTAAAAAAAGTGCTCAGTCATTTAAAGCGTTTCTTTTTTTTATTTACTGTTTTAACCATTTTCTACGTTTTATTTTGTTATTCTTCATATCATTCAACATTATAATCAACAAATTAGCTGCGATATTAATCCCTTTCTGTAATATGGACATACTATTTTCAATCAGATCACAATGTAGGAGTAGAGAACTGTCCTGACAGTGCACTGTCTTGTAATTATTACTGGCATGCTAGTCCACTCTCTTACCCCACTACCGACGGTCCGGCCAACTGTCGTTTCCAGTCAACTCGCACCGTGTAAACGCGGCCTAAGGGATACATGGTTGGATGCGGCATTATAAAGGCCCTTTCTGGTGCATCGAATTTTTCCCAATCTATTTTCCATCTATTCTTTGCTCTTCTCACTTGTTATATGACACATAAATTACTACTGCAAACCATCTCTCCTTACTAATACACTAATATTGCTTTTATCGATTTCTCTGTATTCTCCTATAAAAGAGAGCACATTTTGCATCCTCTGTTATGCACTATACGACGTCTAATGTGGCCTCTTCGGTCATATTTTACAACATACTGCCTCCTTTTACCTAACAGAGAAAATAATTCTTCTCTTTCTCTCGTCTACGTAGAGAGATATCCGTCAACTTTTTTACCAGTATTAATCGCTTCGAGTTTCACTCGAATACACATTAGTTAGTACAGTGCAGATTTCTATCTACAGACTTCGTTGTCGGCGTGCGACGGCGCAGGATGCAACCGCTCGAAAGCCGCGCGTCGCGGGTCAGTCTGACGAGCAGGGGCCGGAATGCTTTGAGCGCCGCGCTATCTGATTGGCCGCTCGCTCGCTGCGGTTTCTGTGTCGTCAAACTGACCACATGCAGATAGATAGCGCCACCGCCGCTCTTCACGTCATGCTGATGCTCCTGGGCACAGCAGATATGTCAGTGCCAACGAGATAACCGTGCAACTCAAAGGACTGTGCAGCGCGACTTTAAGCTACGAAACAAACACGAGTAAAATCTCAGGCACAAAAGCCTAACAGTTGAAGTATCCACTGTATATCTTCCTACTCTCACTCAATCACTCACCTCGGTAGCTATTGGCTGGAGATCTGTGGCGTCACGCGACAGCGTTCATTTGAAGAAAAAAAGGCGACCAGAGATATCATTAGAAGAATTTCGATGTTATGTCCACAACTTAATAGCTAAGCAACTACTACCAAATTAACTGCCGTAATACAATCATCTACATCTACGTCCATACTCTGCAAATCACAAACATTGTGGGTGGCAAAGGGTGCTAAGCACCAATCCTAAACCCGCGCATTCCAATCATGAATAGCACGAGGAAAGAAGGAATGTATAAAAGCATCAGTACAGCATCATATTCCTCGAATTTTATCCCTCCGGTCATAGCGACCTAAATAGATTGGCGGAAGAAGTATTTCATTGCACTCGTAATTTAAAGATTTTCGCATATTCTCCAGTAAATTCGAATGCAAGCTACGTCGTCTGTCTTCCAAACTATCCCAGGCCAATCTATGTATCAATTCTGTGACGTTTTCATAAGGGCTGTAACAACCAGTCACGAATCGAGCGGCCCTCCTCTGTACCCTCTCTACTGAGTCAATCAGAACCTTGCGATACGGATCCCAAACTCCACAACAGTAATCCAGATGCGGACGCACTAGTGTTTTCTACGCTATCTCCTTTGTATGAGCATTACAATTCCTCCAAATTCGACCTATGAATCGCAATTTAGAATTAGCTTTGCCTACGACGGAAGTTACGTGCAAGTCCCATTTCATGTTTATTTGTACTATCACCCCCAGATACTTCAAGGAATGAACCGTGTCAACAGCTGAATTGTTTATTTTGTACTCGTGAGCAATCTGATTTTCTTTGTTACTTATTTGCATTGCCTTGCACTTTTTTCAATTACGTGTAAGCTGCCATTTACGGCATCAATCGGAAACAGGATCCAAATCGCGCTGAACTTCTAAGCAATCGTCGGAGCACCTTAAAAATCAACCTTACAGTCATAATGTTTGATTTTCGTAGCATTTTATAATTAAAAAAATATCGATAAACTTTACGGCTGAAAAAAAAACTTGGAACTTCATTTCAGTAACATGTTTCTAATGAAACCAACAAAAAAAGAAACTTTGAAAATCTTAAACTACTCATGACCTCTGCTGTGACCACGAATACCAATGATCATTCCGACCTACGATAAATTTTAGTTTAGCTAAGACTTTTTCTAATGTTGCTGCTGGACCAAGGTTTATACATAACAGTTTATTTGATTTTTACGTATTTTTCTGACCACTTCCGTTAATTGTCTTTGTTCATGTTCACTGTACGTTATTTATCAGGCGATTTTAAATAGACATCAGATCAAATATATTTCTTCTTCTGCGGTAGTCAATCCTGGGATTGGTGTGCGGCAGTCTACCATTCAGCTCTATTCTCTGCCCTCCTCTTCATATCTACATATCTCCTGCAGCCAACATCTTCCATTATCTGCTGGATGTATTTTAAACGTCGTCTTCCTCGATATCTCTTTCCTTCTACCATTCCCTCCAGTATTGTTTTTGCTAAGCTCTCATGTCTTAAGATATGCCCAATTAATGTTGTCCTCCGCGTTTTTATACTTTTCCATAAAGAGTTATACTCTCCCGCTTTCTCAAAAATTTCCTCATTCGTAACCTTGTCCCTCCAGCTAATTTTTAACATTCGTCTATAGCACCATCCAGGATTCTTCGGAGTTGCGCAACTATTTAATAATCTGGAATCCGTATTAAGTTCTCTGGTCATTATAAATACTAAGGTCAATAATTACATTATAAACTATTTCGCAGCCTTAATATATATAAAAAGTGATGTTTTCTATCTCAAAAAGGAATTCTTCAAACTTTGCAGAGTGAACATTTAGGGTAAAATACGAGTCAAGTTCGAATGTCAACAAGTTCGAGTGTACGATCCTTGAACAATTATACGATAGTGCGATCGTCCCTGTCCGTGATTAATACGTCTATTACTACTTCTGAGTTATTCAAGCTCAAGAGATTTTATTCACGATAAGGGTGAGACACAGGTCAAGTTCATATAAGGTCAGATCCACTCAACCTGTCATGATTTTTAACCCTAAACACTGGAACCGTTCAAGACCCGTGACGGTACGCAAAAAACGGTCACGGGCTTACGCCAGTCAGATATAATAGTAGTGCTGTATATTACAACGCTGGTTGTAAAATTTACTCCAGCATCATTAAATCAAAATTACAAAAATTTTATGAACCCCTCCTTGGAGAAGAAAAAAGTCCGTTCTAGAAGGGTAGATCATGTGCAGATGATTATTTCACACTCAAAATACTAATTGAGAAATGTGGAAACGCACCTATCATTTATTGATTCCAAGACAGCTTTTGATACAATCGACATAAAAGTATTTCAAACATTAACAGCCACAATACGATCACAGTCAGAACCAGACAACAGCTGTCGGAATGGAAACCAATTAATCGAGGAGTGAGACAAGGATGTTGCCTATCGTCACTACTAAACAGCATATATATAAACAATATCTTTTGTAACTTGCGACAAAAACGCCATGTCAGAATCAAAACAGACAGACGTACCAGCCTGGACACGGTACTGTTTGCAGATGACCAAGTAGTTTTTGCTGAATCTGAAGATGACCTGCCCGGTATATAACCTTCACAAGACGGCAAAATAGTACAACATGGAGATTTTTCTAAATAAAATTTCCGACTTTGTGAGGACGTGGAAGATATATACTACTATCTTCTGGGATGCAAGCTATACAGCGACTTAAGGGAAAAAATAATAGAACACGAACTCAGGATCAAGGATATAACAGACCTGATACAAAACCAATCCATACCAACGCTAAAAGCAATACACAAATATGAAACACAGACTAAAATCAGAATGTAAAAATCACAGCTTACATGATACATGATGATGGCCAAAACAGCCAGACGGCTAAATCCATTGTTAAATAAAAAAAAAAGAAAAAATGAAAAAAAAAAATCAATCAGTAATTAGTGAAGACTCTGTTTGCTAGTGCTGTTCTGATATTATCATCATTCCTGCTTCGGCTATCAGTTCTAATTTCACTTCGTAAGTAGAAGAATTCAGTTCTTCCAGTGCACCGAATCCTATTTTCATATTTTATCCACTAATATTGGTATCATTACTGCTACAATTCATCATTTTTGTCTTATTCTGGTTTATACTTAGGTCAAAAAGCTAATTCAGTATTTTGATCATTCTATTTCGTAACTTCTCAATATCCTCAGTCTGTTTTTCCAGCAGGAAAACGTCACAGCAAATCCTAGCATTCTTTTTACCCCTTTAGCACTTACACCGCATTCAAATTTTTCTTTTACTTACTTTATTGCTTCTTCTACGTACAAGCTGAAAATTTGTGGGGATAGATTGTATTTACCTTGCCTCAAATTATTTTTAACTAATGCATTTCTCTGCTGGTTCACTACGTTCATTACAGCCACTTGATTCCTATATTAATTGCATTCTTTTCTTTCCGTATTTTAGACGTGGCCTCTTTAAAATTCTAACATTGATTTTTTGTTTCTGTCTTTACGCCTCGTCGACGTCGTGGTCATTAGAGAAGGAAAAGTACTGGGTACGAGGAACTGAAAGGAATTCGGCCATGAACTTTGAAGTAATCATCCCGGCATTTGTCTGGAATGGGGAATTTGTGGAAATTATAGAAAACCAAAACCTGGATGGTCCGACGGGATACAAATCCGCGTCCTCCCGAATGCGAGGCCAGAAAGTCATCGTCCACTCTCCACGCTCTGTAGTCGCCATTTCTTAAGACAAACATTTACTAAATAAATAACCATTCCGCATCTCTTATTCCCCTTGGCAGTAGGGCTGTTGACAAAATATCGATATATCGAAATATCGATAGTATTTTTTGAAAATATCGATATTTATGTGTGATATTTTTAGCACGATAAATCGATATTTCGATACTGAAATGTAGTTATCGGAGCCGATATTTTTTAAAATAAATTATCATTTTCCGTTTTTCTCGTAAAAAGTGTCATGTTACCTGTGTTCCACATGCAATACATTTACTCACAGATAGAATTTTAGGAAATAATGAACATTTTAAAACCCTAGCTGATCAAATAAAATTTAATCACAGATAGAATTTTAAGAAACAAAAAAAATTTTAAAAATCCTAGCTGATCAAATAAAATTTATTGCACGTTATGCTAAACACTTAGTGCTTCTGATTAATTATGATTCGAGCAACAATCAAAAGTAATAAAGAAGGCCAAATATTAATGCTCATTCAAGTAGTTAGTATTCCTTGATATTCTTGTCTGGATGCGTTGCAAAGATTTATAAAATTAGTTTTTAATTTACGCGGAAGTATTAGCATTAAGAGCTAATCGTAATGCAAGTATTGTAGTACTCCAAGTTAAACATTTTTTGCGAATTGATTATTTCTTGTTCCATATCAACAGAAAAATTGAGCTCCAAATGTATGTCACAGCCAGTTTAGTTATACCACTAACGAATTTATTAAGACATGAAACTGAAGAAATAAACATCTTCTGCTTTTTGATTCTCTCTACAAAGTGCTTAGTTGAAAAGTAACAATGACGTTTCCGATGCAATATCAAAGAAAGGGAAATATTTCACTTAATGTAGGGCATTTTCCATGCTTAGCAGAAGAAACAACGTCATCTCTTTTGGATAAACATGAGCTCATGCTCTTGAAGTTTCTGACATGAGTTTTGGTTCAATGGTTACTAAATTAAAACAACATTGGGATTAGCTGAGTATAGAAAAATCATCAGATGACCTAAGATTCTGGATAAATAGAAGTCATTTTTTCCTATGAAGTCAGAAATTTCTTTAAAATATTTGGTACCTTCTGCCACATCTGTAGCATATGATCGAGTTGCATCAACAATTAATCTTGCAGTGACTAATAATTGCAGTAGTCTACCAGCAGAACCTATATAAAAAAAACAACGAGTATTTTTAAAAACAGCTGCTGACAAATATTGGTACACATAACTTTACATTTTTATTAATAATTCGGAAGGACAGTCCACAAACCTACCTTAATCTTTTTAGGTCATAAATTTTTATTTTAAACGGAACTTAGTCAAGCTTAAATAAGGTGTGTGAAGTTTTACTTCATTAGTCACTTTACTTCGGAAGTTTGCGGAACTGAAACCCTTTGAAATTACTACGACACTCCCTGATTTCTAGTTTCTTTTTAAATAAAAAAGTGCCGTGAAAAACTACTCTGTTTCAGAAATTAAAGACTTGATTCAAGAGAATATCTCAAAATTTTTTACTATTAAATAGCCTATTTTAACAGGATTTATTTTTGTAACCTTATTTTCATTAAATAGTGTCGATATATTAATATTTTTATTCGATATATCGAATCTGATATTGATACCTTTAAAAATATCGATATATCGAAAATCCCATATTTTAAAAAATATGAACAGCCCTACTTGGCAGGAGTCGTATATCAGACAGCGACTTAAGTAAAACAGGCAAGCCGACAGCATTTGCACGGTGCAACTCATTTCTGGTACAATGCCCCTGCACGCAGATGCCCGCCGCCGCTTTGTGGTCCTGACGCCATCCATCACTTACCTCTTTCTTCCGCTTGCTACTCGTCCGTCTGGCTCCCGAAGGAGTCCAGCGGCCACTCGCAATAAAAAGACGGCCTTGATGTACGACAAGATACGGCCGCCACGCCGAGATACAACGCCAAGTAATTTATCGCCGGCGGCGCATAAATCAGCTGCGACTTTGCGCGGCCAATATATGCATTAGGGTCCATACATCAGAGCGGCTCGTTCCCCGATAAACCGATACAAGTATCACACTCCTCCAGATATGTATTTTGTATCGGAGAATTTAATTCGGATTTATTTATTTTTTTTCCGACGGCGGGCAGATTCACCGCAAAAATCCTCGTTTGGAGACAGTAATCGGGTTTTCCATTAAGCGAATTCCGCTCCTGTCGGTGCACAAGTGGATTTCGGTCGCTTTGAGATTTTATTTCTCGTACCGCTGGGGCAATAAATTTCCCGCTGCAGAAAGTGGCTAGCCAATGGTTACTGATGTCTCCGTAACGTACACTGTAATATTGTTTCCGTCTTTATTGCCTTACTGTTAGTTATAATCTCACTGAAGTTAGTTATCTCCTTTATTATTTTTGTTCATTGATGTTTTATCAGACATTTGAGCAAAGATTTACAACGTTCATTAGATAGATAAACAGTATCTTGAAATCAATTAATTAGAGTGAGAGTAAGGTTAGCCAAGGAAGGAGTCTACTAAAAATAATTTAAAGTTGTTCTATAATAAGTATTGCACGATGGCGCCCTATTAAATACACTGATCGGCCAGAATATTATTCCCAACTACTTAATAGCCGGTATGTCCGCCTTCGGCATGGATAACAGCGACGACACGTCTTGGCATAAACGCAATGAGGCCTCGGTAGGTCGCTGGAATTAGCGCCACATATGCACACACAAGTTACCTAATTCCCGTAAATTCAGGGGGGGGGGGGGGGTAATGAACTCTGACACCACGTTCAATCACATCCCAGATGTGTTCGATGGGGTTCAGATCTGATGAGTTGAGGGGCCAGCACATCAATTGCAACTCACCACTGTGTTTCTCGAACCACTCCATAACACTCCTGGCCTTGTGACATGGCGCATTATATTGTTGAAAAATGCCACTGCCGTTGGGAAAAATGGTCGTCATGAAGGGATGTACGTGGTCTGCAACCAGTGTGCGATACATATTGGTTGTCATGATGCCTTGCACGAGCTCCACAGGATCAAAGGTTGCCCACGTGAATGTTCCACAGAGCATAATTGAGCAGCTGCCAGCTTGCCTCCGTCCAGCAGTACAGGTGACTAGAATCTGTTCCTCAGGAAAACGACGGATTCGCACCCTCTCATCGGCATGATGAATAAGGTATATGGATTCATCAGACCATGTAACGCTCTGCCACTGCGCCAAAGTTCAGTTACGATGGTCACCTGCCCATTTCTGTCGTTGTTGCCGATGTTGTGGTGTTAACACTGTCACATACATAGGTCGTCGGCTGCGGAGGTCCATCGTTAGGAGTGTTCGGTGCACTGTGTGTTCAGACACACCTGTCCTCTGCCCAGCATTAAAGTCTGATGTTAGTTGCGCCACAGTTCGCCGCCTGTCCTGTTTTACCAGTCTGCCCAGCCTACGACGTCCGGCATCTGTAATGAGAGGTGGCCACCCAACCCCTCGACGTTTGTACGTGGTGTTGCGTTGGTTTCGCCACTTGTTGAAGACACTGACCACAGCACTCCTCGATCACCCGACAAATCGTTCAGTTTCCGAAATGCTCGTGCCGAGCCTACGGGCAATCACAATTTGCCCTTGGTCAGTTTCAGATAGGTCGTGCGCCTTTCCCATTCTAAACACGGATAACACTCTCACTGATACTACATGCACCGTGCGTGTGTCTGACCAGCAGTCATTACTCATCAGGTGACGCTGCTTTCGCCTGGACCGGGTTTATATCGATAGTAGGTAGGTGCTCATTTCGCCTGGACCGGGTTTTATCGATTGTAGTTAGGTAATCATAATGTTGTGGATGATCAGTTTATTGCTCAATGATACTGATTCCGAAATATTACTCAACTCAATTGTTCTATACTTTCAAAGTGTTAATGGCTAGCAATTATATACAGTTATCTTAAAATGATAATGTTCATTTAATTTTAGTTCAATCCAAGTGTTAGAAAGAGATCGATTCCCATTATGCAGTAAAGTATGCGGACCACCCCGTGGTACAACAAGGCAATGCACTCAATCACAGACCCAGCGGTTTCTTCAGCGGCACGAACAGAATATCTCGTCTTTGTTCTGGAGGCGTCTCTATAGATTAAAAGTTAACGATATCTAAGTTCCAGGCGCCTGTCGTGTTACCAAACACAGCATTTACACTTGAGAAGCTTACAAACAACATCTGTGCCTTATGGGAGATTTTGTAGACACGTCTGCGGTTAACTTTAAATCCATCTGCTAATTGAACTGTACTTCGTATCCCATTGTTGGCCGATGTCAAAGACTAACGCCAAACTCAGCACAATATGGAGCAATAGTCCCATACACTTTCATTACTTTTTAAAACAAGAAATCTACTATTGTAAATAAGGACTCCTTAAGTATTTTAATACTTTTTATCTTAATCAAGAAGGTAAAAGATTGAAAGGAAAAAGTTACCGAGTTCTGTAATAGCTTTTAACAATAATTCCGATTTTTCTTAAACACAATCGATTATTTTCCAAACTTTCTGTTGTTCAGTTTATTATACATTGCTTAATTAATTTTTTTACTGCCTGCTGTAGCTTCTAAGACTTTTATGTGGTTTATTTTAAATAAAGTCTGGATCACAGTTAATAAGTTCTGTAAGACGTCGTAATTAATTAATTTACTGATTAATATAGTTCGTTAATGCTGCGGTCGCCAGATGATGAAACCAAGCCAGTTTTAAGCAGCAAGTAGGAGAATAATCAATCAAAGTCATTACGTTCATTAATAAATAATTCTGTCCACGACAAGTTTGTTGATGAAGCACATTAACACTCACGAACTGGTTTTGCCACCACCAAATTTCGAGATAAAGGCTAATCGAAACTTCATTATCCAAAAGATTACAGAATTCTTAAAGAAAATTAGCATTTGTATCTGATTTCAGTTAAATCTACCATCACAATCTAGTGTTCACAGTTCACCTGAGTACTATTCCAACTTAACTTTTTACGCTCACTATACCTGTTAACCACATCAAGTTCTTGTTACACAAAGCCCGCACGCTAAAATTACATTCCACAGTAGCTGTATCTGGCAATGCTTCTGCTACGCGAGCCTCGTTCGCGACAATCCGAAGACGATTCCTGCGGCGGCAGCTACAGAGAGACTCAAAAACAATGTGTTAATCCGCTTCTCAGGAACTACTTCGCAGTGGCGGAAGGTAACTTTCATGTTACAAGCTGTGCAGAATTTACCCTCAACAGCTCTAATTTCATACGCACAAATCTTCCTTTAGATTTTAGCCAAAAATATAATAAAGTACTTTTTGTGTTTACTTGCCAAGTCGACGTTCGTCTCGTATCCGTTGATTTCAGGTTCGAGTCCTGTCGCGGTCGCCATAATATGGGGCATTGTAATGGTTAGTTTTATTCCTCATTACCTTTAGTGAAAAATATTATTTTACTCAAAGAACTATTCCTTTTAACAACAACCATTATACGTCATACAGTCACAATCATAGACAAATAAAATTCTCCAAGTAATTTCGTAACTATCTCGTGTTCAATTCTGCTTCTCTTCCAAACAAAAGCTAGCTTCTCTACATCGTCTTTGAGAAACTCGGCAGATAACTTGTAGATGATTATTATTTGGATAGCCACAGATATTAGTTCATAACATTTTTGATAATAATTAAAAAAGAATGAACTAGGTATCTTTTTCCTTTTATTTAATACTAAATTAAAAAATTTAACTGTAATTTCTTATGATTTCCCTTACAAGACTGCTAGGCGGTCTATTCTCTCCCTCCACCCAACTAACATGTATGCTCATTCTCACATCTTCTCTCGCACACTTTTAATATTTTATTTATACTTTAAAATAAACACATTAATACTAAATATACACATAAATATAGTAAAATTACCAATATCGCGTGTTGTGATGTGTTACAAGATACAGCAGAGTCGCTTAGATGTACCGTCACTAGGAAAGCTAGTCATACACAAGCGTTCCGAAATTATTCTCCATAGCAGCGATATTTAAACGTCTTTCGTCCTGCTGAACATATACCGCATTAATTTTTTCCGCAGAACTCCTACCTTCCGACAGTCATGTTCGTGAAAATTGCAACACCAAGAAGGATACATGTGATCATAGTGAAATTTACTCTACTTATTAGGAACGTGACATTAAACAAATGTTCAGAGTAACAGGCCTGTACTTGCACTCTGGCCGTGCCTGTGTGAATCCACAACGTGTTGGTTGTAATCAGAGCCTTAGACGTCCCAGTATGGATTCAAAGAGAACCTGGAGGTTTATAGGTTGCCGGATGATAAGAACGAACCAATTGCTGACTGACCATTACCCAGACGTGCTCGCTGGGCGACGTGTCTGATGAAACTGCAAGGCTAGTGAAACAGTGGTACCCGCCGTTCTTTGACGAAGGCTCGCACGTTTTTGAGGTAAAAACTTCTATAGTCGCGTTACGCGATTTTTGGGCAGGGGTAAATAAGGGTGATGCCCGAGTTATTCTACAAGTAAAACTAAAGAACAACGTTCATATAAACATAGTTCCGCAAATGTTTAGTTACGGAGTTGCGGCTAATAAAGGATGTTGCCTGATATTTAGCAACCTCGCTAATATGAAGCCATCGCAAAACTGTACGAGGTTACAGTAAAGCACAATTTCCATTTATTTTGTTGCTATTGATCTGGTGAATGTAATAAAACAAGTCCCAGACGTGTATCTGCAGTAGTTTTCCAGAGATTCCAGAGAAGCAAAGAAATAATTTGGGAAAATTTGTAATGTTATTAACTACTTGCCCCAATTTTTTTTTTTTTTTTTTTTTTTTTTTTTTTTTTTTTTTTAATTCCAGAAAATTGCACAAAGTTTTCAACAGAAGTTGTAGAGAATTTAATTTTGGAAAATGATAGTAATAAAGTTAACTAAAACCGTATGAATGTGTCACATAATCTGCTTTTATTAATACCATATTAATATCATTAACACCAAATTTACTTGTATAATCTCTGGAATTTCTGGAAAACTACTGCAGGTACACGTCTGGGACTTCTTTTATTACATCCACCAGACCAATAACGACGAAATAAATGGAAATCGTGCTTTACTGTAACCTCGTACAGTTTTGCGATGGCTTCATATTAGCGAGGTTGCTAAATCTTTTATTAGCCGTAACTCCGTAACTAAACATTAGCGTACCTATGTTTAAATGAACGTTTTTCTTTAGTTTTACTTGCAGAATAACATATTAAAATATTTGCATAAGTTCGTGAATCACCCTGTATACGTGTTCGCAAGGAACTACATGTCAGCATCACGGCAACCTGTTGCGCATTGGACGCTTTTAGCAAAATCTATATACAAACACGCCAGTCTTTAACAGATTTTTGTGGAATTTTCCATACGTATACTTTAAAGCAAATAAAAAAACAGTTGACGTTTGATTTACAGAACATCTGGATTACTGTTGTGGAATTTGGGATCCGCATCGCAATGGATTGATTGACACAATGGAGAGGATACACAAGACAGCCGCTCGATTCGTGACTGGTTGCTACAGCCCTTATGAAAGCGTCACAGAATTGATACATAGATTGGGCTGGGACTGTTTGGCAGGCAGATGACGTCGTTTTCGTTTGTATTTATTGGAGAATGTGCGAAATTCTTGACTTACGAGTGAAATGAAATACTCCTTCCGCCAACCTATTTATGATGACCGGAGTGATAAGATTAGAGAAATAAGAAGCCATTCTGATGCTTTTATGTATTATTTCTTTCCTCGTGATATTCAGCATTGGAATACACAGAATTAGGATTGGTGCTTAGCACTCTCTGCCACCCACAATGTTTGTGAATTGCAGAGTTTGGATGTAGATGTAGAAACATAACTCTCTCCTCTTCCCCCCCCCTCCCCCCAATTAATTTTTGTCACCGTTGTTCATACAAACCCAAAGTTTTTATCTTTTTTTGATGGTAGTTAACACACATATACTTCGAAACAAGTCGGTCTGGTAGCTCAATGGTTAAGGCGTTTAATTCGGAAAGTTCTCTTTCCAGGTCGTGGGCTCAAATCCCACTATGAGTGGGAATTTTTAGGAGTTGTATTTGATTGTATGAGCTGCGCCGGGACGTTCCGTAGTTCTGATTCCACATTAAACTGCAGGTCCCTGAAGAAAGGAATCAGCCTTCCTGCCTCTGACACAATAGCTTGGTACATCTCCTTTTGGAAGATTCGACGAACAATTTGGTCGTGAACTAAGTTAAATTTTTTTTTTTTTTTTTTTTAAGTGAAAACTTCTTTCGGTGCCTTGGGCGATTTTTAAGTAGGTAAAATTTTGTTACTTTGCGTCACCGATATGCTCATGTTAATAGTATTTCGGTTGCGGTCTGGCGGATCTGTGATTTATCTGTCAGTCTGGCGACCGAAAGGTCTCCGTCTCGAATCTCTGTCTGGGTGCGTACTTTCATAGACCATTAACTCGACCTTGACACCTGGCGTATCTTGCCGTGTAATGTGAAGTAAGACAGAACGTTCCCGTGGTTCGTACTCCACGTTAAACTGTCCATTTTACCAGGTAGCACTATCGGATTAATTTAAAGGGGCTAAGACAGGGGCGGAATGCTCAGCCAATAGAAACCCTGTCACCAGGTCATTACGACCACACGGAATTATTGTTATTTAGTATATCTGTAGCTATAAATATGACGTGTTACGAGTATGATATTAATAGTTTTATGTTTTCAGTTCTGTCAGCTGTCCCCAACGACTTCTATGTTTTTTTGTTTTTTTTTTTTCACATGTTGACGGGTATTGTCACTCTGTAATATGGCCTGTGGAGTAGCCTGGGGCTGTTCCTCAGGTAAAACTTCCCGGATGTAGTATATGGTAGCGAAAGTACAATACTCTCGCTAGTGAAAATGCAACACTTTCGCTGGAGGAAAATAAAAAAAAAAAAATCCTTTAACTGTGCTGACAAACGCTGCTAGGGAGGGGGGTGTAACCTCCTGGCAGTAGGGGATACATCAGCCAAAAATATCGCTGATGATAGCCCCAATTTGAGTGCCGAAACGTTGTCGCAGCGCTAAAGCCATCAGTCTGCGCTGCCACTCCAGCTAAACGTTAAATGGCTTCTCTTTTTATCAGCGTGGTGCTTCGCTTTGTCGTAAGATTCCTTGTGACTCTATCAACAAGGAACGCGTCTGTAAAGCACTTCCTGAACTCACCAGCCTCATAAATTCAACAGGGAGGCAAAAACAGCCACTGGCGCCTCAAAGCGCTGCTTTTAAATTCAAAGCGAGGCCTCCGGCTGACGGATCGATGCACCAACTTGTCTTTCGGTTTCTAAACCGAATCTCTCCGGTCCTCCCAGCAGTGGAGGCTTCCTCAAGAGCTGGAGTTGCCGGCTTAAGGCTTGCACCCCGCCTTGGCTCCAGTTTCCTTCACACGGCTTCTAGCGTCAACATCTGCACACGTAACAGAGGTACGGTCACTTCATCTATACTCTGCAGTACACGGAATCATGGGCTGGAGAGGGTGCTATGCACCAAAACAAATCTCTGCTCTGTGCATTCAAATTTACAATGACCCGAGGAAAGAAGTAATACATGCAAACCTTAGGGCTGTATTTCTGTTAAGAATTATATGTTAATCTTTATTACATCTCGAGTGGTCAGGTGGCTCAGTGGTTAAGGCGTCTGATTGGAGAACTAAAGGTCCCCGGTTCGAATCCCTGCCTCCGTGGGAATTTTCAAAGACCCTTAAACCTACCCTCATCTCTGGCACAGCTTGCTGTGTAATGTGAAGTTCGCCAGAACACTTCCGTGGTTCGGATTCTACTATAAACTGTAGGTACCCGGTAGGACTACGGCGTCAGTTTAAGGTGGCTACGACAGGGGCGAAATGCGCAGCCAATAGAAACGCTGTCACCAGGTCATTACGACCACACGGAACTAACTAACTATTGCGTTTATCCGTTGGCCTCGAGAACTGGGATCTCTGGATTGACACCAAAGAGAAATTCTGGCTACTCCGATTCGGAGAGAGTATCTTTGGAGGAATCAAAAGAGAAAGATTATTACGAAAGAGAAAGTAATTGGTGGTAATCGTTTTGTACATAAAGTGTTCACGTTGATAAAGTGAAATCGTGTGATTATCGATTCAACCTGTAATCCTGTTGTAAATATAAGAAGATATGTATTAATTTTCGAAAGAGATCGTATATAAAAATTTGCACAACTACCATAATTCTTACAACGTCAGTACGGTACGTTTTTCCCCTCTAATCTCAAGTCTCTTTTCATTGTGACCCAAACAGGTGGGTACACGAAACATTTCGTCACATTACTAAATGAACGGGTGCGTCAGTTAATTAAAATTAAACCTTCGTCGTCTGTCTGTTAGAAAATCTCAGCCCAGTATAGGTACCAATTTTATGACGTTTCCGTAAGTAATAAGAAACAAATTATAATATCAGTTCCAAACCAATAATGATTTAAAAGTTTCCTCAAATTAATATTTATTTAAGGATCCTTCCGGCGGTTGAAATATATACTCACCCGTGTGAATTTGAATCCAATATTCATCAGTCATCAAACTCAATTCTGAAAGGAGTAACCTCATCGTATTTTCATTGCTTTTGCAACAAACTTTACTATGCATTGACTGCAATAAAAAATCTACATTAAGAAATTACGGGCAACAGATAAATAATAGATATGTTTCAAGCAAATTATTCTGAATAGAGAAATATAGCTTGTTCAGTACTCAATTTTACTGTTAGCGAGGTAGGATAAGATGGAGTGTCTGACTCATATTAAACATCCGTTTACAGTCCACTTCGCATGATCCGACGTTTCGATCACAGCTATCGGTCACTGTCAGGTGTTCCTTACACGTTCAGCGCATTTCTATGCGCAGCTGTACAGAGGAGAGATCGATCACGCGTTGGTGCTGCAATCCCGCACGGATCAAGACATGGCCCCATAGTGTGTTCAGTTCTTTGTATGCATTTATTATACATTTACAGCTACTTTCTAAGAAACCTGTAACCGTTTTACCTCACGACTGTATACTAATGAGTATAAGTATAAAATAATGTATATAATTATTTGTAATACGAATTTTAAATCTCAAATGCTGATGGTATTTTGTAAATATTTCTGGTAGTAAAGAATAATCGATCTGATTGGAGCCGAGGCAAAGGGGAATTTATAGAAAGAAGAATGAAGACACATTAAGAAAAGGATAGAATGGCTTTAGACTATGGTGGCAGTTTGGAAGAAAGTTGCATAAGTTACAACATTATTAGTTGGACTATAATAGAGAGACCTAATAGAATTGTACAGAATTGTTACAGCAACGGAAGAATCAGTCACACATACGTGAAATTTGTAATAATTTGTTATAAATTATGCCAAGTTGTAAATGAAACTTGTGTTTAATATGAATCGGAAAGTTCTTGGCGATACAAACGTTATATTCGCTGGTATAAAAACACAATATTTCGATGACTAGCTCCGCCATTTTCCTCAGTTTATAACAGGGCTATATTTTCTTCCCAACCTTACCAGGCAAGCCAGGTTATAAACTACCGATGATTCCTTTTATTTGATTCGGCAGTCGTGCATATAGTGTAATGCATTTAAGTGAAAATAATATTTGCTAAACCGAGAAAAACCACACATATATGGAACACCAATAACGTGAGACGTTTATTGAAAATCATATATCCAAAATAACAAAACCGCTCGCATTCTTAACACCGTCCGTGCTCTCTTTTGTCTCACAGCGATTACACACCTCTCTCATACTAGTTATATTATTCTTTGGCAGCGCCCGCTGACCAAAGATAATTGTCACTTACATTCAATACTTAGAAGCTAGTCTTAGCGTATATGCTACAAGTTACGTAAACTTCCGTAATGATCTTTAATTGAGCAAAAAGTACGAAAGCAAGAAATTATATATTCTACTTATTTTCTACGTCGCCAAGATATGCAGAGTGAGTGAAAAAGGACTTTACAACTACGGAATGATATAGAAATTTGTTGGGATAAGCTACAGAATAGGAGGATGTGTCATTTTGTAGCAAACAACCTCAAATTTGATCCACGTAGTGCATCAGTACATCATCTCGCCACCAGAAGCGCCAGCGTAGTGCACAGTCAAAATGGCTACTTTCACTGATGCGTTGCGTGCTCGCTGTGTGTTTTGGTTTCATGAAACGAATTCTGCAACAATTGGATTTCTTTCTCTGGGGTTTCATTAAAGATCGTGTGTTTGTTCCTCCCCTACCAAAGAATTTGGCCGACCTGAAAAATCGTATCTACGCTACCGTTGCATAAGTTACGACCGATTTGTTGCTACGAGTGTGGGAAGAAATTGATTACCGGTGGGTGTTTACCGCATGACAAACGGTAGTTACATCGAACCCACATCACACTAGACACTTTTATGTGAAACGTGATGTTGTTTGCTACAAATGGACAGATCTACCGATTCTGTAAATTATCTGGGTAAATTTCAATAATATTCCAAAGTTGTAAAGATCTCTATTTACAAATCTGCAGTTCATTTCAAAAATTTCCGGACAGCGAATCGCATCGTTGAAATAAAACTTTCTTTGTGTTTGTTTATAAACGCGAGGTGTTTTCGTACATGGGCGTAATCGTCTACGCATACTCTGAATTTACGTGTACGAAGCTGTGTGTTGGCATTAACCTGTGACGCGGCCTCAAAGGGATTCGTGCAAAACCCGCCGACAGAGCGCAGCACCCACTATCGAATCTAGCGACCCGTGCTCACTGCCGTAACGCTCGCTTTGTATCGCGTTACAGTCGTTACAGGTCAGTCGCCAACTTCACATATAAACTGCCTAGCGGTAGCAGGGAAGTTTCCAGTGTTCCTCCGCTCTGTCGTGGCGCGCTATTTGATATCCTTTACAAGCGGTATCTGTGAACAGTTTTAATATAAACTAGCATTTGCCCGCTGCTTCGCGCTTGGTATATGTAGAAATTGGTATTCCTATCATTATCTTGGCGCCACAATCTGATGATGGATTCTAATAGAACTTCACGAAACAAATCGAAAGTAAAGAATAAATTTTTTTGATATCTCGCTTGGTTCTCAAGATATATTGGCTGAAATATTACATAGTTAGGATGATATGCTACCTGGATTATAATGGTGGTAATTGGAAGTGGCATAGCTTTATAATTTGCCATACCCGTTACTGAATATGTAATTCTCTAGAAAAAGTGTATATAAAAGCAAAAAAGAAACGTACCCTAGACATGACACCATGAATGTGACAGAAACTTTAATTTTGGAATAGGAAACATTAACGAAGTTTGTGGTTAGGTTGAAATGCAACCTGGATCAGAATGACACCTGATACGTTTTGATAAAACATAAGGCACGGCAGATTTAGTTGTATAATTTGCGCGGTGCAGCATAAGGTTTTAGAAATCCTAGTTACTTTTTAACTTTGTTGGTTCCATGTTGCTGTCGTCAAAAACTCAACAGCGAGTATAACGTTCCAAATCTAACGTGATAAAAGCTACAACATTACAAAATTAGGGGTATAATGGTTATTTTAAGAGAATAACAGTTTATTCTACTGGCTGTGGTTTCAACAGCAGCCAAAATTTGTACACACGTTCCTTGTGCGATATTATTGCGGAATATTTGCACATAAGAAATATGTACTGTTAACTGTTAATGTTTATTGTAGGCACCTTTCTTCGAGAAAAATCATTAATATTTTACGGCATTCAGAGACCATTTAAAAACATGTCGTACCAGAGACAAAGTTTGTAACTGTCAAAGATGTTAATAATTACGGCGACTGTCCATACAATAAGTTATGTATTAATGACGCTTGATACATTTGAGTCACATATTCAATTAATTTTAATGTGTTAAATTTCGGATAACAGATTAAATAAATTGCCGAAATCAAGAAACGAAGCATGATCAAAAAAAAAAAAAGAGATTTGTATGATTTTACTTTCAGTTTTCCTGAAAGTAGTGAACATGTCAACTACAGTATGATCCATATATTATAATTACCGATCTAAAAATGTAATTAATTATTTCCCCCATCATTCGGTACATATAAGTCGTCAGCTATTTCGACAGATTCTTGTTTGGACCATTAGCTCTATAAATTTGAAAGCACCATCCATATTGCTGCGGTAGTTTTTGCGCTGGTCCCGTTCAAATAAAGAGACACACGCAGCTTGTTTACAGAGTTATAATAGTATACACTATTAATAGAACTATAACAGGCAAACGTCTGCATATTATATATTTTTTGAAGTGAAAACATGATAGGCGATGTTTTGATGGGGACATATCTATGAGTTCTACACTTCCCGTCAGCGACATACTATTATTATTTATCATTATTATTATTACTCCCCGATTCACTAATTGTGGGTGCATTGCACCTATCAGAAAGTTTAGTACTTTGGATGGGATATAAGGTAATATGGTAGAAGGCGACCATGGGTTATTTTGCGGAACCATCCCGGCATTCACCAGGAGCGATCTGGGAAAACCCAGATCAGGATGGCCTTTGTATTTTTAAGAACTATAGCTTATATCCGGAAGTACGTGACTTCAAATCCTCGTCCGGCCACCCATATTCGGTTAACCATGGTTTCCCTAAATCACTCATCTCAAATTGGCGATGGTTCCTTGAAAAGGCCATGGCCGAATTTCTTCCTTTTCTCTGTCTCCAAATCTCTCAGGCCAGTGACCTCGATGTCACTGAGGCATGAAGTTATATATATAATTACGCGTATAAGGAAATAGAATTTTGTAACAGCCCTCATACCCTAATTTTAAATAGCATTGTACTGTATAAAGCATTTTTAGTGAGCTAAAGTTTGCTTGAATATGATCTGGTATGTTTGTTTTGTAATTTCTTGTAAATCAGTGTATATAGACTTTTGTTTTATGAAAGAAAATTATTTAAAGTCCATTTAATATGTTTAAGAACAGAATTGTGTAAGAAAATTGCTTAAATGTGTGTAATTCCAAGTATTAATGCAAGTTACGATGTCTAAAGGACAATTTTCTACAGTTTGAAATGATTTCTGTAAATAATTTTGTATTTAAGTATCTCTAATTTCCATTTCTGATCATTTTGTAATGATGTTAAGTGATTATGTATTAATTCCGATTGTTTTTAATATGTTTAATTGTTTGAGTAATTGTTAATGTTCGAGAAATATCGGGCGGAAGGTTTTGAAGAATTCTCGCAATTTCGATAGAGCCTATATAAAGGAATTCGGCAGATGGACAGAGTTAGTTTATAGTTAGTTTTACTGCGAGTTTTACAGTTAGTTTTCAAGTTGAGTTCACAGAAGTTTTAGAAAGATTATCTTTGCGACTGCTCAGAAGTGCATCTCTGTATTGTATTTATGTATGTGAATATCGCTGACTTCATTTTTTGAGAAAATAAACAAATCTTCAACATAACCTTTTGGTGGACTTTTTAATTAATCAGTATATTAATTAAACCACCGAAGACCCTAACAATTTGCTTATGAAAAAATGTAGAATTTGTATTTATTTTTATTTTAAGTTTATTTTTGATAAAATATTATAATATAAATACTTTTAAATTTATTCTTCCACCTCTGCATCCGCTTCCGCAAAACAACCGCACGTTCGGGTGTCAAACATCGAACATCTGCTTCCGCATCCGCTACTATCCTAGTGTATTCCCCAGCAGTATATCAAAGTTTTCTTTGATTCCGTGGGACGACATCAAAAAGTTCCGTTGCATCACGTGACAGCTTCACCCCGTATTTAATTTTCACGGTCGAAGTGTGATTCCAATTATTTGTGTAAACACATGTACCTAATCTGTGTAGTAAATTTTTGGTTATCACAAGCCTACTTATTGGTGATGCAATTTTCTCAAGCAGTAGTGTAACAAAACTGGTTTACGAGAGGTTATTTAAGTGATTCTCAGTTAGAAGACAATGTGCATGATACTTCAGACGAAACAGAGATGGCTTGACAGACTTACAGAGAATCATAATGGTTTTTAACATCTCTTTTCTCCTAAAGGCCCCAGCAGTGGACGCACATGCTAGGTCGTTGCAAACTTTGGTCAGCGTATTTTGCGTATTCCATAACCAAAGAATACGTTCTACATATATTGGGAGGATATGCCCGGATGGTTCCTTCAAGAAGGTCACGGTCGAATTACTTACCGTTCCTTGCCCCTAACCTCGACATCGTCTAGTCGTAATGCTCGAAGCAAAAAAATAAAATATAATCACTCTATTTCTGGCGTTTCATGTTCCGTGCAACCTGCCTCAGTCGTATGGATCGGAGAATTCACTACCCAACAAAATCCCTGCTGCAGCGAAGCCTTGGAGACATTTCGCAGTGGCGGCGTCTTCTCTTTTGAGATATTATCCTTCAGAGCTTTCAGCCATAAACTTGGTAATTGCGAAAGGCAATTTCGGCTTTGATCGATTCTCCTCGTGGCGCATCGCATTATTCTCATTTCCCCCCCCCCCACCCGGCTCCTTCCCCCCCTGCTCTCCACCTCCCACCCGCAGCTCAATTGTCAGAAGTCTCGCGATGCGATTTCTCACCCGCGGAACAAGAAACGGAAATTTTGTCTGCATGCTTCAGCTCTGTCGCTGATTCTCGACAACCCCTTATGAGGTTCGATAGCGATCCATTAGTAGACCAAAATGTTTCTCTCTACTCGCTAAAGAAAGAACAGTTAGCTGTTAGTACACGCTGCGTTATTAATTCACTAACTGCTATCCGCGGCTTCTCTAAGTTTACTCTTGCTACTTCTAGTGTCTGTCTCTAGTCTTTACTGATAGTCATTGCATGCAGCAGAAATCCACGTTTATAGTATATAATAAGTTATATTTACACATGAAATTCATGAACAAATCATACACAAACTGTGTGTGAGGGAAACGAAGCCTGAGTAACCGATATAACAATAAGAAGTCTTACACACTCTAGCCATTTGTCTGTCACTGTTCGGATAGCTTTCAAAATGTCACCACAAAATGTTATTTAATCCGAAAAAGAGTCCTCCGTCCTTCCTAATCATACGTAGTATTTCCTTGTCAAATTTCATCAAGATCGCTTTAGCCGTTTAGTTGTGAAAATATAAAGTGTAACCCTGCTACTTTAAGTGTCCGTCTCTAGTCTTTACTGAAGGTCACCACATGCAGCGCAAATCCACAATTACACACACTTACTGCGAGATAAACAAAGCCTGAGCGACCAATACAACATTACGCAGACTCACACGCGCTATCCGTCTGTCTGGCGCTGTTCTGTTAGTTTTCAAAATGTCATTACAAAATGTTATTTAATTCAAAAAGTATCCTACGTGCTTTCTAATGATATATAGAAGTTCCTTGTCAAATTTCATCATGCCGTTTAGTCGTGAAAATGTAGCAAACAGAGTTATTTTTGCATTTAAAATTATTGTAGTCTAGGTTACTTAGATTGTTTCGATTAGATGAGCGTGATTTTGTCCTACAAGGGGGCTGCAATCTTTATCATACATTTCCGACATACGAATCAGAATGGATAGCGCAAAATATCCAGACGTCTGAATATTAACAAGATTATCGCACGCAATCCTTCACTGTCTAGTGGTTAAGATATAGTGTGTCCAGAAAGGCTCACCAATCAATGAACCTATCATAATAAAATTTGACAAGTAAATACCATATGTATTATAGTATACATTTTTCGAGATAATTACCTTAATGAAATCCCGGAACGGTGAGAAACAGACGGATATCGTGTGTTAGTCTCTGTAATGTTATATCGATCACTCAGGATTTACTTCTCTCGCTGTCAAGTTTTGAAACAAATTTTACGTAAGTTACAGCTTTCTATATCCAACTCAGGAAACAAAGTACTTAGTCCCACGCGTACGAAGTCGTGGATTATAGCTATTTATAATATAACCGGGACACCAATAATTAGCTTCTGGCGTTGCCAAGGCTCAATTCACTGGCTTTGCAAAATCAAGTAGAAGGACAAGAAACTTGATTTACGGGCTTTAATTAATATAAGGACTGGTTACCACAAATCCCAGATCGAAACGGTAGCTTCTGCCAAGTGAAGAAGAATTCCGCAGCGTGGAGAAAATTATACTTTCTCAAAATTGTTTGTCCGGTTATTAATTGGAAGTTAACGGCTAGATTCGTAATGGTCGCATAAATCGTGCGAGTGATGATATATCTCCCTCGGACTCGGCGGCGCAGCGAAAAAGACTCGAGAGCACTGTGGCCAGTTTAATTACGCCTTGCAAATAGCCCCGAGACACGGCTTTCAATTAGCTTAATGCCCACGCGAGCGCAATTTATGCGCGCCGTAGTCTTAGAGTCCGCCCAGATTGATAAACGCAGATGAAGTCATTAAAATGCATGAGCCACCAGCGTACCCTCTGAATTATCTGCACTTTTATGAGAGTCGACGGAGACTTCGTTTCGGCGGCGTGGTGCGCCATCCTCATGGTTGTCGCGTCCACTTTGGTCGTCGCAACCACCAAAGCAACCACTGCTCCAGTACAGCCGAGAAAACTAGTCGGACTTCGTCACTGGTGCCAGCTCACCCGCTATAATAAAACGCGTTCCCTGCCGAGGCTCTGTCTTCTCCCTTGGCCCTTAGGTTAAGGGATTCCTGTCAGAAGCACTTGCCGTCTTGGCAATACCTTCTTTTATTTGCTGTTTCCGTATAAATGTATACGAGACGGTACCAAAAACCGGAATTATTTTTTGAAAGCTATATATATTTTTTAAATTTTTTACATAACAATCTTATGCCCTTCAAAATACTATCCATTACAACTAATACATTTGTCCTACTGGTGCTTCCACTGTTCGAAACATTTTCTGTAGTCATCTTTGGAAATGGCTGACAGCTCCTCCCTCGTTTTTTTTCTTGACTTCTTCAATGTTGTCAAATCTGTGCCCTTTCATGCCTCTTTTCATGCGTGCAAATAACGAAAAGTAGCAAGCGAGTAAGGTGCGTGGGGCAGCGGAACCATGCCATTTTTACCCAAAAACGGCCTAACAGAGACAGCTGTGTGTGCAGGTGTATTGTCATAGTGGAAGAACCAGTCTCCTGTCTGCCACAAATCGGGTCTTTTTTTTATGAACTCTGTTCTTAAAACTACCAAATAAAAGGTTTGATTACCGGTCCGATATGGGGGAACAAACTCTGAATGAACTACGCCCTTGGCATCCAAAAAACCAGATGAGCTTTGTTTTGAAGTTTGATTTGACTTGACGAGATTTTTTGGATGGGGTGACAGTGGCATCTTCATATATAAGAACGAAGTCTTTCTGGGCGTTGAGAATGTATGAAATGCTATCGAGTGACTAGCTGAGTCAAGAATGCATTGACAAACGATATTTCGGCGACCAAAAATATTGTCGCCATCTCCTGGTGAAGTGCCGGGTGCAGCGGAAAGGCTCAGTTCTTATAGCCTGCCAGGAGGCAAAGTGCGCGGGAGTGTGAAAGCACCAGAGTACTGGCACACACCAGAGGTTTCTGGGACAGCATTCTCAAGGAAGGTGTTGAAATTAGTCTTGCCTCAAACCTCGTGAACCGAGACGGCAGGTACCAACTGAG
Organism: Vandiemenella viatica; assembly: GCA_031002005.1. Classification (NCBI taxonomy): domain Eukaryota; kingdom Metazoa; phylum Arthropoda; class Insecta; order Orthoptera; family Morabidae; genus Vandiemenella; species Vandiemenella viatica. Next base: position 11,580,672 of record JARYHS010011408.1, on the reverse strand, counting down.
TGATGCTTGGACCCCGGTCATCGAAGCGAAGCGTCAGCAGCACTGCAGAGGACTGCACGACAAGACGCGCCTCACTCAACTGATCACAAGCTAGGCGCTACCAGAACCACCTCCCCTCCCCACCCCTGAGGCCGGGCGGTGCCGACGTCAGCCAATCACGGACGCGCTCAACACTCCCGCGCACTGGGCCTCCTGGCAGGCTATAAGAACTGAGCCTTTCCGCTGTCCCCCTCTGCTTTCCAACCCTGGCTGACACCATCAAAACTAAGTCTGAAATCTTTTTCCACAAATGCTCTATATCACAATACGACCTAATCTCCGAAATAGGTGACGAATCAGAAGAGATGAGAGATATTAAAAGACCAAAACTAACATTGACGAGGCAATACCATATTTAATAGACCCCACCTCCAAATCCCCAAGTCCTCCATTAAATGTAAATAGGCCCTCATCATTATGAGTAGGTCCCCATGTACATACAATACACCCACCAATAGAATAAGTAGGTCATTAAGAACAGATGTAATCCTCCAGTAGACTAGTTAGGCTAAAATCAATTAAATTAGGTCCCCCTGTAAATATTCCTATGTAAATAACCCCCCATTAGGCTTAGAATTAAAACCACAAAAATCAAAAACAAAGTAGAGTTAGGATATCTTAGAATCAGATTTATTTAACTATGTAGAAATCCCGGCTTAAGAAGGACAGATGGGCTCTGCCCAAACCAGAAAATGACACAAAACATGACTACTGCAAGAAGCCATGTCAACAACCCTACCAGCGACAACAGCAGAAGGAATCATCCTGGAGCTGTCAACGAAAACGTAGCTAAGCTACATCAGATGACGCTGACGCACCCGGACGGGAACAGGTGTTTTCAACGTGATTGCTGGATGCCAACGGCCGAGGGAGGACCTCACCTGCTGCAATTGCGGAGGACGGCACGCGGCGTGCTACCGTGGCTGTCCAGCCCGCAAGCGCCTACAGAGGAGTACGAGTCGATGGGCCGAAACTGAAAGCAAAACCTATCGTCAGACATCCAAGCTCGCTGCCACTTTCAGTGAAGGGAACCTCGTGCTACGAGACATACGACCCGTGCCCCACCAGGCCGCACACCTGGCCACATCGATCATCGATGCTGCAACCATGACAAGATGTACCAGCAGTGGGGCGCACAGATTACACACATCATCGAGCTGCTAGTGCAGCTAATAGCATGTACTACCAAAAGTCTCCGAGCCCGGCGCCTGCTAATGTAGTCGCCGGCAACTACAGTGAAGCTTCGCATTGACAACCCAGCGAATTTCAAGAGACCAAGCCAATCAGAGAACACATACCAACAACTGAAGACGGAGTAAATGTCGAGAGACAAAGGCTCCACTATACACTGCCAAAGAAGACTAGGCAGAGAATGGCATCCTAGACGATGCACCCGGCGCTTCACCTGAAGATGGCGACAATAAATTAGTCGCCGAAACAACGTGTGACAACGCATTCTTGACTCGGCTAGTCACCCGAGAGCATTTCATACAATGACGTCTTCCATTGATTTGACTGTTGCTTTGTTTCTGGGTCGTTTCCATAGCACCATGACTCATTACCAGTAATGACCTTTGGCAGAAAATCTGGGTTTCAAGCTGTTGTTTCAAAGCACGACATGTTTCAACTCGACGTTCTTTTTTACTGTCACTCAGAGACCGAGAAACAAACTTTGCTGCGACCCTTTTCATTCCCAAATCATCGGTTAAAATTCTCTGAACCGAGCTCCAAGATAACCCATTAATCTCTGGCAGTTGATAAATTGTCTGTCGACGGTCTGAGAGGATAAGCAGTCAAATTTTTTCAACATTTTCGTCGATTCGGTCAGTTGATGTAGGTCCAGAACGAGGTTTGTCATCAAACGACTTGTGCCCTTCTTTAAACCAAGCGAACCAATCATAAGCTTCAGTTTTTTTATATTGCGTCAACTTTTTAAGCTGTTTTTAACATTAAAACAGTTTCAGCAGCATTTTTACTGAGTACAAAACAAAATTTCACACCTGCACGTTGTTCACTTAAACTTGCCATCGTCAAAAACGAAACAATAACAAAACGGCGCTAGCAAAAACAGTAACTGCAGATTAAGAGAACAAGCCAGGTCGCCAACACAGGCGGCACTGAACTGACCATCAGTAGCGAGGCAGAAATGTGTACTACACAAGCTCCGCCCATGGCTCCGGTTACTTTTTGGTACCCCTTCGTATTTTATATTTTTCGTTTCTGTTGAGCCCTTTTTAATTATTTGATATTTATTGTTTTTGTTTCATTTTATTTTTTATTTATTTATTTAATTTTACCTGTAGACTGGACGTGACATCCATAGTTCGGCAGCCGTCGTTGAGTTTCGAAGGCGTCCCGCAAATGTGACATCTTAACACGACTGGAAGCCCGAGAAAAATATATTAACAACGAAATTGTTTGTTGTTCAAGTAACAGCAGAAAATACCTAGGGCAGAGATGCAAAAGAAATATAATACGAAGCAAAGATTAAAAAGATTACAGTTTGAGGTTCGTTTTAATTTACATGTTGATTTTTGTTTATTTACTACTACTAGATGCAGAAAATCATGTAAGGAGAAGAGCATTCCATGTTTGCGATGTATCCACTGTTACAGTTATTAAAAACACGTCACCACATGACAAAAAAAATTGACAGGGAAGTTTATTGAAAATTCATAGAAAGTTCACACAAAACGTAGGTAGCAATGAAATATATCGATAAAATAAATAATAGATATTATTTTTTAAAATTATATTTAATTTCGAAATTTTTCATAACAACAAAAATTTTCGCCATTTAAAATGAAACCCAGTTATTTAAAAACACGCTAGCCAGATGCCTATAGAATCTAATAAGTGAAACATATCTGGTAAAAGTATAATAATTAATCAATATTCATTTTTCATTTGAAATTTTTCTAGAACAAATTACTACTACGATCATACGTGATACCAGTCATTTAATATATATATATATATATATAGAGAGAGAGAGAGAGAGAGAGAGAATCGTTATTAATTTATCTCTGTACTCAATAAGGTGACTCTTCCTGGCATTTATCTTCATTATATATTGACCTGTCCTGTCAGTTACGAAAACAGAACAACATTTTGTTTATACAAACAAAATAATCGCTCAAATAATGTCTTTGTAAAAATGTCTGCCACCTCCAATGCTACCACTGAAAAGGTTGTTGTCCTAAGTCAGAAGCCAATTCAAATTTTATCTAAAGTGGTTGTATCAGAAGTTTTTCTTTTTAAAACATATGGCAATATCCATTGCGTTTAACACTTTATATCTGTATTAATTTTCAGCATGTTTGACGTATATCAACTTCTATCCGAATTTTTTATTTTCATTTTCTTTTTATTCCGTTATTATACGTATAAATCGATATAATCTTAAATTATTCGTATCTCAGCAAGCGCAATAACACTGGATCATATGGATATATACAACTACTTTTGTTAATTTAATTCGGCAACTATAGGAAGGATGCATAAACACATAGTCAACTTTCTATTGACGCAGCCAACACAAAATGTTTTTATATAAATTAATAGCGGACTTCTACGAAATAATTTTAATTTTAAATAGAAGTCAGTCGCAGAAATAAATAGTTAACATTTTACTCTGGCAGCTTATGACATCCTTTGAGATATTATAAAGGGATTTATAACAAGAATTTTGTTTTTAAATTGCAAACGATCTGCGTAGAAAATTAAATACCGCACATCTGAAAGGGTCAGGAATTTAATCCTGGAAAATAACTTTGAAAAGAAATTACAGCGAAGCAAATGAGCCTTGTGGTCGTAGCGAGAACCACAAAGAATAAACAGGAACAGCGCGCGGCGCGAGTCATTTGTTAGCGCGCTCTGTGATATTGCCCGGATTGTTCTGGAATCCCACGCTAACCGTTATTAACATCTCTGCAGTTACATTCAAGCCGCCAGTATGCGGTTTCCTTCACTACTCGGGTTAATAAACAGGCAATAACATTCAGAGATAGACTTATCACAAATTTCTAAATGACTCTTACAATCCTCTGTAATATGCAGTCAATTTATTTTGTGGCAATTGGATGTTTTTCATTTAATATTTATTACTGATATATGCTATTTCTGGCTGTATAAAATTGTAATAAGATCGACTTTCATTCTATTCTATGGATTAGGCGTTTGATGATATTTGGGGTTCAACTTCTTGATTGTAGTTACTTTCTTCTTCCTTTTGACCTGTAAGATCGCTATTGTTTTGCAACTGTTTCATTATCTTTTCGTTCCAGACAGACTTTCAATTGATAGTATAATTTATGCAATATATTTTTCTTTTTTCATTTCATGTATTTTCATGTCTCGTACAACCTAAAATTTTCGTAGAAATCTTATTTCCAATTGTAAGGTACATATTCCTTACCGGAAATTATGGTTTGTGTTTTAAATATATTTTTAATGCAGTGAGGTCACAGAGCATACATTTTAACTTTGATAATTTAGTTTAAAGGTCAAAGAGGCAAATAAAGACAGTGTGGAGTATCTCTGAAAAGCAGATGAAGAGAAGAGACGAAAAAGAAATGGTTTTGATGAAATCATGAACGGACAACGAATTAAATGAAAGAAGAAACTCAGTTTGTAAATGTTAAATGTAATGTATACAGCCTGAGTGAGCAACGAAAGAGAATTAATGTATGATTTGTAAGACATTGTGTGATGAGAGGAAGGAATGTACCGCGAAAATAATCGAAGATAAGTGTTAATTGTATATTATATTGTTAATATGAATTATCGTAATAAAGTATATGCTTAGTGATCTTAGCAAACTGAACGAATTATTACGGAAAGTAAATGAATGAAAACTTCAAGCTATTTTATCATATCAGTAACTGATTGTGTTCTACAGTAATTTGCAGAGACAAATCTAGCAGCCCTTCTTCGGTAAATTAACAACGTCCAGAGATGTTAACATTAAACATGTAAGAATGAAATGTAATGCATGGAAGGGGAAAGATGACCGTGACCACAAGCTGGCACTCGATTTCAGACAAATGGGCCTATAACTGTTGATAAGGTACAATGAAAAAAAAACCTATCTTTAACACATCTGTACTAATATTATCTACACCAGTCCCTATACGTTTATTTTTTTAATTTTCTTAATCCCTTTCTGAAATCCATACGATGAATTTCAGATTTTTTGGTCTGCTCATTTCTAATTTATTGTCTTGTTAAGCTCGTTATCAAATTCAGATCCTTTCTTTTCTGATTCAATGTCCTTAATGATCTAATTAAACCAGTTTCCTAAAATCTCTGCCTTTTTCAAATCCTCAGTAACGTCTTCTCAATCCTTATGTATAAGCGTCTCAACACCCTCCCATTCCCTCAGTTTTCTAACATAGCCATAGAAATTTCTCGATGCATCAGTAATGTTCTCCCTGAACTGACCATAGTCTTCATAAACTCATTTTTAACCGCCTTCTTAGCTATTATTAAGCCCTTGTTTAGTTGTTTTAAATAATACGTACTACTCTTCTATCTCTTAACTCTGTTATGTTCTCTTCTTACCAACCTCTTAGACCTCCTCACTTTCCTATTACAGTATGCATGTTCTGTATTTCTCTTTATTTCCTGTTTTCGAATAAATGTTTCTTGTCCCATTCTTATTATCTCATTGAACTCTTCTCACCTTCACTCTACTGTACTTGTGTCTTCCATCCATTCGCTAAAACGTTCTTTGAATTATCTCTTCACGTTCGAAGATGACCGTGACACAATTTGGCACTCGATTTGAGGCACAAGGGTGTGGGAAGATTTTCTTTCTTAGGTAATGGGGTCGGGGACTGTAATAAATCACCAACAGAAATCATGAATAATTTACCTAAAACGGTAAATGAATTTAAAGATGAATTTAGTAGAAGGAAAAGTAGATGGGCAAAGGAAGGAGGAAAAAGTGGTGAGTAGAGAATTTGCCACCGGAGCAAGCGCTCCATTGCGGTTAAATTAAATTAAGTTACAATCGTTGCATTTTGTGTATTTCAAAAACATTTTCAGCATTGTAATTGTATTAAATTTTAAATTAAAAAATCGCCAATAACCTAAACCGCAGTTCTTTCACAATGGAGTTCTCAGTGAGGTTATTCAGTGAGTGATATTCTGTCCCTGCTTCATTGACATTCTCAAACTGAAAGTATTCTCTTCATAATCGCCCACTCTCTTCACTTGTTAAACACGGAGGGACTGTCTTGTTATTTTTGTGCCTTCGCTCTGGCCGTCTGAAATAATAAACAGTGGAACATCGTCCAAAAACAGAAATGCCAAGTAGCTTGCTGGAGACATCCATGCCATATCAAATTGCGTTTATAACAAAGAATCTCAAACATTACCTTCAATATTTGAATGGAATGTTGGCAGTTTGGTATACCTGTGGTGATAGCAAACGCTGCCGCTTTTGTTTGATATCCGCCGAGAAAGTAGTTCTCTGAACAAATTCGTTTTTGTAGTACCTCCACCGACACACAGCCCAAAGCAGGAAAAAACAAATCACAAGAAAAATGATAAGCAGGTCGTGATCTTCTGATGTGTGCGTAGTTGGCGTTAACAAACTCTTTGTGTCATGTATAATGCAGGTCGTTACCATCCCAAAAAAATGAGAGCCAATGATCTGAGAAAACATAAACAAAATGATGTGAGAATTAAAAACATTATATAAAGAACATAGATCACGCAAGCTTTCAAGTGCGAATGGAAATGTATTTTATTATGTGCATGATCTATATAATAATACGCTAAGCGAAAACTTTGGAAACCTTTTTAAGAATATTGCGCGCACGGAGAAGTGTCAGATTGGGCATAGTTAAAGTTTATTTGGAGACGAAGTGCATAAAGCCAAAATGTAGATATAATATGTGTTAAAAATACATTAAATTAAATAAAATAAATCATTCGTTGTATAAATTCAATTGTTTTTAAGTGGCAACGACACTTAGCGATTCTGCCAATGTCTGTGATCTTTGGTCAACAGCAAAGAAAAAAAAATTATAAGCATAGTTAAAACATGTTACAGATAGATTATTAAATGAAAAATAAATTCGCGAACGTGTGTGTGAGTGAAATTGGATCGGAGCCAACTATGTGACGTGTATTTCCAGCATTGAGATACTCTGTGGTCCTTGGTGAAACCAAAGAGTCGCATAAAGTAGAGATAATCTTTGAAGTTATAAAAGGAACATTTCTAAAATGAATGTAGCGATTCTGCTTGACACTATATGGTCTTTTTATTATTTAAAAGGTTAAACTTTGGTTAAGGGTCTTTTGACTTTTGAATTTCAGTAATTTCATAACGGTTTTTTTTCATTCAGATATTTGCACCTACTTCCATTATGTCTCGATATAAAACATTGACAGGTCGGAAAGAGAGAGACAGAAAGAATACCAATTTGCGTGAAATTCAAGATAATAGACCAAATTTAAATAGTGAACACACAAAATGATGAAATTATTTTGATGGATACATTTAAATGCGCACTAAATGTCATTCCAAGAAATTTTTATAGTTTCAAATTTAAAATGCAGGTTTTACAATGCAAAAAATTTCGAATCAGAAGTCACTTCAGGTGAAAGGACTGCATTTCCTTAATTTTTTCATAAAGCTAAAGCAGTTTTACTGATCTTAAATCAAAATGAATATTTGAAATTATATGTATGGTGGACTAAATTCAAATGAAAAATTGGTAAATAGAAAGTCAAAAATTATTTTGAAAACATTTTATCATTTGCTATGGTTAGTCCAGAAGCTAAAATTTAGAATACAGTCATGCGTGGAGTGCATCATTTTAATTTTGTAGGTATTGCAGGGAATTAAGGCAGACAACACAGCCTAATAACGTATTGGTACACACCCGCAGCCAACGACGTCAATGTATACAGTATATAATATATCTATGCTCGCAGCAAACGCAATAGAACAAATTCAAATAATGATAATTACTCTTTCACGAAAGAATCTAAATAACTTAATTAATTACGGTCCAAATTCGACCCCTGGGTGATTACTAGTTGGAATAAATGCCAATAACAACAGTACTATTTTCGAAAGTCAGTGATACCAAGGAATAGAACTGGGCACAGGAGAACCGATGAAAAAGAGAATACTGTAGTTATATAACAACACAAGAGATGAATAGGAGGAAGAGATGAAATGGAAGCTGCAAGAGATGATCTGGAAAAGTTGTTGCGTACAATAGTTATTATTACTATTATTATTAATTTTCATCGCGAAGGAGCAAACGCTCCGGCGGAAATTCCCCTAATCATAAAATTACCCATTCTTTATATTGTTTTTTAAAAAAATATCTTTTATAATTGCAGTATTAAATTCCTCCCCATTTACTTTTCCGATTTACAAATTTTAATTTTAAATTCGTTAAGCTTTCTTGGTAAATTACACGCCACTTCACTAGGTAATTTGTTCCAATCATTCTTACCAACCAAATACAGAAAATTTTCGCAATTCCTTATGCAAGTGTGACGTTCGTTTAAATACGTTGCTTTTTGTTTATTTATGACGACTAGATGGAGAAATTCATGTAAAGAAAAGAGAACCCCGAGCTCATGCTGCATTAACATCAGCAGTTACAAGAACCGAGTGATAATAACAACCATGGAAGTGTATCAAAGTATACAGGAAAATAAATAATTAGATTTTATTTTATTTACAGTTATAATGTGGATGAGTGTATTGTACGTATATTCAGCGTAGGACGTTGCTTGTGTCATTAATAAATGATTAATAGAAGCATGTAGCTGGTGCATCCCGTTCGGGCCTAATCATTAAGATAAAATTAAATTAACTAGCTCTCAGGGTTAACGTCCCCACCTGACGGACCAATCGCCGTTACTGGGCAGAGCACTTTGGGCAGGTCGTAGGAAAAGGACACAAAATCCTTTATTTACTGGAGAGGGTGATGAGAGGATGTACCAGAGAAGTTAGGGAGTTGGGTTACAAAACTTTGGTCAGACCATTGGTTGAATATGGTGGTGTTGTTTCGGACCCACATTTTGGGTAACAAACACAGGACTTGGAGTGCGTGTTAAGAAGAACAGCTAGATTTGTTTGTGGAAATTATTGTAGGATGCAGTCAGTAACTCATATGATAAACGAGCTCACCGAGCCTGGTGGGTGAACGGTTAACGTTCTGGCCTCGCATTCGGGACAACGCCGGTTCGAATCCCCGTCCGGGCATCCATATTTGGGTTTTCCATGGTTTCCCCAAATCACTCCAGGCGAATGCAGGGATGCTTCCTCCAAAAAGGCCATGGCCGAATTCCTTCCGGTTCCTTCTCCTAAGTCCAATCCCGCCTCTAATGACCTTAGCCGTCGATGAGGCGTAAAGCAATAGGTTAATAAAAAATAGTTGGACTGGAAATCATTAGAGGAAAGGAGGAGGGTAAAGAGTGCTGGGAATGCATAGGTCATATGTTGGTGATGGTGCTTGGACGGATACTGGTCAAGGAATTAGGAATAGTTCTTGGAATGGGAAAGATGATCACAAGTTGGTACTCGATTTTATACATGAGGAAGTGGGAAGGTTTTCTTTTGTGTGTAAGGGTGTCAGGGATTGGAACAAATTACCAATAGAGGTGATAAATAATTTACCAAAAGCGCTGAAGGAATTTAAAATTAATATTTGTAAATCACAAAAGTAGATGGGGGAGGAATTTAACATTTAAATTATATAAGATAATTAAATAAAAAAAGCATAACTGAATGACTACTGGAATTTCCACTGGAGTGTGTGTTCTATCGCCGTTAAATTAAATTAACGTTGTCGTGTGTCTTCAGTCCATACGCAGTGCTGAGAGGTATTTGATGTGTCTAGCTTAATAAGTAACATTGATGACTTGTCACGGAGCCGTGTCCCGTGCGAGGGAGCGAATTAGCTATCGTTATCGCGGCACGCATGAGGAGCCAGTGTGCGCCCTTTGTGGCGGTCGTTCGCAGTGGACAAATCCACCGTGCAGTCCGGGGGGCAGTAAAAAGGCAGCCCCCCTCCCCCCGCCCCCGTGTTCCGACCAATCGAGCGCCGCCCGCGTAAACAAGGCTCAACCACAATTCAATACACCCAATGGCAACACCACACAACTAAAAAGAAAAGTCCCAACAAAATCACCACAACAACGCTGCTAGCACCGGTTCATTCTACTTCGGTAATATTCTTCTAATCTTATACGTAGTTTCCACAGCGAACGTTTCGACAGCTCTGTTCGCTGTCCTCATCAGACGAAGAATTCTTTTGTAAAGTAAAACACCCAATGAGTTGCGACATCAAAACAGTCTCTATGAAATACTGCTTGGTGTTATATTTCAATTGTTGTCACAAGTAACTAAAGAACTCTCTTTGAAGAACTACTTAACACGAAGAAGCGTTTGAGGGTGTTGAAATGTTGTGTACGGTAGAATTATCTGGCAATGTAACATTTTTATGGCTAAATTTAGGATACTTCCAACCGATTTAGCATCAAAAAAATTCAATTTAGCAAATAGAATACTTTTTGGCATCTTTTCCTGATGAGTGAACGATTTTCTTGCAGTGATAAAATTTGTTTGTTAGAATAATCTATCACAAAGAATTGTTATTTGTTATTATTAATTTTAACTCGTTTGTTCTATACATTTCAAAACTGTAAAGCAAGAATCTCCATAAACGGATTTAGCACAAAAAAATAACAAATTTTAATAATTCAGTTGTTATAAAACTTTAAAAATGTATTCTTTATTCTTATTTCTAACTAAAATATAATAGTTTTATCGATGATAGGCCTCTTTTAATGGTAAAGTTCATTTTGGGTACAGATTTTTCTGGTAGGCACGTTAATATGCCCTTTAATTTTCTTGGCATTTTTTCGGAATTTTCTGAAAACTTTAGAATATAGTAAAACACCAATTATCCGAACTCCGACTATCCGAATTGCTGAATATCCGAATCAATTTTTTAAGACGTATGTGGAACAAGTTGAAGTCATACGAACTGAAGAAGAGAAGGAATAGGAGAAAAACGAAAAAGAAGCTCAAGAAAAGGAAAGGGAAGAGACAGGAGAAGATGGGGATGACGTGCACTAGATGAATTCAAAAACAATCTTTTGAAAATTACTAGATGTTCAGAAGTTAGTGCTGAAGAGTGTGTGATTCGTCAGACCCTGGGTATGAAATTCAAAATGATGATGAACTTATTGAAAGTGTGAGAGAGGAAAGTGTTAAGCAAGTCGAAGTTGAAGCAGACACGGGACCATCAGCTAGTACAGCATTTGGCGGCCTTGAAACTGCGTTGAAGTGGATGGAGCGTCAGCCCGTGTGTGACCACATGCAACTTCTCACTGTCAATCGGACGAATACAGTCAAACAGCTTACTTTGACCGAGATGTTCAGCTACGTCGTCTTTCTTCCAAACTATCCCAGCCCAATCTATGTATCAATTCTGTGACGCTTTCATAAGGGCTGTAGCAACCAGTCACGAATCGAGCGGCTCTCCTCTGCACCCTCTCCACTGAGTCAATCAGAACCTTGCGATACGGATCCCAAACCCCACAACAGTAATCCAGATGCGGACGCACTAGTGTTATATACGCTATCTCCTTTGTATGAGCATTACAATTCCTCAAAATACGACCTATGAATCGTAATTTATAATTAGCCTTGCCTACGATGGAAGTTATGTGCATGTCCCATTTCATGTTTCTTTGTACTATCACCACCAGATACTTCACGGAATCAACCGTGTCAACAGCTGAATTGTTTATTTTGTACTCGTGAACAAATTGATTCTTTTTGTTACTTATCCGCATTGCCTTGCACTTTTTGCAATTAAGTTTAAGCTGCCATTTACGGCACCAATCGAAAATAGCATCTGAATTTCTAAGCAATCGTCGGAGCACCTTATTTCCCTATAGATAACTGCAGCGTCGGCAAACAATCGCAACCAGCATTTGACGTTGTCACCTAGATCGTTTATAAAGATTCTTTCAGTGGCGGATGCAGGATTTTGGTTTGGGGGGGGGGCTTTAGCGGATTTTGTTTGGGGAGGGGCTTGAGTCGGTAAAGGTAGACCTTATTATTAGCCATGCCGCCCTTAAAAAATCATTAGAGCTAAAAAAAATCTCCAAATCAAATTGCTGGAAGAGATATTTCTGGGTAGTGATACTGAACAAAATCTTCGCAAATTCCATTTTCGTATAGTGTAACATCGGAAGGAAGTCCGATGTAGATGTTATCTGTGTTTAGTTTCGGCCGGTGTTGGCGGACGATGTATCTAAAAGAATTAACGAACTGGATTCAAGTTATTATGGGAACAAAGAACTGTTTATGCATCTTTCAATAGTTGAATGTTTCATACAAAATATTCAAAAGAAAAAAAAAGCGACCGTGCTTCAAAGAGGAGAAAATCTATTTTCCGCAAATAACTGAGAAACATTTCATAAAGCACAGGCATCAGGTATGAACGATGCAAAAAGTAATATAACACAGGCAGTCAGTGTGCAGAATGGCTGAGGGTAGCAGAAACTTGGAAAAAGAAATGTATTTTGAGCATGTGGTAACGTGGGAGTGAAGCACAGATCATGTAGTGTGTGATGCAATACTAAGTTTGTACGTGGGATGCAGACTGTATTAATAATGTACGCATAAAAACTTCTCGGATATCAAGCCACATTGAAACTGAATCGTCTGGCGACGTTTCGGAAACTCGCACCGCTTCCATTGTCAAGCCCCGCTTAACATCCCCTTAATAATTAATGTCAAGTGTAGTCAGTGCACAGTGGATAATTTAGTAGAAAGACTGAAAGAACACGAGTATATTGCAATCACAAGATTTGTAAGATTTTCAGTGATGAAAAATCATCAAATACTTAATTTAAGAGGAACAGAGGTTTATTTTTATTTATCTCTAGAAGTCTGGATTAACTGCTTCAATATAGTGTCTTATACACGTTTTGCACGCAGATTTTAACATAAATAAAGTCCCAACAAATTAAATTAACAGAAAAAAGGTATTGAAGTAGTGTAAAGAATTAGTACAGATCTCGTGAAATGATGATTGTTTTGTCGTAATGTGTTCTTGGCAAAAGAGACAAGATATTTACACAAGCGAAATATTTTGCACGGTGTAATAAAAGGCCATGATCGAATTCCTTCCCACTCCTCGCCCCTAGACCTTTCCGTCACTGATGACCCTCACCTCGACGAAGCGTAAAACCAGATGAAATAAAACTGAACACGTCAACGTCGAGGTTAGTACATCCAGTGAGAAGAAAGACACGGATGTGATTGTTCGCATACGTACATTACGTATGTTTGCTTCTATCCCGCGTACGGACAATCTTGACTATGTGGGTTAGTACATCTCATTGTTAAAGACAAAAGTATTGCCAACTACTGATTACTAGGTAGTCAGTCACCTAGCAACCCGAAACTATAACTTATTTGCATTATTGACTAAAAACCCATCACTTGGTCATATCTACACATAGCTTAGAAACAAATATTACACACTATCAGATATTTTAAATTAGTGTTTCGTATAGTTTCCTTCTTTATACTAGCCATCTTTATTTTCTAAATAGGCTGTAGATTTTAACAGTCCTGCAGGATAGTCATCAGACTGTTCTGCCTTGTTTGAATCGATTTCTTTATAAAGCTGTAAAAATTATGTGTTTAATAAACAATTTCATAAATAATTAATTATTTTACTATCGCTATTTCCCGCTTCTCAATTTCCATTTCGACTATTTTTATCAACTTTGTCAAAAACATTCGACCATGAATTGTAATTTTAAATTTGCAGTACTGTTACACTTCATCTATTATATGTACTCTTATTACTATATTTAATCTATTGTTATAATTCCTGCTATACTTCATGATTTTTGTGTAAATCTACTAAATATTTAGTCCAAATTCTTCTCCAAGACGTTTGTTCAGTCGTTGAGTATTTTTAAATAAGTAAAGTTAATTGCTAATATTCAAAACAAACTAATTACCTTTATGCCCATTTCAGGAATTTTAGAAACGTTTCTAAAACCCTGTGGGGAATAGCTGTTAAATTTGTCTGTGGAAATTACCGCAGAATACAATTAGTAGCTGATATGATAGAGGAGCTAGGTCGGGATTTATTGGAAGACAGGAGGAGGGTGAAAAGAGGGCTGGAAGTCTACAGTATTTTAGTGGTGATGAGGCGTGGAGGGATATTGGTACAAAGTTTAGGAGTGATGCACGGAAGGGAAGAGATTATCGTGACTACCAGCTGGAACTAGGGAGTGGAAAAATTATCTTTCATAGTTGACGGAGTCAGGGATTGCAATAAATAACCAATGGCAGTGCTGAAATAGTTTACTAGAAACACAGACAGAATTCAAAATTGAAATTCCTAAAAGGTAAAAGTAGACTAGAGGGAATATAACAGTGAAATAATAGATAAAAATGAATGAATGTTTGTTTGTTTGTATGTATGGTCCTCTTCTAGGAGATCCTATGTCATTCATCCGATCACAATGAATCTTTGGTGAGTTATTGTGTGCATGCGTGGGAAGTTTTCTGACCAAAAAAATCACCCCCTCTCCGCCTTTACAACCCTTAATTTTATACGAACCCACATTTTTTTATCCGATTTCGAAGGAATACTTTAAAATAAACATAAAACTACAATCAACATTTGGTTTTCAGAAACCCAACCCATCTGCCCCTTTCCACCCCCACAATTTTTCCAATATTTTTATTTTTATACACACCAACTATTTCAATCCGATATCGATGGAACTTTGCACAGGTATTCTTTAAAACTAACAGAAAAATGGTGTCTGCATTTGGTGTTAAGAAACCCTACCTCTCTCCCCCTTTCCACCCCTATATTTTTGTATACGTTCTTCACATACCCACAGATTTCTTCCAATTTCAATGGTCCTATGCACAGGTATGTATTAAAACAAACAGAAAAATACTGTATAAATTTGATTTTCAGAAACTCAACCCCTCTCACCCTTTCCTGCCCATCAATTTTTGAATGAAGTGTGTACATGTATACTTTAATGCAAACATAAAAGTACTGCATATATTTGGTTTACAAAAATCCAACCCCTCTCACTATTTCCTCCCAGTTATTTCTTACGTGTGTATGTGTCTGTTTTCTATATTTGTAGCCACTTAAGAAATAAAAATAGGCATTACAACGAATGCCGGGCAAAGCTAGTTTCAGATGTAAAAAAAAAAATAAAAAAAAGAAGAATACTATGAGAATAAGAAATGGATAAACAGGAGTGTAAGAAAATGCTCCAACGTAATTTAATGAAATTAAATAAATCAAAGATATTACTGTCGGAGAAATTTCCATATAATACTTCTTTGTGCGTTTTAGCGATGAGTGGAGTAATAGAGTGAGTGGTAGCTCTTCGGAGTAACAATTAACTCCGGAGAATTGGTCGCCATTGTGTTACGGTGGACAGTTTTGGTTTGTGCTCCAATCCGTTGTGCGACCACATAATCACATCCGAATTAAATGGACCAGACTCCAACAGCTGAACTAACACAGTTTAATTCGAGGCCGCAAATGTGCAGAAATTACCTCCACTCCCAAACTAATGTCCCGTTTCGCTACCGAAACGGCACGGGTAGAAATACAAACACACTCACCGCTCGACTCCGTAATACAACTTTTATACCCTTCAAGCAACAACTATGAGTGTGTTACAAGTGACTGATGAACGAATTCATAGGCACTTAAGTTTAACGTCATCTTAAGTGCCAACTACATATAAACCGAAGCAAGACAAAGTGAAGCAATGTAGCATAAATCATAGCAATAATAGTAGATTAAATATAAAAATAGGGTCGGGTGCGATAGAAGAAGTTAGTGAATTTTGCTAATTACGTAGTAAAATTACAACCAATGGCCGAAGCAAGAATGGTGTTAAAAGCAGAATAGCACTAGCGATAAGAGCCTTCATGAAAAAAAGAAATCTTTTAGTTTGAAATATTGATCTAGGACTCAGAAAAACTTTTTAAAACTCTATGTGTGGAGCACAGCACTTTCTGGCAGGGAAGCCTGGACTTTAGGAATACCAGAGAGAAGGAAAATTGAATTATTTGAAATTTGGTGCTATTGAAGGGTGCTGGAAATTAAGTGGACGGATAAAGTACGAAACGAACGATTTGTGGAAATGATGGGTGAGGAAAGAAGTTTGTGGAAGAGTCTTACAAAAAGAAGCGACAGGCTGATAGCTCATATTTTGAGACATACTGGATTGGTTAATTTGTTAGTGGAGGGAACAGTCGAAGGTAAAAATTGCAGAGGAAGACATAGGTTAGAATACATGAAGCAGATAATTGAGGACCTGGGTTGTAGGGGTATGTTCAGGTGAAAAGGTTAGCACAAGATAGGAAGAGATGGAGGATTGCATCAAACCAGTCGAAAGATTGATAAAAAAAAATAAAAAAAAATACAACAACACCCTTTCCATTTACACAATTTAACATCACTTACTTATTTCGGGGACTGCACCACTTTCGGAACCTACCAGAAACTGGTACTAACTTGTTGAGATTTGGATTAACTGCTTTGTAAAATGTCCTCTTCTCGTTTTTCACACTCATTTTACGGAAAATTCTCCGCAAATTAAATTAAAAATGCCGAAATATGATAGGCTGCGCTACTGCGAAATGATACCAGCACTGCAAAAATGACAAAAATTATCGGTACAGGGATCCTATCAGCTTGAACAGTTTCGTTTTTCCATAGAGTTTAGGTCGAAGAACGGCCTTGACAAAAAAAAAAAAAAAAAAAAAAAAAAAAAAAAAAAAAAAAAAAAAATTATCGTTCTGCGGCATCCGTGTCGGATATGGCGTATTTGTTTATATTTGAAGCAATCGATTATGTCAGATTGTTTGTATCGACATCCGGGGTGTGCAGAAATGAAAGGATAACATTGTTTCCTGTGGTTCTACTTGGCTGTTTTGCTATCAGACCCATGTAAGGCCACCGTGCGTGTTTCCTGCCCCATACAGCGCTCGAGCGGAGTGGTCTGTCGCCGTCAGAGATTTCAGCGCCGGAGTGTTTGCCAGCCTGCACAAAGGCCGCCCGCGTCTATCGCCCTCTTTTCTGAGGCGGCGGGACCTCGGTCGAGATAGCGAGGCTCAAAGGCGGCCCACGCTGGCTGCCCCCAGCTATCTCGCTCCCCGCGATACGCAAACCACCTCGCACGAGCCACTGTGGGCAGGCGACATCCAGAGCGAATGCCGATCCTATGTCAGTTGGACGACGTGCAGCCGTAAGCAGGCCCTGCTCCTCTCATCGATACAGTCATCCAGAAGAACCGGTTCCAACACGCAATCAACACGATAGTGCATTCACTACCTTGAAACACACAAGAAAGCGGAAATGTTTGTTGCTCTGGACAACTTTGTAAAGAAAATATAATTTCTAAAACAAATAAATTTACAGGTGAAATGTACTGAACCATTTCATAAACATAAATAGGTAACCTTTTTCTTAGCTTTGTTGTAATAGCAACATCTATGGACAGAGAGTAGAATGAAACTATCTCACCGACCGTGGTGGGTGAACGGTTAACGCTCTGGCCTCGCATTTGGGTGGTCGCGGGTTCGAATCCCAGTCCTACCATTCTGAAAGAACACTTAATATATTTAAAATTTAGAATCCTAACCGGTTTTCGTTTCTCTAAGAACCGCTTATATACTTTAGGGATAAAATAAAACACTCACTTTCAGAACCTTCTGGTCTGTGCATTTACCTAAAATTTAGGCGTCTCACCTTCGTTCTT
Source organism: Vandiemenella viatica (assembly GCA_031002005.1). NCBI lineage: Eukaryota > Metazoa > Arthropoda > Insecta > Orthoptera > Morabidae > Vandiemenella > Vandiemenella viatica. The sequence goes on along the minus strand of JARYHS010011408.1, from coordinate 11,562,813 downwards.
GTTCACGTCAGTTTACTTGTGTCTACCTGGAAAGCATCAAGTAATTAACAATATATAAGGCTCTCTCCTTTCGATCGTGGCCACTTCAAACCTTCTTCTGAAAAATACAAAAGGTTAGAAGGAAACCTCAGAACTACTGAATCATAACAAACAGTTAGAGGTTAACTGATTTTCACTTAAGTCTTTAATCCACAGCTTTCCTTAAATTTTGTTAGACTCATCACACGATTCCTTATACAACAGATTTTTCACCAGGTATACAATTTCTCCTTCTCCAAAAAACTAGAAGACAGTTCTGCTGCGACCACAAATAATCCCTCGGAATTTCTTAATACTGTTCGCTAACCACCCATAACCACTTCTTTCAAAATCACGCAAATTGCGTAACATTGGAAATATACGATTTCCAATTGTTCCTAGCAGTTCCTATCAAATACTTGCACACTTGATGGAAAATTATAAATTATAACCGTTATGTAAGAAAGTAGTTCATGGCTGATTCGCAACTTCTAAACTGGAACAGAATACAAACAGTATGATAGGCGTGGCAATTTTTTTAACTGTTGCGCAACCGATAAACGTCGACTAAGCATTTATTTCGTTGGTACTTTATTGCTTCCCTAAACCTGACCCCCTCTGGTGATACTTATATAAACTTAGCTCACGCTAGCTTCGACTAAAAAACCTAACTGGATTGATAACAACAATAAAATACCATACAACTTACTGCCCGAACATGACAAAACTCCAACTCAGATGGTTACCGCGAACAACTAGATGCACACGCTAATCTCAGTGATTGCCACCAAAATTAGAACTTTGCTCTGGACCGAACGTGCGACTACTGACGAAAACTGGTGGTGAAAAGCGACGCTTGGTGGCTGCCCCTCTATTTATACTGACGCTTCTGTTGCAACCCTTCACAGACGCGAGAATTGTGTCGGAATGCTTGCCGCTACGCGTAGATCCTAATATTACACCACGCTCGCAATTCATTATTTTTAAAATAAAACTGAGACTAATGTTTTAAAATACACTCTGTAAAGCCCTAGAACCGTCACACCATCCAGATGTTACAAGGTTCCCCCCAAATCAATCCAGGCCAATGCCGGGATGGTTCTTTTAAAATGCCATGGCCGAATTCCTTGCAGTTCGTTGCCCCCAGTCCTGTCCGCCCCTAATGACCTAGACGTCGACGAGGCGTAAAGACACAAGCAAATCAAAATTCTTCGGTCGCAATCTACCATCCGAAGTTTTTCGGTAACCTATGTTAGAAGTTGGATTGTATTTTCACCTGCTTCTAGTAACTTCTGCAGAGAACAGAGCGTAAATTATTTGTGCAGCTAATAATCATCCAATACTGTTCAGAATGTGAGTAGTATACTGTGACGACATATCATAATCATCATCATCATCATGTGTGTTCTGCCCTGGGGCAGGTTTTCACGTGGCAGCTCTCCATGTTCTTCTGCCTTCTGCCTTTCTCTTCATGTCCATGTAGTTGTCGTTTTCTCTGATGTTGTCTGTAATTTTCCGCCTCCTTCTTCCTCTCATTATCCTCTCACTCACCTACTCCTTCCAAAGCGTCTTTTAGCAAGCACTCCCCTGCCAGCAGGTATCCCATCCAGTTCTTCTTTCTTTCTTTGATGACTTGGAGTAGTTTTCTCCTTTCACCGACTCTATCAGGACTTTTATATTAGTTACTTTATCCATCCAGCTTATCCTCTCCATTCTCCTCCACATCTCAAATGCTTCTAACCGTTTCTCATCTTCTCCCCTCACGTCCACGTCTCCGCCCCATAAAGAGCCACACTCCATACAAAACATCTGCCAAGTATTTTCTGAGTGCTTTGTCTACTTTCCCAGTTAATAGTCGCCTCTTCCTATTAAACTCTTCCTTCGTTACGCCAATGCGAGGTTTTACCTCTTGGTGGCATCTCAAGACTTCAGTGATTGTACTTGTAAGATATTTGAATGATCTTACTTGACTGATATCAGCTATCTTCGTATTTATTAGTTTCCTTCTCTTTCCAATCACCTTGCACTTCAGAATGAATACACTTGATTCTAACCCCAGGACTACGGGCTGCAGGTACCAGTCAGTGTGGCTAGGTGCGCTGGGGCCCTGCACGCCAGACCAGGGCACGAGCCATGGAACCCACGTACCGACCGTTCAGACGAATGAATGCCGGGACTGCCCATGATCTCCTCATAAACTACACATCACACAAACAACAGACACGCTTATCGCAGAAAGAACATACTCGTAGTTACACGTTTCCGAGGCAGATTGGAAAACACTTCAGATCATCCATTAGGGGGCGTCCATTAATTACGTGAGATGAAATAAATGGGTGGGAGTGTACGGCAAAATCTCAGCAAGGGAAGGGTAGGATCGACTGAAAAAATTTCACGTGAGCTTTTGAAATTCCTGAAGATCAGTAAAGCTAAAAGAAAAAGAAAAAAAAGATCCACAAACGACGCAGATGTCGAATTACTAGGTCGATTACCATTGGGGGGGGGGGGGGTGTCCCGTCAAAATCCAACATCATCTTAGGGGGGTGGGGGGCCGACCAGATGACCAGATCTCACCAGAGAGGTGGGGAGGGGGGTTCCGGAATTCCGGAAAAACACTTCACGTAATTAATGGAGCCCCTCTTAGTCCTTGGGCACCATGAGCATCACTCAAGTTAAGAACGGATTTCGATCTCCTGCATACCACTATATGTTGAACAGTATGTTACGCCCTACCAGTATATGTCTGCGGTACAGTCGTTTCTTCAAATGCACCATAGTTTTTTTTAGATATTCGCATGCAAAGATACGAAAAGTCTAATACAAAAATTAGTGAAATTTGTTGTTAAATGGTTATGTGGTCTGTGCGATCATGTGTTAGCTTCATAATTTTCTGACGCGATTTCAAATCCTTGCAGTAACAAGTTATTTATTTTTGCCTTCAGAAATTATCAAACACGACTTTTTTTTATTTTATTTCAACTTCATTGACGTACTTTCACTGTATGAAATAAAACTTAAAAACAAATCACATTCTTTATAACAGATACAACATTCGCCATTTCGGGCATTATGTCTACAGTGGCTTCGCCCATATCCAACGAAATTTGTTTTGGAGGCGAATCTGTTAGTAAACTGTAATCAGATACAAGCATTTTGCAACTTATGTAAGCGTTTGTAACTTTTTCCTCCGTTTCCTAGTTGAGCTCCGTTTTGTCCAATTTTCGTCACGGATATTACTTTATTTTCAACCATTTACACGAAACCGCTCTTTAAATTAATCGTATCGAGTATAGAAAACAGAAAAAACTAAGATGCTACATATTTTGTTTAAAATACTTCTTGACGATATACAAATACAGAAACGACGAAGATATAATAACAAAAAACAAAAACAAATTAATACTTAGTTCAATTGAAAACGTACCAAACCAATAAACTTATAAAGTAATATTCACTCGCAATTCAGTCCTAGCTGTGTCCACAGCATGTGATTACTCTCTCCACACTGTTTCTATTAAACGTCTCAGTGATCATTACGCGACGATGCTCGCGGTTTACAATTCACTTTAAACTCGTGCACTACCGGCGTCATCTTGAAATGTCCGACCCGTGCCTACTCTCGCGACTGACTCGCGATACAACAATCGAGACGCCTGCGATATAATGCATTCAGAAGGTTACAGATCTACTATATAATTTCCTAAGACTACTCACCTCGCTAGCTATTGGCTTGAGAATGGGGTCAAGTGTCAGCCTTTGCTCGCAAATTAACAGCGATCAAAGATATGATTAGAAGAAACTATGTTCACAATTTAATAGCTTAGCAACTGTTGCCAGATTAACTGTCACAATACAACCATTAAGTTTACTTTTCGTAGCATTTCATAGTTAAAAAATATCGATAAAACTTTACGGCTGAAAAATCGGAGAATTGCTTTTCAGTGCCATTTTGCAAATGAAACGAAATTAAAAAATTTAAATTATCCTCCTAGTCTCTGCTTCACCACGAATGCCAATTTTCATTCCGGCCTAGGCTAAATTTCAATTTAATTAAAACCTTAGCTAATGTTGTTGCCCCTTGACCAAAGTTTGTATATTACGATTTATTTACTTTTTACGTATTTTACTGACAATTTTCGTCGATGATCTTTGTTCATGTTCGCTGTACGTGGGTTATTAGGTTATTTAAATTGGATATCAGGCCAAATATATTACTGAATCGAGTGTTCCGGCAATTCATTTGTTCGGAGTTTCTCAACTGTTTAAAAATCTGGAATGAATATTAAGTATCTCTGGCCGTTACACACTCTATGCCCAATGATTACATTATGAAGTTTGCCCAGCCTCAATAAAAAGCAACGTGATGCTTTCGAATCAAATAGATTTTTTTAAAAATTTAGCAGAGTGAACTTTAAGAGTCAAATACAAGTCAAGTTCGTATTTAAGCAACTTCGAGTCTACGACCTTTGAAACTATAGCCCGATCGTCTCTCTCCGTGTTTAATACCTACGACTATTAATACTTCCGAGGTCTTCAAGCTCAAGAAATTTTAGTCATCCTAAGGACGAAACAGAGGTGAAGTTCGTTTTTGGTCAGATCAGGTGAACCTGTCATAATCTTTGACCATAAAAACTGGAACCAGAACTATTCTAGACCCGTGACGATACGCAAAAAACGGTCACGGGCTTACACTAGTATTTATATAATTCGCTCTGTGGTGTTACACTGTAGTTCATTCAAAACCACAAAACAGTTGCAGGGTGATCTAGACAAGATATCTAGTTGGGTTGGTAAACATGGGATGAAGATAAATGCAAACAAGAGTCAGCTTATTAGTTACACAAAAAAAGGTTAATTATGAATATAAGGTGGGGAAAGAATTGCTTGCTGAAGACTTGAAATGTAAATATCTTGGCATTACATTTGATAACAAGCTTAACTGGGCATGACACATTGGACAGTTGGTAGGTAAAGGTGTCAAAGTTCTGCACTTGTTGGAGAGAGTGATGAGGGGATGTACGAGAGAAGTCAAGGAATTGGGTTACAAAACTTTGGTCAGACCATTGCTCGAATATGGTAGTGTAGTATGGGACCCTCATTTTGCGTATCAAATACAGGAGTTGGAGAGGGTGCAAAAAAGGGCTGCTAGATTTGTTTCTGGAAATTATCGCAGAATGCAATCAGTGACGGATATGATAAAGGAGCTGTAATGGGATTCATTACAAAACAGGAGGAGGATGAGGGGGGTCATGGAAGTGTACAGGGCATATACTGGCGATGAGGCATGAAAAGATATTGCAATAGGTATGAAAAGTACTGCATGGAAGGGAAAAGATGACCATGACCACAAGCTGGCATTCGATTTCAGGCACAAGGGTGTGGGAAGATTCTCTTTTTTTAGGTAAGGGTGTCAGGGATTGGAATGAGTTACCAAGAGAAATGATAAATAATTTACCGAAAATGTTGAAAGAATTTAATGATAAAATTTGTAGAGGGCAAATGTAAGTGGCTGCAGGATAGGGGGAAGATGGGGGTGTAGTGAAAATGCCACCGGAGCCTGTGCTCCATTGCAATTAAATCAAATTAAATTAAAATACGACAAGTAGTTTTTATGTGAACCGCAGAGATTTCAAAATCAGTTGCTTCCTTTTCTTTGTGTCACTAACAGTTCCCGAAGCTCGTTTTTACAATAAACGTCTTTTTTTTCGAAGGTTGCAGTTGTACAGACTTGGCTGGCAGGTTGTCGCCGGCAGACAGAGGCAGTCGTTATTCGCGCGACTCTGCCGCGGCGCGGCGCCTCCGTCGCTTTTCCTTCTCCCAGCAGCTGTCCTGACTTTCCGGTCACGTGATTTATTCATGGGAGAGGGAGACTGCAGATTCCGCAGAGGGCAGCACCGTCTCCAACTCGTGTGCGCCGCAGACTGCTGTCTCCATCCGATAAGGCGCTGGTCGAGAGCACATCAGCGCAATCTGTACGGCCGTACTAAAACTGTACAAAAACAAAACCTGTAACAGTGGACCAAGTCCCGTGGTTATTTAGTAACACAAAGGATATGAGCCTAGTGCACGCTTTACAACGTGTATTCACTTCAATTTCTGGACCATTATGGTTTCCCTCGGTGTCATAGATCGTTAATTTAAAAGAAAAAACATTCTACCAGTAATCTTCACAAAAGGGGTCATTACTTTAATACTCAAAGCAATGCCGCTCTCTTGCAAGCTACAAACGTATTTTAGTATAGTAACAATATTCTAATATTCTGGAAAAAATGTATTTTTGCAAGGTCATTGAAATATTAATGTCTTTTAAAAAATTTGATTTATAGCCTTATGGTTTGTACTCATAACTTTATAACGTATGCAAATAAGATAGGATAGGGAAAAATAACCCATCACTTACCACAGATGAAGGCAGGAGAATGAAATAAACACATAAAAAACGCAAAAATAAACACAAATTGCACAATATTTTGGTAAGAAAATTCACAGGGATTATTTTGTTCCGCTTTTATTGCTGTTCCATCTTCTCCCCCACCCCCAGCACTTCGAACACAACATCGTGTGTTCCGCTTTTGTTTCATTCATGTGATGGGTCAGGATGTGATCACATCTTTCCCAGTCATATGTCTCGCCTCTCACATGTCTAAAGTGGCCCCTACACGATCAGTATCATTGTCAATAATATTGCGCTATATTATTGATGTTCTACCTAGACTGTTCAACAATTATTGCACAATAGTTTAGTTAACTTCGTAATGATGGATGACCAGGATGTTGCTGCTCTTGCTATTTCTTTACTGTGCTGCGTGAAAAAGGGGGGGCGGGAGAGGGGGAGGTGAATAAAGAATTCGTTTATGAAGTGGAAATTTTCACACATGAGGGAATTGTTTTTGAACTGTCTTGGTGCTATAGATGGGAAACATGGAATTATCAAGCAACCACCTGGCTCTGAATTCAATGAAAACGCTATGTGACAAGCTTTCTGTAAGTGCCACCATCATGGCCGATTCAAAGTCAAAGCCATGTACCCATACCAGGCCAAGCTCCACACCAAAGATTTATTCTTCCGTCTCAGACGAATATCGGGCATGTTCCAAACAGTGCTGGGTGATATATCCCTACCATCGTTACAGGGAATGCTATGAACTCCCGGTATGAGAAAGTCAAGTGCATCCTTGAAAGAGTGCAGAATATTTCAACCTCAATAAAAATAACAAGATAAAGGTGGAGAAGGTAGACTGGCTTCCTTTCTTGGACATTCTGGTGACTTGTGCATTACCATCTTTTTTTCTCCAGCTCCAGTCTCGCAGGTGCTGTTCACGAGCACTCTACACTTCTTCCTAATTCATCTAAATACAGGGTGTTCCAAAAATGACCGGTATATTTGAAAAATCAATAAAATCTAAACGGGCAGCGATAGAAATACACCGTTTGTTGCAATATGCTTGGGACGACAGTAAATTTTCAGGAACACAAACATTCGGAATTAGTTACAATTTTCAACAACACATGACGCTGCAGTCTGAAAAAATCTAAAGTACGATATTTTCCACCATTTTTTCACATCAAACTAGCAATCTGTGAACAGCACACGCTTACAGCACAAAGACGACTTACAGAATGGCGAACTCACAGAGTGCGTTTACTTCTATATCTTTCAAATCGCCTGCGTTTAGTTTTTATTGATTTTTCAAATATACCGGTCATTTTTGAAACACCCGGTAGTTGATGTTCACGAAAAGACTTCCAATCAAGCCCTAAGTCTTCCAGATCGTTCTTGATTTTGTCTATCCACTTATTTTTGAACTTTCCCACACGTCTTTTCGCTTGGATGTTCATATTACAGTAGACTTTCCTCTTCTTTCTTCCTCCACCCTTTGGACATGTCCATACCACCTCAGGCGAAACACTGATGTTTATGCCGGCCTCTGCACGATCGATTTCATTCCTCACATTGTCATTTCGTATTCTCTGAAGCATTGGACGCAAAAACTTCATTTCAGAGGCTCATCATCATAATCAAAGACTAGAGTTTTTGTTTCCTTTCCGTGGACTCGTTTGAATTTCTCCAAGCTGTCATCGGTCACAGCAATGAAGAGCTGGGGTGACAGAGCACTGCCCAGTTGTACTCCCCTTGTTGTTTCAAAACGCTTGCTCTCTCCATTTGCACACAGGCTTTTGTGTTTTACTCTTGTTGATTAAGGATACTGATACCTTTCTTGACCATTATTAACGTCATAATTTTTACTTAAATGAAAGGCATAACATCATACATATTATTTATAAAAAATTTACTGACGATCTGTCATTTTTCCTTTCACACTTAATCAAAATGGATAAATGAGGTATAGTTTTTAAGATTAAGTTCTGTATTTTTGTAATATCATTATTTAAGAAACGAAATTATATAAATTCATCCCATAACTGGCAAAATTATGAACAATCAATATCAACAGTATGCGATAGTTCAGTGTCGTGCAGTTGTGCTTCGCTGTTACTGCCAGGTAGCAATACCACGTATCGAAATGTTCGTGTAGGCCCTCCTCAGATTACCGCAAGATTTTTCAGTTGCCAAATAAACAATTGCTTCTACAAAAGGAAATAGTTCAGAGCCAACCGCTAGGCTTCGCTGGCGTAGCTAAGAAATCATCGTCAGTGGTAGACTTGCCACTAGATAGCAGCACCATATCCTCTTCAGTCCTGAGCACATAATAAAAGTGCAAGTGAACTACTATTGTGTTATTTACTTTGGGTTAGTGCTAGTTAACAATGAATGACCATGAAATTTTTTTGAAACAATAATTAATTTTTCATAGATGGTTTAAATTTGTTATAAAATTAATTTTTAGTTTGATTCTAATTGAGAAATGTCTTTACAGATTTAATAATTATTAAAGCAGTGAAAACACTTGTAAATGGAAAAAAGATATGACTCTACCTTTATTTCGACGAGACATGCTGTACAGCTGCAGAATCCCAAGTTTCCAATCAGTGCTGCCAACTTATGACGCTTGGCAGAAGATCGAACAAATGAGCTGTGAGAAGCACGATGTGTGTCGTAGATGATACCACAGGACAGAAAAAGTTCAGCCACGTACACGCCCGAGAAAAAAATAATACCTGGGCGTATCATATGATACCTCGGGACTGAAGAGGTTAAAACACAAAGATATGGATAAACCGTCTGTGTTTGCTAGAGGACCGAGTTTTTCTGATATTTTTGTTCCTGTTCTGCAAACGACAAATCAAAAGATTACGCATGATTACATTTTCATTTCAAATAATGTGGGAATAATGTTTTTTAATTTAAATAATTTGTAATTCCATCTACAGGTAGGTTGTAAGGTTTATTATATTGTTTTGTGCTATAAATTAACATGATTTTGTGTCATATGTATGGTTAACAATTCCAAAAGTGTTTTATAATTGTCTCGTAAGGCGCTGTGAGTGTTTTGATAAGTACCTGTTCCAGCTGGTAAATAAACAGTTGCTATTAGTGAGCCAGTCCTTCTGTCATCCCACTACAAACCGCGAACATCGCTGTTTACCGTATCTATCATTCGAGAAATTTTTACCGAGCGTGGTGGGTGAGTGGTTAACAATCTGCCTCGCATTCGGGAGGACGTGGGATCGAATAACCTTCCGGGCCTGCAGATTTGGGTTTTAGGTGGTTTCCCCAAATCACGCCAAGCTTTCTTCAAGAGGCCATTGCCGAATTCCGTCCCGATCCTTCCCCTCATCCTTTCCCGCCGCTAAGGATCTCGACGTCAACAAGGCGTAATGCCATAAGTAAAAGCTAAATTTTCGCACACTCATCAAACCCAAAAGAGCTTCGAGGGAATGGATTGCTGTTGTGTACTTGTAGGATTCGTAAAGCAACACATTTAAGTTAGCTGTGTAAGTAGAAATTTTACTTCGCAGTTTACTAAAACATGATTTCCGAACTCAAATAATTCATTCATTCGCCATCACGCAGTTTGCTGAGTCTCTTTCGTGCACAAGACATTCCGGGGTTTTTTTTCTCCTTTCCCACCAGTTCTCCTTTATCCCTTTCGTTCAGTCCTATCTTCTCTTTAGCACATCTTCCTCCACTCCTCTCAGCCATCTATCAATCGGTCGTTCTCTTGCCCATTTACTTTGAACCTTCATTTCATGTACTCTCCTCGGTATTCTCTGATCCTCCTATCCCTTCACTTGCTCGAAACTCCTTCTCTATCATTTCCAGTAGGGTTTCCTCATTTAATGCATCCCTACTCGTTTCTTTCCTTATCCTTTACATTCTTGTAATCCTTATACCACTTCATCGATAATTTCATTTCACTCTCTTCTACTTTATCCAATTCTTCGCTGTCCATGTTTTGGAACCATACGGAACTACCGAGCGTGGCGGGTAAGTGTTGTAGCATATACGCTAAGACTAGTTTGTAAGTATTAACTTTTGAGTGACAATAATCTTTGGTCCGCGGGCGCGGCCAAACAAAATTATATATAGAAAGATTTTTTTTTTTTTTTTTTGCTGCTTAACGTCTCCTATAACAACTAGGTCTTTAGAGACGGGAAAGGATGGGGGGCAAGGAATGGGAAGGAATTCGGCCATGGCCTTTTGAAGGAAGCATCCCGGCATTCACCTGGAGTGATTTGGGGAAACCATGGAAAACCCAAATCTGGATGCCCGGACGGGGATTCGAACCACCGTCCTCCCGAATGCGAGGCCAGAACGCTAGCCGTTACACCGCCACGCTCGGTATATAGAAAGAGAGATGTGTGTGATCGCTGAGAAAAAAAAAAGAAAGAGCACGGGCTGTATTAAGATTGCGAGTGTGTTTAACTATCTGGTTATGATAAAAAAATTTCATGTTTTTGGTCTATATTGTGAGATAACAACCACAGAATTAGTTAACTTGCGTAAGTAATAGATAAAATAATATAATGGCATGTTTAAGTTGGCTAGCGTGTAAAACAAAGATTTATGCAATGAATATCTCTGACTGTATCTAGGTTTTGTTTTGTTTTACTCGATATAGTAGACTGGCTTAAGAAATTGTTGGTTTGAGTTTTTCTTGTTAAACTTGTGAAAGTTTTAAAATATTGAGAGTACAATAAAAAGAAAATCAAACCGAAGGAGAATTATTTCCAATGACTGATGAATTAATTATTTTTTTTTAGAGAAAGGCGAGGCGGCTAACGTTTGACATTTTTGGATAAAATCAAAAGTGCATAACGGGCCCTAATTAAACAGCAGAAGTAAGTATTAACCTCGCAATTGGCGAACCTGGACCAGGATTATGGGTGTTAATTAAGATAATTAACACCTTAAACGTCTGGAGTTTCTTCTGAAGCAGTGTTATCAGTTGAGCAGCAGCAGAGAGCTGAACTACGGGCAAGTGCATCAAGAAAGAAAATTCCAGTTTTCATTTTGTTTTTGGGGCTGCAGTGTCAACGATCAGATTCCAACAGGAAGTATATTTAACTAAATTTTGAACACTCAGTAAATTATTATGAAAGTGGAATCAAAGTTGAACTTACAAGTTGAGTTATATTTCGTTAAAGAACAGTTGCAAAGTTAATTTTTTTCGTGTGACTAAAGTAACTAAAGGGATTAGATTTTGTGATTTTAAGAAATTGTAAAGAAAAGTAATACCATCGATTAGTGGTAAAAATTTTATCATATAAAAAATTGTACTAACATGTGTAGAGTAGTCTAGAATCTGTGGATTTCCGTCGAGAAGCAAGAAGCTAATAAGGAATTATTACAAACAAAACAAAGAAAAGGGGGGAATTTATATGTACAGCCAAATTAGTTAAAAGAGCAATAGATCAGCATTTTAAGCATGTGTATATTATATATGTGTCGGCTTTGTTTCCAGATCTAAGGCTGCCGAATTTTGTTGTCTCTTTTCTGTGATATACATGTTTTCAGCTGTTACGATAAAAAGTTGTAAGTTAATTGGTACTTTTCTGTGTCTTCCTAAAAAAGTTGTGTTGCAGAGTTGAATGTGGACAGCGTTGTATTGTTGTGGATTGGAGTTGTAAGTTTTTAATATCGATTACGGTTTAAAGAATTTCTGCTAAGAGTAGTAATACCGTTGTGTTTGCTTGCATTATGAAATTTTAAATGTCAAATTATTATGGAAAATAAGTGTGGAAAATTGGTTAGTGAGTTGGGAGAAAGAAATAGTAATATGTCAGAGGGGGAAACGGTAAGTTCCGGAATCGTAGATTTTGATGGGAAATATGAAAACCAAATGGGTGTCCGGGGAGATAGTAATTGGGTGCAAAATAATTTCAGTAGTAGTCCTATTAATAATGGGGATAAAGATGGGGTTACCGGTTATTTTCCAAACAATGATCTCAGCAACATTAATGAGGATGACGAATTGGTTGATGGAGAAAATGAAATTAATGGGGGGCAGAATTCAATAGGACATGCAGTTTTGCCAAAACCAAATCAACCTGAGTACGCTCGAGAAGGGAACATGGACCTAAGGTTGCTATTAAATGCTATCAGAGAAATGAAACAAGAAATGAATCAGAGCCAAGAAAAAGTTATTCTGAGAATTGAGAAAAATCAAGAGAAATTCAGGCAAGAATTGAAACAAGACATAGGAGAACTTAATGAAAAAATCGAACGTAGTCAAAGGAGGGCAGAAGAGATAATGGGGAGGATGTCAGACAGAATTGAGAAGGTGGAAAAGGAATCAGAAGAAAGATTACAGACGATTGAGAGCGATATTTTTGAAGTTAAGAAAAATGTACAGCGAGACGTTAATGTTTTGGTAGACCGCTGTATAGAGGAAAAAGAGAAAATTATCGCTGAAAGAATAGAAGGATCACTAAGCCAGAAAATGGAAGGACATCAGAAGGATATTGAAAGCAGGATGGAAACTATTTTAGAAGGCCAAGTACAATGTGAGATTAAAATACATAGCGTAGCGGAACATGCTGATAATGTAGGAAGACAAATTACTGGTTTGTCGACGGAAGTAGGCCAAATATGTGGGAATATGAGTCACATTAATGAAAGACTGGAAAAAGTGGAAAAGCGGCAAGACACCGGGGTGAGCCGTATACCAAGTTATTGTGAAATTACTTTACCAGAGACTGTGTTTGAACCAAGCGGAAAAGTACACCCCGCTGATTTTGTAAAGATATATTCCCGAACCTTGCCAATAGAGTGGTCGGATAAAAATAAAATCCGCTATGTACAAAGCAAATTAAGAGATGAGGCTTTTTCATGGAGTTTTGAAGTTACAGAGAGGTGTACTAATTATGACGATTTCCTAAAAATGTTCCGAGATAGATACTGGTCTCAGAGAAAACAGCGCAAGGTAAGGAGTGATTTTTACAACTGTAGGAGATACTATAGAGGCGACGGCAGTATGAGGAAATTTTGCGAGGAGATGAGAAAGGAATTGCGGCACCTGGACCAAAAGATAGGGGAAGCAGAACAAGTGGAGATATTGCTACAAAAGCTGCCGCGGCAAGTTCAAGATAAACTGGTGGTTACTCAATGGGATAAGATGGAAGATTTCTTGGACATGCTGGAAAGACTCGACAAATTCCAAGAAAGTTATGAAAATAATTTTGAAAGGAATCGAGAATCTGATCACAGATATGGTAAGCCAAGGGACTATCAATACCGGGAGCGAGCAAATTTTTGGCCACCGAAAGGAAGTGGAGGATATGGACAAGGATTGCACAGGCAAGAAAGGGAAGAGGGGCGTAATTTTAACAACAATGCGAGTAATAATGGCTACTGGCATAATAACAATAATTATACATCGGGGGAACGAAGCAGCAATAGTCAACCGCCAAAACAAGTGATGTATGTGAGAACAGAAAATAAAACCGAAATCAAGGAAGGAAGAGGGGCGGAAAACTCAAGTCCGCGACTGTGAAGGTCCGCACGGGAGCGAGTGGCGAAGTTAAAGGACCACCCTATATTGAAAAAAAATAAAAGTGCAAGCACGGAATCTATCCAGGGCAACAGGGAAAACAGCATGGCCAGATACTTAGAATGGTGGAAATGTCTACATCTAATTAGTGATAAGAGATGCGAAACCAATTCCACATATGAACGAAGTGGGTGGAATAACAAAGAGATTAAAGAGATGGCCGAAATCAATGTGCGAGAGGAAGAACCTAGTGAAAGAAAAGTTGAAGAAGAAACGGGTAGGGCGGAAACGAAAAGCGAATTTTTGAAGGATAAATTCACAGAGGAGAATTTTGCAGAGAATGATAGTCAGCTACCATTGGATGATGATGAAAATGAAAAAGATATTCCTAGCAGCGATGATGAAGAATACGAATATGGAAGCAGCGAAGATGATTATGAAAGTAATGAAGAAAACGGAGTAAGAATATATTTTATAAGGAGTTATAATGATGATAATTAGCGTTGCCAGGTGTCCCGATTTGCGCGGGACGTCCCGATTTTCGGGGTCTTAGGACGCGTCCCGATTTACCCTCGATCGGGACGCCTAATGTCCCGATTTTTTAACTAAGTGATAATCACTATCGCAAAAAATTAAATCGCGTTACACGTTCGAGACGCTATGCACCCAACCAACAGTGCCATTCAGGGCTTATGGTACAACCGAGCTCACTAACCTTGAGCGCGGTAGTAGTTCGCTGAACTAATTTCTGGAGCCTTAGAATCGGTGATAGGTCTCCAAGTTGTTATCCTTCCCTCCGATAGGTGACAAGAGTATATCCTACTTTCCGTTATAATTGTGTTTGAATCGAAATGCATTGTGCTGTATATGTATTGTCTTTGCCCGCAGCGCTCGTGCTTACCCTATCTTTCTTGCCGCTAATGTATATCGTTCAAGCTCTAATTCTTACTTGCTAGAGACGCGATCTTGCATGTAACTCGGTAGTTTGTCGTTCGTCCGTTCACTGGTTGAGTTCACTTGAGTTTCGTTCGTGTTGAAGTTTTAATTAATCAAGGCAGGATATATTAACGTTTCTGTGTAGGTAAGTGTTAGAACTATTTACACAGTAAATTCTTCCACAAATATCAAGTTTGTTCATGTATTTTTTAGATTTTCAGGAAATTGAGATTAAGTTTTGTGTTCGGGTATAGGGTTTATACTGGTTTAGTAATATGTATATTCGTGCGTGATTATACTTATTGTAATTCGAGATTGAATAAATATTACGAATTTTCGGTGAAGGTGTAATGACCTTGATCTAACATTCGGAAGGCAAATACGGAAGGGATCGTGAATCTACTTGTTCTGTGTGCCAGTTTGATATGTAAGTACTTGTGTTGGTGGTGGAAAGATTTTTTCCCCCAGAATTCTAACAAAATGAGCGATTCGGCTACCAATTTCGAAGCAAAAAACGATGCTCCTACGAGTATTCCGAGAAAGAAAAATCGTCGAAGAATGTGCTATTTTCTTAATATATGGAGAAAAAGTTATTCGTTTATCAAATCCGGTCGTAATATAAAGCATACTGCACACTGTGCCAAAAACAATTTAACATATGTCATAGTGGCAAAAATGCTATAGAAAATAACTTGAAATGTAATTATCATAAGATAAAAGAAAGAAGTGCCAGTTTGACGTTGTTAAACACCTATCAAATAAGCACTCAAGAAGGAAAAGTGATAGCTGCTGAAGACATACCATTCGATCAAGCACACCTTGTCATTCAGATAACTCGATTCTGAATCAAAGTCGATCGTGCTCTGTATGCTGAGAAATTGTCACTTGGAAGAACAAAGATTAGTGGGATGAACATAATATTTTAGGTTCGGCATCAAATCAAGAAACGTTCGAAACTCTTTAAAATGATACATTTTATAATGTTCCTACAGGTGCCTTCAATTGCGGCGGAACAAAAATTTTCCACTGGTGATATGATATTAAAGCCCATCTACAAACATTTAAAAACTTGAATGTACTTCATTTTTACACGAATGAAGCTGCATGAGCCAAATATAAATATTTAGAGACACGATTGAAGGAGCCAAATGTCAGTAAACATTTTACAAGTTACTGTGCAGGTAACGCAAATATAAACTTTAGGTGCCACAATTAGGTTTTCCAGTAATTGCACGATGATAATGACAAAATTATATCATTGAGCAGTCCTGCACACATTTTGTATAATAGTGTAAAGTATGCTCTCGGTTTGAGTAAATTTGACTTATCCTAAATATGCATAGTCATTTCTCATACTATGCAAAACGGGTTCAACTTATTAAAACTTTTATGAGACACATGAGTCTGAATTTTCCCGAGTCCTGTAACGTAACAACGCGTTGGTTGTCACTTCTCCCTGCTTTAGTCCTTTCCCGCCTTTAAAGACTCGACTTCGACGAGAATTCAAGCCGAAAGTAAAAAATAACTAAAACAAATTTCACTTAGTCAAGTAACTTTTTTCTGCAAGATAGCTCTTTCACATAGCCGTCAGTGGTTAACGTCATTCAGAAACAAAAAATTAATGCATTTCTAGGCATGGATGAGCTTTATGGGGAAGTTTTTAACGTTAAAGACGTAATGAAGGCAGCGGTGCAGCAAAAAAAAAAAAAAAAAAAAGAAACCAATAAAGAAATGACAATTTATTCCAAAACCCGGCAGCTGAATGGCAACGAGACGAAACGGATTATTACTCGAGCATGTCGAAGCAGAGATACAAATTAAAACCAATTTTTCTGTAACGAATTTTATAACTATAAACAAAGCTATACTGAAAGCAGAAAAATCTAACATAAAAATATTTTTTTTTATATAAAAACAAATACTTTGTGCTTATTTTTTTTAACTGCTTTACGTCTCTCAACAGCAAGGTCTTTAGAGACGGTTGTGCTTATTAAAAGCGTAAACAAATACTTAAAATTCAGTTCCTAAATACACTTTTTCCCATAATATTTAGTTATTTATCGTACTTAACAAGTCTCACTATTACTATACGGTAATCATGAGTACGTATTATATGATAGATACCTATAGAAATTATCTTTGTCCTGCCTAAATTATTAAAATAAACGTGAATTAGTAAAAAAAAACTAATTTTTATGGTTGTCCCGATTTGTAAACCTGAATCCCGATTTTTTAGACCTTCTGTCCCGATTTTTAACAAACCAGACCTGGCAACACTAATGATAATAGAAATGAGGATTTATCGCAAATAAGGATAATAAGGAATAATGAAACCGGTAGTTTTAAAAAAATGAATACATCCTGTTTACAAGCTAATGCCGAAGTACCTACGTGTTTCGTATTAGACGAAAAGGATCAAAGCAAAGAAACTAAAACATTGTTGCGAAGCGCAAACGAGGATGGCCGCCATCAAGTTGTTACGAATTATTTAAAGAAAGGATATCCACATGATGTTAGAAAAAAGGAAATGATTGAATGGTCGCAGCATGAGATTATGAAAGACTTATTGCAGGAAAATGTTTGTAAAGCTGTGGAAGATAAAGATGAAACATTTTTTAATATTAAAGAAAAAGAGAATTTAAAAGACGAAATTCAGGGATCTGCAGAAATGAAGAAATGGCATAGAGAGGGTGAAGAGAGATGCGAAGACAATAATCTGATTGCGGGAACATTTAATGTATTAAAAGGCGAAGGCGCGAGCGAGTGTACCGAAAGTTATGAAGAAAATGACGAAGAGTTTCAAGAGCAGAGAGCCTGTGGTCGTCAAAAACCAGAGGAATATGAAAATAATCAAAAAGTGAAGTGCTTTGTGATACGAAGAGAAGATATTAAAGAAGATGAAAAAGAAATTTTGAAGGAAAAAGTAAAAAAGAAGAGGAAAGGATTAAATATACACTATGATGGAAGGAATATACTACGATTGAAGAAAGAAAGAAACGTCAGGACCAGAGGATTCGGTTGACTGAATTCAATGTTGGTGATTTGGTATTGGTTAAAACAACAAAAAATCGTGTGAGATCAATGCCCAAATTAAGAAATTAATTGATATATATTGGGAGCCTTTCATAGTCAAGGATAAACCTCATCCAAATGCTTATTTGTTAGTCTACCCTGTATCAAAAAAGAGATTTGGATTGCGGAATATAGGGCGAAGGAACACTAATATTATGACTGATGATCACATAGCACATATTCTTATTTCGCCATGTATGGTATTAGATATTTCGATACATGTTAGATTTTTTTTGTTGAATTGAGGCAATTTTTTAATAACATAATGTATGTATTGAGTCTAATTAAGTGGTAGTCTAATTTTAACTTTAATAATTTTTATTAATTGAATACAATATCTAAAACTGATCCTGAAATACGATGAGTGTAAAATCTGAACATTATTTCGATGAAAAGATTTTGATAGACTTATTTAGTTGAGTAATTTAGTTGTTTTTGAAAATGTAACTGTGGTTGTTATTTAACATTTCGTTTTGTTGAAATCATCATTTAGTTAAATAATGATTTAACTGCTCCGAAATGGGGGGCATATGTGAGATAACAACCACAGAATTAGTTAACTTGCGTAAGTAATAGATAAAATAATATAATGGCATGTTTAAGTTGGCTAGCGTGTAAAACAAAGATTTATGCAATGAATATCTCTGACTGTATCTAGGTTTTGTTTTGTTTTACTCGATATAGTAGACTGGCTTAAGAAATTGTTGGTTTGAGTTTTTCTTGTTAAACTTGTGAAAGTTTTAAAATATTGAGAGTACAATAAAAAGAAAATCAAACCGAAGGAGAATTATTTCCAATGACTGATGAATTAATTATTTTTTTTTAGAGAAAGGCGAGGCGGCTAACGTTTGACATTTTTGGATAAAATCAAAAGTGCATAACGGGCCCTAATTAAACAGCAGAAGTAAGTATTAACCTCGCAATATGTGTGGTTTTTTTCTTGTTTATTAAACATCATATTCAACTAAATGCCTCACATTAATATGAAAAACCTGCCAAAACAAATAAAAGGCATCATCGGCAGGTTATAACCTGGCTTTCCTGGTGAGGTTGAAAAGAATATAGCAGGGTTATAGTGTTTATCGCTCTGGCCTCGTATTCGGGAGGACGCAGGTTAGAACCCCGTCCGGGCCTCCAGATTTGGATTTTTAATGCCGAGAGGCTTCCTCCAAAGGTCTATTCCTAATTCCTTCCCGTTCCTTGTCCTTAGTCCCATCCCGCGCCTAATGACGTCGACGTCGACGAGCTATAAAGCCATAAGTAAAAAAAGCGTATGGAAGGCTAGCAACATAGTAATCGTCATCATTGTCATCAGACAATTCAATCATTAAATGACGTGACCTCTTAGAGTTCATATAGAGCTGGAGCAGTCCTCTCCATGTAGCATGATACTGGGTGGTCCTCTGCCAGTTAACTACGACAGACCTGCGATGCCATTTTCCCATCGGTCTGGTGGTGTTCCTCTCTGTTTTTACTTATGGCCTTATGTCATTAGAGGCGGGATAGCACTACGGGGAAGGAACGGGAAGAAACTCGGCCATGGTCCTTTGGAGGAAGCATCCCGGCATTCGCCTGGAGTGATTTGTGGAAACCGTGGAAAACCCAAATCTGGATGCCCGGACGGGGATTCGAACCGCAGTCCTCCCGAATGGGTCATATATGGACGACCCACTGCAACATCAATGACGTGGTATAAGATGTATGTCATCAACTGACTAAATATGGAATGGTCTTTTCTTTTATTATCTATTAAAGCATAGAACTGATCTTTCCATAGATATATCGGCTATCTTATGATTATATTTTGGAAATTCATTTAGTGTGAAGCTCTCACAGCCGTAAGACAGCACGGGAAGTTTGAGGGCAAATTAGATTTGTGTAATGTCCCAAAAGATTTCCATCCCAGCTTGAGGCGACGGGAAATTTCAGGATTCCCATCTCCTCTCATATTTACAATCCAGTCTAGATAAGTGTATTCACAGACGATTTTTAAAGACATATTGTTTAGTTGTACATCCTCCTCTGCAACCCATTTGTTAGACATATCTTTTGTTTTTTAAAGGTTCATACCAACTGCTTTGCCCTCGGAGACACGGTCGGAAATAGGTTTGCACTTCATTTGTATCACTTGCCACAAGCGCAACGACATCAGCACATCTCAAGTTGTGAAGTCTTCTGCCATTGGATCTAACTTCTTTTTCTTCCTACGTTATCTTTGACATTGCCTTCTCCAAGAGAGTTGAAAACAATTCTAGAGACAAGGGATCAGCTTCCTAAATACCTCTTTCGACTCAGAAATCAGTAATTGGTTCTGTAACGTTGACAAAGGGTAGGTAGTTGTTGCAGATGTTGTGATACTACAGAGGCGATAACATCTACAGCAACATAACACACCCGATAAATTACACCCCTAAAAGGGGACGTGGATGACGGCTATCTGTGGAGCACAGTGGACGGCTGTCGTGATGGATTTCATTTCACACAGCACCGTCACTGCCTTTTCTTTGTAGGCAAAGGGAGGGTGGAGGATATTGTCTGAAGACATTGCCTCTAGCAGTAATTGGATGGTTCAAGACCTCTCTGTTGGTTTATCTTCTCGGTGGTGTCTGGTTGTTGGCGTCATTTGTTAAACTTCTGTCAGTAACATGGTTTGTTGATGAAGTAGCTGCATTATGTAGCTTAATCTTAAGCTTATGGTGTTCGTGTAGCGAGCTAATTGTTTGTTTGCGCAAGGCAGCGAGCCTCGTACAGAGCCCTCCCTCTGTGTCCGAGGCTAATTATGCGGTTTGGCACCGTAATGAAGTAGGACTCTGTGCAGAGCATGAGGCAGCCACTAACTCACAGCTGTACGGTATTCGTGTGCACCTGTATGCGTTACTGATACTTGTTTATGCGAATTCCGTTTCGCTTGCGAAGCAGAGATAGGAGTTAGCGCCTTGCTTCCTCTTCTTTGGTGGCTGCCTTGCCCTCCCTGCTCGAGGTGTTAGGGATTACCGCTCCACGGCCCACTCCTGCGGGAGTGGAACCCCCGAGCGTGAGTGTAGGGTTGTCTCTGGGCCGGATACCCGACGGTGACAACGAAACGTTACAGCAACACTCCCTTCCTTCCCCTTCCTTATCCCAATCCCTTCCCTTTTGGCTGAAAAGGATGTGTGGAGTTTTAAAAATATCTACGCATTGTTGCCTGTTTTTATTATCTATTGAACTTTCCTTATATTTATACTTTTGTTAAACTCTCAGCGTATAGTGTTCACTGCGTTACAGAATTGTAGTAATTATTAATCGTTTCCTTTCAACCATTCGGATAAACCAACGATTAAAATGAAATAAAGCACATATTTTGTTTGATTATAGATCAAAATTCAGTCTTAAAAGACCGTAATACAGAACTATCGGCGCACTATTTTATGTACGGTGACGCACTCATTGGCAAGGTATTATAAAGCAGTGATTTCCTAGGATCAAACAATGTCCGCGTAACCGATACCCGAGAACCACAGGAGTCTCAGTTTAACATTTGCAGCAGCAGTATTTATAAGGGAATGTCCAGCAAACCAACACATTTTCCTGTTACAGAAGATATGTTAAATTTAATGTCAACAGAGAAAATGCATAGTCAACAAAAAAAAAAAAAAAAAAGAGATTAGTCTTAGGTGCAGTGAGGTAAGTGACGCTGTATGAAAGATGTATTTGGAATTTTAAAGACTTCAAATGAAGTATTCTACATCTACATCTACATTCATACTCTGCAAATCACAAACATTGTGGGTGGCAGAGGGTGCTAAGCACCAATCCTAAACCCGCCCATCCCAATCCCGAATAGTTCGAGGAAAGAAGGAATACATATAAGTATCAGTACGGCATCTTATTTCTCTAATCTTATCCCTCCAGTCATTGCGACCTAAATAGGTTGGCGGAAGAAGTATTTCATTGCACTCGAAATTTAAATTTTTTCGCATATTCTCCAATAAATTCGAACGCAAGGTACGTCGTCTGTCTTCCAAACTATCCCAGCCCAATCTATGTATCAATTCTGTGACGCTTTCATAAGGGCTGTAACAACAAGTCACGAATCTAGCCGCTCTCCTCTGCACCCTCTCAACTGAGTCAATCAGAACCTTGCGATACGGATCCCAAACCCCACAACAGTAATCCAGATGCGGACGCACTAGTGTTTCATACGCTATCTCCTTTGTATGAGCATTACATTTCCTCAAAATACGACCTATGAATCGTAATTTACAATTAGCCTTGCCTACGACGGAAGTTATGTGCATGTCCCATTTCATGTTGTTTTGTACTATCACCCCCAGATACTTCTCGGAATCAACCGTGTCAACAGCTGAATTGTTTATTTTGTACTCGTGAACAATTCTTAATTGTGACTCTCTCTTCAATAGTTACTGTTTCAATTTTCCAACTTAGTGAATCTCCTGATTTTTACATCAAATTTACGGAAATTTCAGCAGCCATCTGCACATATTCAGAGCCACAAGGCTGGCGGCATTGCACCTGGTCACTAGGTAGTCAGGTGGAGGGCAAACCTGGCGTCCTGGAGCGCGGGCGTCAAATCCCGTCCCGCCATCCCCAGTCACTTCGGGTGAATGTCGGGATGGTTCATTTCAATGGCCACGGCCAACTTCTATTTTCCCCTTAGGATAAATAGGCTGAAAAGGGTCTCCGACACCCTCCAGCAGCCTGCCTCCGAGGCTTCACCTAAGAGGAATGAAACCGTTTTTCTTTTCTTTTTTTTAACCCTATACGCTTTTGCCAGGAAGACATGTCTGTAATGCTAGGTTGGGACGTGTATGAGCCCCACCTAATGTGGCGACCCGATGCGCAGGACGGAGATTGCGATTTATGAGATGCTGGTAGGTAATGAGCAGCAGCGAGAGGGCAGTGAATTATTGAGTCCGCACCGCACGCCAACGACTGCGGAGACATTTCTCAGGTCGTAAGGGGAAGCGCCTCGCTTCATAATTCACGCGCCAAGCCTCCACCAAGGCTGCGCGGGCGCTACGGTCGGGCAGATTTGTTCGCGATACAGGCGCTAGGTCGGATCCAGTTCAAGCTTCAACCTATACAAGATGTCGAGGACATTGCCTCCACTATAAAGAAAGGAGCTACTAGCACTAAAATATCATCACTAACTTAATGCCAGTTTTTCCATTATGTTATGATGTTTGCCAGGTTTGTTTAATTAGTTCCATCTGCAACAAACATCCTAGCTGTCTACTGCGAGAATCTAATCAAAGGAAGTTTACTCACATCACGAAATACACTGCACGACAGAAAGTAAATCACCCTTTTTTTTAAAAAAAAAAAAAATCTGCTTAACGTCTCTCTAACAGCGAGGTCTTTAGATACGGGAAAGGATGGGGGCAAGGAACTGGAAGGAATTCGGCCATGGCCTTTTGAAGGAAGCATCTCGGCAGTTGCCTGGAGTGATTTCGGAAACCATGCAAAACCCAAATCTGGATGCCCGGACTGGGATTCGAACCGCCGTCCTCCCGAATGCGAGGCCAGAACGCTAGCCGTTACACCACCACGCTCGGTAAAGTACCCATAAAGGAAAGACAGTATGTGGTGCTATTTCAGTGAACACAAAATCGTGTGAAATTTACGGAGAACTTGACCGTATGAGCCCATTTATCAATACGACATTGGAACCTCTCTGGCGTGGATGCATGCTCTGATTCGGTTGGGAAGGGAGTCAGTCTTAAGGCCGAGGTGTTCTCATCCGAGACAAGCTGGCCCACTACTCGTATTTGATAATGGTAGCATGCATACTGCCACTTTGACGGAGTTGACGTCTGAGCTGGTTCTATCGGGGGAAGATCTGGAGATCTTGCTGGCAGCGGGAGTACCTCAACACCAAGCAGACAGTTCTTAGAGACACGTTTCGTCTGTGGACGCGCATCGTCCTGTTGAAAAATGGCAGCACAATACTAAGGTAAAATTTTGGTGTCATACTGTTGTGTCATCAAAGATTTCTGAATCACTACCAGGCTTGACCTGTAGTCATACCTGATGGCTCCCAACATCATGACGCCAGCAGTAATACAGCTGTGCCTCTCCAGAACAGGAAGATAGGACCTATATCCAGATTACCATCATACTAGCCGACGGTGGTGATCCGAGTTAATACAGAACCCCGACCCATGGCTGAGCACAAAGATACGTCATTCATTATGTTAATAGATTCTGCTCCGTAGCAACAACTGGCTCCTACCTCCATCGGTGATGGTCAAGCCTTTATCCATCAGTCTATAGTAGTTGTATTGAAATGAAGAGATAAACTGTAACAGACCTTACAACCCAAAGTTGAACACTATTGGCAAGTACCTTGTATACAGAATACAGGGGTGTAAAAAGGCACCATTGTCGTCACTCCATTGTGTATCTGTATGTTAGAAACTTCTAGTTCCTAAGCGGAGTCAGTTTCACGCTTCAAATTTGCACAGCATATGTACTTCAACGTCCAATCAAAAAAAAAAAAAAAAAAAACCTCTAAGAGGGATATCGAGAACATCCACGAAGAATAATTAGGAAAATTATTGGACCAACCGAAACTGAAGAAGGCTACAGATTTTTGCCAAACAAAACAGTAGATTCCCACTCAAACATAGCGAACGACATCAGAAAACGCTGACTAAAATTCTACGGTCACTTCTATAGGATGCCAGATCACAGATTAACTAAGCAGATATCCAAACTCATGCAACCATTAAAAATGCCTAACAGTTGGTTCTATCAACTAAGACAAGACCTGGAAAAAGCTAAAATCAAGAGCTCAGAAATCCTAGATCGCAAAATCTTCAGACAAAAAGTACACGACTGGGGTAAATATTTTCGTCTTGGTTCTTTAAAATAATTTTCTTGCTCCGACTCTACACGTAGCTTCCTCTGATATGTTCTTCTTATTATATTCGTTTAGAATCTTTTTAAGAGTAATATAATGTTTAATTAAAATTGCAACGAAGCGCACGCTCCGATGGCAATTTCTCTACACACCCATTTTCCCCCTTTCCTGCACCCACCTACATTTGTCCTCTACAAATTTTAACTTTAAATTCTTTCAACGTTTTTGCCTTGATAACTTATTGCAATCCCTAACACCATTCCCTAAAAAAGAGAATCTTCCTACATACTTGTGCGTGAAATCGAGTGCCAGCTTGTGGTCATGGTCATCTTTTCCCTTCCATGCATTACTCTTAATTCTTACACCAATATCTTTCCATTCCTCATCGCCAGTATACGTGTTGTACACTCCCATGACCCTGTTCACCCTCCTCCTGTCTTCTAATGAATCCCATTCCATCTCTTTTATCAAATCTGTTACTGATTGCGTTCTGCGGTAATTTCCAGAAAAAAATCTAGCAGCCCGTTTCTGCACCCTCTACAATTCCTGTAAACAAAATGTGGGTCCCAAACTACACTACCAAATTCAAGCAATGGTCCGATCAAAGTTTTGTAACCCAATTCCCTTATTTCACTCGTACATCCCCCAACAAGTGAAGAATTTTGAAACCTTTTCTAACTACTTTGTACTCGACCATAGTGTCTTCAGTCTTAAAGTTCTAAATTAGCGGCAAAAAACCAATACTTCGTAAATGGGAATAACTACACATCTACAATAATATTTAATTTGAATGAATAATTAATATCACGCCAATGCAATTCAGTTTCAATATAACCACAAACACTGACATTCCAAGAGAACCACCACATTCATAAAGCACTGACCGAAGGAAACAATGTAATGAATGAATGCTCAAACCTGACAATCCAACACTAAGCACAGTATTCAAAAGAAAATATGAAATACAGGCCCCAACCAGTAACACACACAGCCTACAGTGACGCGCGAACAACATGTTTTCACATGCGCTCTGCCCGGAGAATAAAAACAAACGCCAGGGGCAAAAACAAAATACTATCACGCAGCCTTACACGTTCACAATGTAAACAAAACACCAGCAGATAGAAGACCAAACCCCACGGTGCAGTTTCGTTAGAATGAAAGCAAAAATAAAAATACAGAAAAATGACCCGTGGTGCTGAAATGCAGCGAAACAAATAGAAAATAAAAATCAATGAAAAATGTAAGTAATTCAATATTTTTATCATAATTTCGTAAAATGTTTTAAAAAAGAAAGTAATTACTTATATACACGCTCAACAAATAGAACCGCTGAAGATGATTCTGAGAATAAAATGAAACCCGTTGCGTGAAAAATAAAAATTAAACAAATTCACTTCCATTTGTGTGATATCAATTATTAATACAAATTTACTAGCTTTGAACTGACGAAATACTTCACAATATAACAATATTATTGCAGGATTTAAAAAAATAGAAAATTACAAAATTTAATAACCGTTTAAGGGAAAGCGGTGGATTTTAAAGTGTTTTTCTGTGACCTAGCTTCTATATTCTTCTCTTCAATAATAGATTTGTTTTTTTTTTTTCTTTCCCACTTAAACACATTAAGCGTCACACCTAAGGCAGTTACGATATCGAAAGTAGACTTGCACCTGCATTTTGTATATTTTATTCTCGTCTATCTAAAAGAGATATACTTATCATTCGAATTGCTTATTTTATTAAACTTTTATTCTTAAATATAAGTTATGACTCCACCAATCACTTTTTTATTAACAGTACAGTTACATTGAACCACTTCGTTAAATCTTAACACAATTTTCATAAAGTATAATATATTTAATCCAGTAGAACGCAGGTGTACGTACCTCTACAAAAATCCATTATTCAACTTGTGAGTCTGCCATTTTATTTCTCCTCTATCGTTCTCTCGTTGTCTTTTCGTTACCCCTTGCTAATCACCTTGGTCTCTAATACAATTCATTATTAATTACTTTTCTCTCCTCTTCTTTGAATTAACAATATCTTTCGAATTATATTAACCAGTTTATCTCCTTTATGAGCTATGTATGAAAACAGGAGAAGACAGAGAACAGCTGCTGGGTGACCTGGATAAAATATTCAGATGAGTAGGTCAGCATGGAATAGAGATAAATGCTAAGAAGAGTCTGGTTATTAGGTTGACAGGTAAAAAACTAAAGTTTTTTTTATGATTATAGGGCGGGGTCAAAATTGCTTGTTGAAGACTTAAAGTGTAAATTTCTTGGCATGACGTTTGATAACAAACTCAACTGGGCAGGTGGTAGGAAAAGATTACAAAATCCTTCATTTACTGGAGAGGGTGATGAGAGGATGTACCATAGAAGTTAGGGAACTGGATTACAACACTTAGGTCAGAACATTGGTTGAATATAGTGGTGTAGTTAGGGACCCATATTTTGGGTATCAAATACAGGAGTTTGAGGTAGCTAGATTTGTTTGTGTAATTTATCAGCAAGACCCAATCAGTATTTGATACGATAAAGGAGCTGGATTGAGAGTCATTGGAGGGTGAAGAGAGTGCTGGGAATGTACAGGGCATGTGTTGGTGATGGGGCTTGTGTTGGTTTTGGGGTATGTGGAATATTGGTCGAAGAATCAGGAATAGTGCATGGAAGGGGAAAGATGGCCATCACCACAAGCTGGCGCTCGATTTCATGCATAAGGGAGTGGGAAAATTTTATTTTGTGGGTAAGGGTGTCAGGGCTTGGAACAATTTACCAAAAGTTATGAATAATTTACCAAAGCGCTGAAGGAATTTTAACTTAAAATTTTCAAATCGCAGAAGTTGATGGGGAAGGAACTTAACACTCAAATGATATAAGATAATATAAATAATAAAAAGGGATAATTAGATGACTAAGGTAATTGCCATCGGATCGTGTGCTCCAGCGCAATTAAATTAATAATAATAATAACTAGACGACCCTAGCGAAAATTTCGCGAATGCGATGAACAGTAAGGCAGATGGTTAGTAATAAGACGAAAGAAGAACCGCCTCATTTGTATGAATTGTTTATTTGTATAGTGTAATGGGTATATATCAATAGTCGACGCCAGTGAAGCAGTTTATTAATATCTCCGTGATACGTGCTGCTGCTCTATAGCGGCTTGGCTCTGAACTGTCTCAGACGCCTGACTTTCACAGTATTATTTTTGTCCTTGAAGATTCAAATTCCGAAAAATTTCGTTCTTAATTTATAATGTGGCCTGAGTAGAGACAAAATCTTTTAAGTGATACCTTATTTGACCAAAAGAGATAAATGGTTCTTAACAAAAAAAAAAAAAAAAAAAAAAAAAAAAAAAAAAGTGTTTTGGAAATAATGATGCTTTTGCACTTTAACGGACATATTCTGAAAAATTTCTTTCTTTAGATATGATGATATGATGTGGCCAAAGCAGAGACATTAATATTTAAAATGATACCTCATTTTACAATTTCGGTTAGATATCAAGCGACGTAAATAGCTGGTGACAGAAAAATACGCTATCGAAATAACGATACTTGTGCCTTTTAAGGTCAAATTCCGAAAAATTCTTTTCTTAAAACATGTAGTGACCGCAGTGGAGACCTTAATCTTTAAAATGATACCTAATTTATCTATATTGGTTAAATATAAAGGGAGATAAATGGCTCGTGACAGAAAAACGCCTTGCAGAAATATTGACACTTTGTTCTTTAATCGTCGAATTCCGGGAAAAAATCCTTTCTTCAAATATGATGTAACCAAAACGAAGATTCTAGTCCTTAAAATACTACCTCGTTCATCGATATCGGTTATGTATCATGGAAGATAAATGGTTCGCTGGAAAAAAACACATATAAAAAATAAAATTAAAAAAATATGGTTTTGCCCCTTAAATGTCAAATTCCGAAAAATTCCTGTCATAACATTTTATGTGGCCAAAGTGGAGACCATAAGCTTTAAAAAGACACCTCATTCATAGATTTCGACTAAGTATGAAGGGAGATAATGGCTTGTGACAAAAAAAAACCTTATAGGAATAATATATATGATTATTATGAGGTATGTGCTCCATCTGATTTTTCAGTTGTTCAACGTCAGTAACAAGAAAAGATTCTGAAAACTTAATTTACATGATGGTACTTCGATATCGACAGGAGCTGATGGGGATGACATTTACTTCTGTTTTTGAAGCATTAAATCTGTCTTTTCCTTCCCCATTTAACGTCACAGTCGTTCCCGCGGTATCTGATTTGACACAGGCAACAGTGCTGACACCTATCTGGAGCCGTTATACAAGTGACTGCCGTCAGGCGCGATGCCGTTATCGACTATCGCAAACAGTGTTTCGATAAACTCGTTTATCTCTGTGCTCGCTGACACAAAACAATTCAACATATCAGAAATCTCTCTGTGATCGACACTGCGGGGTCGTTAGCTGGAATGGAGTTTTGAAAAGAATATATACACACCCGGTTACCAGTACAGTCCCATCATTTTCAGATTTCATCGTTTGCACTTACAAGCTCCTTGTAATGGACATGCATCAAGTAAATGAAATAAACTGACAGTTGTTAAAGTATTTTCAAGTATTTGTATATTTTTGTAAATATTTATAGTAAGACTAATATTATTACCTGAGTTTAATAGACACTTAGGTAGAACGAGCCATAGATGATATATGGGAAATAGGTGATATAGAAAGAACAAAAGAGAAAAAGAAAAAGAGAAGACATGGAGGATCAATGATGAGCAGAATGAGCACCGTAGCGAAGCTTTGAATTAATGAAATATTAATGTATTTTGAGAATAAATGCAATAAGAAATGTTTAAGCGGTTCGAATCCCCTTCCAGGCATCCAGATTTGGGTTTTCCATGGTTTCCCAAATCACTCCAGGCAAATGCCGGGATGCTTCCTTCAAAAGGCCATGGCCGAATTCCTTCCCATTCCTTGCCCCTCCCCCCCCCCCATCCTTTCCCGTCTCTAGAGACCTCGCTGTTAGAGAGACGTTAAGCAGGTAAAAAAAAAAAAAAAAAAAAAAAAAAAAAAAAATGTTTAAGTGATGTTAAGTTGTGTAATGGGAAGACTGAATAAATGTTATATGCTATGAGGAAAGAGATGGATATTATTTTACGTAAAGGTTAACTGGCCTATAAGAATAAGTATTAATAAACGATCAATGAATATAAATGTATGGTTAGTGTCGCCTAATTTAAAAATAAGTTACTGTCAAACAAAGTATTGAGGAAAAATATAATCGCGTTATTATATACCTTACATATATAAAAATTAATCTGTGTTTGTTTGTATGTTCGACTTCTGTGCGTTCCTATACCATTCATCCGATTACAATGAAACTGTGGTGAGTTATTGAGTTATTGTTGTGAACGCGTGCGAAGGTCTCTGGGAAAAAAAGACCGCCTCTCCCCGTTTACAAACCTTAATTTTATACGAACCCTCAACTTTTATCCGATTTCGGAGGAACTTTGCACACGTGCTCTTTAAAATAAGCAGTAAATTACTGTCAAAATTTAGTTTTCAGAAACCCAATCGTTCTCCCCCTTCCCACCGCCACAATTTTTGCCAATGTTTTTTATACACATCCACAATTTTTATCCGATATTCACGGAACTTTTCAAACGTATACTTTAAAACAAACAGAAAAATACTGTATACATTCGATCTGCGAAAACCCAAACCCTCTCCCGCTTTCTAGCCCTTTGATGTTCTTTACACATACCCACATTTTTATCCAGTATCGACGCAACTTTGCACACGTATTTTTTAAAACCAAGAGAAAAATAATGTCTACATTGGGCTTTCAGAACCCCTACCCCTCTTCACCCCTCTTCCACTTTCCAGCCCCTTATTTTTGTAAACGTGCTTTATACATACCCACAGATTTGATCCGATTTCAGTGGTCCTTTCCAAACGTATACCTTAAAACATACAGAAAAATACTGTCAAAATTTGATTTTCAGAAACCCAACCCCTATCTCTCTTTCCACCCCATAGCAACTTTTCCGTTTTTTGCATTGGTAGAGAAATCTTCCAAAGTAGACAGTGATTGAGAATTTTTAACTACGAGGGTTGAATGATAAATAATACCTCCACCTTCATAACTCCTCAACAGATGAAAGCACCGTTCAAAACGAACATAACATCAGAACTTTCGTATCCACCTGCCGGGCAACGCTGCGTACTCTGCTTTTGCAGAAGACGGAAAATATTGTATAACCCAAAGCAACAGAATAAACTTTTTCAATTTTAATTTAATGGATAAAAATCATTGTCTTTCAGTTATTTCGTACATGTTAATGTGTCAGTTTTCTATATGTGTTCCCACTTAAAAACATAAAAACAGGCACTGCAATGCATGCCGGGTAGAGCTAGAGTTTTTATAAAAGCTGATTAAGAGACGGTTAGAATCCTTTATCGGAATTGCTGTGTTTTCGCACGAATCTACTGGTTAACACTTATTAGAAACACTACTGTTAGTTTGAAAAATGCACGACAGAAAAAAAAATGTTTTAGCGACGAGCTGGTTTCTGCTACCGGCAGTATAACACGAATACCGGCGTCCGCAGTAATGGCCGTCTTATCGGCCTCATTATAACTGCCCCTCGCTTACCAAGCAAGAGGAGCAGGTAATTACTCTGCGTCTGACATTAAATCTTAAGCACTGCGCATTACTCCATCCTCTACTTCTCAGATAAAAAAAGTCTACATCAGTTTTTATTGCTACTCAGTGCGCTGTGGAAAATGCGGCACAAACCTACACTGATCAACCAAAACATTAAGACCACCTGCTTACTAGGATATTGGTCCACCTTTAGAACGCAACACACCAGCGATTCGGCGTAGCATGGATTCTACTAGTCCTTAGTAGGCTTCCAGAGGTATCTGACACCGGATTACTACGCACAGGTCACGAAACGTCCTTAAATTATGGGCCAGCGGTTTGTGGGCGCCCTTAAATTATGGGCCAACGGTTTGTGAGCGCGGCAACTGGGAACGAGCATCTCGGAAACGTAGTGGCTGGTAGGCTGTTCACGTGCTTTTGTAGTGAGCATCTATGGAAAGTTTTTGAACGACGTTAAAACCACGAGTAGGCGACAATGTGGTGGACGCCCACGCCACATCACAGAACGTGGAGGTCGGAGGCTTCCCCGCTCTGTAAAGCAGGATAGGGGCTGATCTGTGGCAGATCTGACGGAAGAGTACAATTCTGGAGCTTCCAGAAGTGTTTCAGAGTAAGAGAATTCTTCCGTCGTTCTGCCAAACTCAGGAGGGCGAGTGAACTTATCTAGCAGATGTGTTTTTCCTCTGTTGCCAAAATCTCTTCATCCCTTCGCTGTGCTCTTTCCTACGCTCTTCCGTCCAAGTGTTCCTTTATCTAATGTACTGGCTGTTGGCAAATTGGTGGTTACTGACCATGCTACTAAATCGGCGTCTGTCCTGTATGATGTCATCTGTTATTCCAATTTCCTGGAGATCCTTTCCGATTTCAAGTAGTAGCCAGTTGTTTTTGTTTTTCATTGAAATGGCTAGGTTTAGAATTCTTTTGGTTAGTCTGTTGTTACTAATTCTGATAATATGGCCTTAGAATTTAATTCGTCTTTTCCTTAATGTGTCTGAAATTTTTTTCCGTATGCTTGTACAGCTCGTGTTATTTTCTTTTCATCCAAATTCCTCCGGTAAAAACTGGGCCAAAGATTTTCCTTGAAATTTTCCTTTCTTGCTTTTCAATATCTTTAACCAATGACCTGTCCCAAAATTGTAACTAATTTCGAATGTTTGTCTGCCTGAAAATTTACTGTTGTCCCAAGCACATTGCAACAAACGGTGTATTTCTATCGCTGCCCGTTTAGTTTTATTGATTTTTCAAATATACCGGTCATTTTTTAAACACCTTGTATTTACGTAAGTATTCGTAGACTTTGACGTTAACTTACGTCTTGTTACAGTTACAATGTGCTCTTCTTTGTCTTCTTCTAGCAGAAAGTAGACGTTTTGCGCGCTCTATCGTGTTATCATTTGATATACCTACTCCAATCACTTGAAAGAAATATACCTATTCCATCGTTCACGCTAGCTGATTCATCGACCTTTCAATCAATATCTATCCCTTGTTCACATTCGAACACTCGTTTATTTCTCACTCGTACAGTACTTAATTGTTTTTATCAACGCAATTTTATAGAACACATTACAATTCCTAGTGGTCTAGTGTCCTTTTACAATCTATATTAACCTTGTACTCATTTTGTAGTATTTCTTCAAGCTGCCTTTTCAGCAAAATAAAACTTCAACCGTTCAACATTATCTTCGTTATCTTACGGCTCGCCTCTGCTCCACTCTCGTTTATTCCTTGACATCACGTCGCATTATTCTTTGCCAGTCACAGATGCTCCAAACCAGTTTATAACATTTGTTACCACCCATCCCCCACCATTTTTGCTATTAATTTAATTATCATTATTACTATGCCATTATTGTTGTTTTAATTGTTCATTAATTATAAAGACTGAACGATTGTATAAATAAATGAACTCAGTTTTTTGGCCGTTGTATACTTATGAATATTGGAGAGAATGTTTTGTCGGATGGCTGTCGTGTATAATCTTTACTTGGCTAATTGGTATCTTCATGTTTACTAAGACTTGCGACGTATCTCTTCTTCTGCCATACTGTTATTCAATATCTGAGACCTAAATAAATTGTGAGCTTCAATGGAATCGGAGAATCATACGGGTTTTATACTTTAGTCGAATAAAATACTGAAATCGCTATACTTGATGTTTGTTGCAACATACTTAGTAATTCTGTTACAAGTGAAATACATATGCGACCTTCACGCCTCGTGAAGCAATGCTAGGTTTACCTAGTATAAATTATTCTACGACAGGTAGATGAACGGAACTGACGGGCACTATCGGTTCTCGATCGTTAGTAGATCCGAGGCAGAACTTGCCGCTATCACAGATCAAATACAAGCGGGAAAAGTTACAAGTTGTTTGCTCCAAAGTGAACTTTAGCAACGTGTGCAATTTCAGCTACGCGCGACGTATTTTTCCTGAGCAGACGCCAGCAGATTCCGTCAGGTAAAACCAGCATTTTCTTGCACGTACGTCATCGGCGCAGAGTTGGTGAAGTGAAATACAAGAATCTAATAGAATTAAAAAATGTCTACTACAATGTTTCTCGGAAAACCAACCGAATAGCATTAGTCAGTTTGTTTGCCGAGAAATATATTTATGCACAATATTTCGGCGACATAAAACTCCGTCGTTTTTAAACAACGCGCTCTAGGCAAACGTTCAGTCTTATTACAACACCTAAAGATGGCGACGGATATTTATGTCGCCGGAACGTTGTTTATAAATAATAATATTATTATTCGGTTGGTTTCCCGTTCATAAAGATTGTATAAATGTTTGTATTCAAATGTATGTCGCGCGTTTCCACTGATAGTAGTGTGTTGCAGCTATCGGGGTAGCTCTAGTTTAGTCTTTGACAATGCTTGAATAGTATCTTTGGTCCGACAGCTGGGCAGCAGATCCGTGTGTTGAAGGTCGCTCGCCGGACGAGAGAAGCTAACGTTACGTGGCGTTAGCTGGAGTTGTTAGTATACGAAAGCTATAATGATTTACCACATTAATGTAAAAGCAACGTGTAGTGACGTGATTGGAGGAGTCTGATAGGAGCTGATGATTCAATAGTAATACATGCCGCTTAATTCGAGGGTATGTATTGACTGTAATAATTATTTGAAGTGTATTATATTAGGTGAGGGATGGTGAGTGGGCCAAACCATCCCATACACGCCGTAATCACCATTTAGGTGGAATCCTAGAGTTTGCATTGGTAAATCAGAGAAGCACATTAATCACGCTGATTAGAGCAACAGTGGGGACTGCACCACTTTCGGAACCCACGCGAAATTGGTACTACCCTGTTGAAATTTGGTTTATTTGCTGCATCAGCATATCCTTTCCACGTTTTACGCTCTTTCTTTGCGGAATGCTTGCCAGAAATTTAATTAAAAATGCTGTAATATGACAGCGACGCACAGCGTTGAAAAATCAGTGACAGTCTCTTAAAATGTTGGATTTTTCCTTTGTTGCAATGTTTTCTTGCCGTTTCAGCTTTTCTCCGTTGTAAAAAGTCTCACAAAATTGAAAAACAGACAATATTTATCCGAGTTCTAATACGGTGATGGCCGCCATCTTATATCGAAACGACAATCAGAGATAACCGACTGCTTCCATTGTAAACAAATACGCAATTTCCGTGACGGATGCCGCAGAACGAAATTACCGTAAAATTTTTTCTCTTGGTCCAGGCCGTATTTCAGCGTAACCACGAACTCTCTGACGAAACGAAACTGCTTAGGTCCAATTCACACAGAAGAGACGCGGCGCGGACGTCGGGCGGAGACGCGGCGCGGACGCGGCGCATTTTGAGGTCGCTCCTATGTTAACAAATGGCGCAATTCACACAGAGGCGGCGGGACGCGGGCGCGCCCCTTGGAGGTCCGCGCCGCGTCTCTTCGAAGTCTCGAGGGGCGCAGTGAACAGGCGCGTAGCGCGGACCTCCAAGCGACGCATTCTCGCAGTTATAAAAATGCGTGATAATTTTGAGTTTAATATACAATTTTGTGAAATCATTGAGAAGTTTCCCGAACTGTACGATTTTAATCGTTCAGATTATTGCAATCGTAATGTACAGCACAGTGCTGGCAAAAGATCGCTAAGCAATTAAATGAAACAGGTTAGTTTTAAAATTTATTACTGTTAGGTAAATACTAGGGTGGTCAATAGCTTCTAAAAAAAGCAGATTATAGCAACTGTTATTAATATACACAATATCCATCCTGATACGGAATGGGTGCACGATTTACGAAGTACTTGCACAAATACTCTCTTGTATTTTGCATTTTGTCTTCTTCGATTTCCTTCGGTCATTGGATTTCCTATTACAATATTTTCAATGTGAGGTATTGAAAATTTACCATCGTATTTCCGTATTGCGTTGTGCAAAACGCACATGGCTTGAATCAGTAAATCAGTTTTAGAAGGAGAGCAACATATTAATGTATTCCAGACCCTGAATTTTGAAGTTAATACGTCAAAAGCACATTCCACACATTTCCTACCTCTACATAATCTGGTGTTGAATATTCTGCTATCGTTTGATAATTAATTGCGAGAAAAAGGTTTCATAATATTTGGTTGCAGTGGGAATGCTTCATCCACTATAAAATAGAGAGGGATGTTCATTGTTTCTCCAGGAAGAGGGGCAGGGTCGGGTAATTTAAGACCCTGTTGTTGCAGAGCTCTTCCAAAATTGCTGCGATTAAACGCTCGATCATCATTGTTTCGGCCGTATGTCTATTGTAACAAATAAGCCATCTGTTAGCAGTGACAGATGCGGATGTTATATTGTAGAATAGAATCCTTTGTAATTGACAAAGGCGGAACCTGATTATGGCGGAGCTTTTATTCTGATGTGTTTTCCATCAACATTGCCAATATAGTTGGATAAATTCCACAGTTTATAGAAACGTTGAAATACTTTCAACAAAAATATAAATTGTTACAAAAATAAACATGAACCAAAAGCTCTAGAACTTGATCCAGATATTTTTTTATTTTATTTTTTGCAAAAAATTTGGCAGATATGAAATCTATGACAGCACAACAAAAACGTAAAATCAAAATAGGAATTTTGAACAGAATGCTTCGGACTTATCGTCTGTAACCAGTGACGACTATCCTGATAACGCCAACAACTGATGCTGGTATCGGCACATCGACATCTCCACTCTATATTACATTATCATCAAATCGAGGAGACATACTACACATCAGGCACAGAGACTGATGTGAAAACAGATAGTTATACATTGAATCACTTCTTTCGTGTAAGTAATTTTTTTTCAAATAAAGGTTTGTGTTTTGATTACTTTCCTTAATGTAATTAATATCCTCTCTTCTGGAAAAACTGGCGATCTTCAGTTGGTAGATTTTTTTCTGTATGCCATCCTTAATTTTGTTTAGTAGATAAAAGAAACATGGTTGAGACATTCTGTAAAAAATTTGAAAACGTTCAGGATACATTTTCAACTCTTTCATCACGTCAAAAATTCCATACTTCCTCCCCTTCTTCAGCCATAAAGGATGAACCCAGAAACAGCTCTTCTATTGAATATGATTTAAATGTAGTAAGGTTAAAACATCTTCATCGTCAGTCGAAGTCATGGTAGAGACCATGTCGCGCGCGAGTCCCTTCTGCGTCTCTTCTGTTTGGACTGAACAGGCCACGTCCGCGCTGCGTCCGCGCCCCGTCTCCGCCCGACGTCCGCGCCACGTCCCTTCTGTGTGAATTGGGCCTTAGGTTGATTTGATCCCTGTACCGAAAATTTTTAGGTTATTTTTGCAGGTGCGCAGTCTCTCATATTTCGGCTATTTAAATTAAATTTCTAGCGACTTTTCCGCAAAGCAAGGGCGCAAAACGTGAAGAAGACATGTTGACGATGCAATTAAACCAAATTTCAACAGTCTAGTACCAATTTCGGGTGGGTTCAGAAAGTGGTGCAGCCCCTCAACAGTTTACAATGGACTTATCAATGCAAGGATAGCGGTGAGCAATTGGCAATTTCCATCACTAATCTTTTTTCACAATAATTATTACACTCATATTTATAATATTATTATTACTATCAATAGTTTCTGCCAGTTACAATGTTTTTCCCTCACAGGTCGAAGACAGAAAGCAGGCGAAGTGAGTGTTTGGATTCCATTAGGCTTACACTGGAAACGAGACATACATGGATGTGGAAGAGAAAATTTACTATAATGTTAACCTTGTCCACGGATGTAAGAGTGTGGGGACGTTTTAATTTGTAACTAACGGAAAGATGGACCGGTTCAAATTATCGAGGGATGGGAACCATATTGGAGTCTGAAATTTTTTTTATTTTATTTTTTTATTTTTTTTACTGCTTAACGTCTATTAACAGCGAGGTCTTTAGAGACGGGAAAGGATGGGGGCAAGGAATGGGAAGGAATTCGGCCATGGCCTTTTGAAGGAAGCATTCCCGCATTTGCCTGGAGTGATTTGGGAAACCATGGAAAACCCAAATCTGGATGCCCGGACGGGGATTCGAACCGCCGTCCTACCGAATGCGAAGACATAACGCTAACCGTTACACCACCACTCTCGGTGTCTGCAATGCATCAAGGAACATTATTCCTTCGACATCAACTGTGTCCTTTGATTAAATGGCGCTGTTCTCATAGCCCGCTTATCAAGCCCATAAAAACCGGCTTCCATTGTGTGTGTTACTTGATCCTTTTAGCATAAAACCGCAGTTCTTCAGCTTAGTTCGTCGAGTTGATTCGCATGAATACCAACATGAAGCTTTCTGTCCTCGTGTTTCTTGCCGCTTTTCTGGTCGGTACGTAGAACAAATTTTTTTCCCTCTAGTTCCTATTCAACTCGCTGAGGGAAAATGCAACAGTAACAAATGTTTCAGTTTAAAACGGAATTACGCTATTATTTTTTATTCATTTATCTACTTATTATAAGGACGTTTGGTGTTGTGACATATGGACATTTTATGATGCACCATTCTTTTTATAAATTAAGAAATTATTATTTTCTATACTTGGAATAATTATGGTAAAGAAATAATTAATGATTTGTGTATATTCTTTGTAAAATTTATAGTAACGAGTATTCCACAGACGATATAATTATTGTATGTCGTTGGAATAATATAAATGTCTTAGGTTTTTTTAGTATTAGTATCTTTGATTGTTTGGTGTGTTGGAAAAAAAATGAGAAGAAAAACGATTGTTAGCTAAAAGTGAATGTGCGTATTTGTAATAATTACTATTGAATTGAGCCTTAGATGTGATTAAAAAGAATTCTTACAAAGTATATTCACGTGGTGTATTAATTTAAAAAAAAAAAAAAAAAAAAGAGCGAGTGACGAAGAGGTTACAGTGTCCATTTGTACAACTTAACATCATAATAATGAATGGCGCGCATTGCTTATATTTCTTACTAAACAAATTAATAAAGAAAAAATGCTGATGATCTTCTATTACTAGAGTTATAAAAATTTAAAATTTAATAATACCAATATATTAAGTTTAAAAATTACTGATTAAAATTTTCTGATACTGTTTTATTCGTACCTCAAGATACAATATTTATTTATTTCTGAAACGTTTTGATTCGGCAGTATAGTCCTGGACCTTCTTAAGCAGTCCTCCATAATTCACCACGGAACTTATTTAAATCCTATTCTGTATTGGCCCACATTTGAACCCGAATCAAAATAAACATTATAATTTAATTATTAAAGAAGGTAAACAGTTTGTAATTACGCAGCCTTAAAATAGTTCCTGCCCCTACCTACTTCTGCACAAGGAAACTTTATAAACCAACTGAATTTGATAATTTCTTAGTGTGGTCGCCAGACTGGGGCTATTCGGGATATATCTTTATCTTCTTTCGTTTCACCCTCTTTGGAGTACGATGAATCAGTCACTTCTTTGCATGTTGTTCCTTCCTTTGTGCCTAGTATTTCTTCATTCTCTAGGACCTCCTTCTTCTCTCCTCATCCCAGATGATGGGTTTCGACTTTATTTTAATATTTTTTTTTTTTTTTTTAACATTTTGCTTTCACCTTTAAATAATATTTGCGCTCTTCTATCAAGTAATGACTTTGCGTAATTTTTAATTCTCTTAGCTCTTTTCCAATTTCTATAAACCAATTAGGCTTTATTTTGCGATTATGGAAAATTTGTTTGGTTAGAATACCAAAGTTCGTTCTGAGATGTACGTAGAAATTTGCTGTCCTTTTGCGCATAGTATATGAGAGTATTTCAATTTATTTATTTTTTTTAAGATAGTTTTATTCTTGATGTATACTGTTTTACTACCTTGAAATTTTGTTTTTCTTTTCTTTAGTTCTGTTTGTTCTATCTGCCCTATGCAATTCATGGTCTGAGTTTCTGCTGCGTACAATGCTTCCGGCTTTACCACTGTTTTGTAATTCTTAATTTCTGACCCAAGCGTAGCCTCCGCTCTTTTCCTTCCTCCATTGTTAGAATCAGAGATTGTCAGTTCCTGGAGCAGCGGGGGTAGTTTAAGTGTTGCCATGTCTCTGCGATTGGTGTAACTTGTGGAAGAAAAATAACCCTTTCATTACACTGTTCTGCATCCCATTTCTGCTTCTACAACCCTGAAAGCAACAATTCCAAGATAACTGAAGCTTTCCAACTTTCTCACTGTACAAGGGGTGATCAAATGAAAAAGGTACGAAACGACGTAAAAACGTAACAGTTAAATATTTGCATATTCCGCCATGGGAGAACGTAGCGAGACATCTCGGGATGCGATTGGAGTCTCTGACTGGGATCGGAGCATGCGCGGGCGCCCGCATGCGCAGTAGAGAGCAGAGGCTCTTATCAAAAGCGGCGTCCAAATGATGCGGCAGTCCGTATGAGGACAGGATGGCGTACAGGTGGGGGATGTGTACTGTGAGACACTCCGACGCCTACGCAGGTCCATCAAGAACAAAAGACCGGGGCTGCTCACGGAGGGTGTGGTTCTACTCTATGATAACGCGCGTGTACACGTCTCCAGAGTCACACACATGGAACTGGCCAAGTTCAAGTGGGAGACATTGGACCATCCGCCCTACAGTCCGGACATGTCGCCCTGCGATTTCCATGTGTTTGGTCCACTGAAGAAACACCTGAAAGGGAAGCGCTTCAACTCGGACGACGTACTCGAGGACGCTGTGAAGGACTGGGTCTCGTCACGGCCACAGGAATTCTGGGAACAAGGAATCCTGCGGCTTGTTCATCAGTGGGATCGTTGTGCTCAGGCCTATGGTGTATATTCTGAATAAAGTCTACATTTGTACCCACTGTGTCGTTTTGTACCTTTTCATTTGATCACCCCTTGTAAATAATGAACATATCGGGAAGTTTATTATACTCCTCATGATCATGAGAAAAAGAAGTTGGTAGGACTATGAGGTTAATGTTGCAAACAAAAAATTTATTTTTTAATTTTTTAATGAGCCTGTCTTTAGAACCTGATTAGTCACATATGGAGTGTTTACACTGTTGGATTGAACCGAATTGCGGTGGTTACGCATGCACTGGTGGCAATTTCGCGTCTTATAATTACCCCTTCCTTATTGTTTTTATATTACTATCTAACATACTTTGATTTTTAAATTTCGCTAACCACATACTTCTGCCATTCACAAATTTTAATTTTTAATTCCTGCAGCTTTTTTGGTAAATTATTCATCATTTCCCTTTGACATTCTTACCCACAAAATAAAGTTTTCCCACTCCCTTACTCATGAAATTGAGTGCCAGCTTGTTGTCATGATCGCCTTTTTGCATTCCAAGTACTAATCCTAACTCTTCGACTAATATCCTTACAAACCTTGTACGCTCCCAGCACACTGTAGTGAAAATCTTTCATTTAAACGATACCATTTCATATAAATAGAAAGTTAATATTTTAGAGATATTAATTAATAATTTTATTTTGATGATGGGAGTCATTATTTAAAATTGTCACCTGAAATAGTGGCTTATTTATCAAGTAACTAAAGTGGTTATTTCAGAAATTGAGAAACAATTGCTGTAATAGCTAAATCCTGTCAAATAACGTCAGTTATTCTGGGAAGTGAAGATTGGCATTAAATGTTCAGATGGAGGACGAAATAATAGGAACACCTGTGAAAAAGTATGACGTATTTCATACCTGCAGTACAGCCGCGCCACCTGCAACAGAAGTCTGCCACCTAGTGAGCGTGGAGAGGAAGGTATCAATCTCTCAACAGCAGTCACCTGCGTTTCATGCGTGTAGCGAACTGTCTGTGATAAGTTGAAATGGCAGACCTGTCAGAATTCCAAAGAGGAATGATTGTCGGAGCGCGTTTAAGTGGAGCATCGGTTACGGAAACATCAAACCTTTTGGGGTTTTCAAGGAGTACGGTATCAGCCGTCATGACAGCGTACACGAAAGAGGGTAAGACGGCGTCTTCAAAGCACAACAGTGGCCGGAAGTCAAAGCTTACTGATAGGGATAGACGGGTCTTGAAGCGCATGTCTTGACGCGGTCTTGGACCACTTG
Source organism: Vandiemenella viatica (assembly GCA_031002005.1). NCBI lineage: Eukaryota > Metazoa > Arthropoda > Insecta > Orthoptera > Morabidae > Vandiemenella > Vandiemenella viatica. The sequence continues at coordinate 11,520,822 of JARYHS010011408.1, read as the reverse complement.
TTATTCTGCATAGTAGAATCAAATCCAATCACTATCTAAGCATTCTAGGGGATCATGTCCATACTTTTGTCCAGACTGTATTCCCTTGAGAGCGACCGCTTTTTCAAGACGACAACGCCCCTATCCACACAGCTAGGTGTTCGAAGAGAATGACGATGAAGCTGAACATCTTGCCTGGCCCCTCAGTCTCAGGACTTGAATATTATTGAATATTTATGGGAATATTTGAAGTCCAAACTTCGTTCCCAATTTACTCCTCCATCCAGCCTTTCGGAATTAGAGACCGTTTATCGCGTGACTGGTTATAATTATAAATAACTCAGTTCTTTTGCTTTCAAAATATATTGTTTATTATTCATAACTCATATTCCTCTAGGAACTACATCGGACTTATAGTATTCGAAGAATGCAAGGTTCTTCAGCAATGAAATGGTTTCAAAGCAACCGTTCGGTCTTTTTGTCGCTAACCTCTAGCTAACTCTTGATTTTTGATCGCCATGGCAACTTACATTTCTTTGCTATAGGAGTAAATATATCGATTTTTGTTTAATCTCATGGCACAAAAATTTGGTTTTCTTATGAAATGTTTCTGTTCTGTCACAACGTTCTGCAGGATGGCTTAATATTCCTTTAAATATTGTCCATGACCTTTGTGCATCTATCCCATGTCGCATTAAATCTGTACTTCAGTCAAAGGGTGGTCCAACCCCCTATTAATAAAGATTTTCCATTATTTCACAGGTGTTCGTATTATTTTGTTCTCCCCCTGTAATCCTACGCAACGTTCGCCGACCATGATAGCGCGTTGCAGAGTTGGTAAACACTCCGCCTGGTTTCTGTTGCAGCGGTTTCCCCAGACGAGGGGTGCAGGAAGCGATGCCCGGTTGAGGTCGTTCCCGTCTGCGCCTCTAACGCCACCGGGCACTTCACCTTCGACAACGAGTGCAAGCTGCGGAACGCACAGTGCATCACGGAGCGTACGTATCTACACGAGGCAGGGTCAAAAAGGACTTTACGACTTTGGAATGATACAGAAATATATTGAGCTAACTTACAGAATCGGTAGATGTATCATTTTACACAAAACAACCTCAAGTTTCACATAAAAGTGTCACGTGTCATTCTGGTTCGATGTGACTATCATTTGTCATGCGACAAACATCCCACCGGTAATCTATTTCTTCCCAAACTCGTTGCAGTAAATCGAGCGTAACGGCAGCGTAGATTCGGTTTTTCAGGTCGGCCAGATTGTTTCATAGGGGAGGAACGTACGCTCAATCTTTAATGAAACCCCAGAGAAAGAAATCCAGTGGTGTTAAGTCTGGGGAGCGAGGTGGCCATGCGATTGGCCCTTCACGGCCAGTCCAGCGACCTGGGTAGCTATTAACGAGGAAACCCAGAACTTACATGAGAAAATCAGGTGGTGCACCGTCTTGCTGGTAGTAAACCATTTACGCCGAACAGTTGTTGCAGAATTTGTTTCTTGAAACCAAAACATACAGCGAGCACGTGCATCAAACTTGAGGTTGTTTGCTACAAAATTACACTTATACCGATCTTGTATATTAATAAATTTCTGTATTATCCCAAAGTTATAAAGACCTTTTTGACTCACCATATATATATATATATATATATATATATATATATATCACAAATCAGAGAATGCTTAAAACTAACTGTACATTTGATTTATTAACACGAACATCACTTCCATCAGTTCCAAAAGTCATGGGATAGCTTCTAATATCGCGAGCGACACTATTCACGACAACCTACGAATGACTTCCCTTTTTTTTTACTTATGGCGTTACGCCTCGTCGACATCGAGGTCATTAGAGGCGGAATGCGACCGGGGACAAGGAATTCTGCCATGGCCCTTTTGAAGGAAGCATCCCTGCATTCGCCTGCAGTGATTTGGGGAAACCACGGAAAACCCAAATCTGGATGCCCAGGCGGAGATTCGAATCGCCGTCCTCCCAGATGCGAGGCCAGAGCGTTAACCTCTCACTTACCACGCTAGGTAAACTACCAATCACCAACATTGCATTGACTCCATGAGACACTGAAAATTCTGAGCCGTGCTTCCTCTTCAGCCGTCCATAATTTTTTTTTTTTTAATGGCTTTCAGCAGATAAGCCATGTATCCAGCTCAATGTGCTTATGATATCTCATCCAGTGAATTAGTTTTCTCCGGTACGTTATGATTCGTAAGTATAGACAACACAGGACGGACAAGACATTCACACAGACACACAACACTTAAACATCCATGCCGGCGGCCGGATTCGAACCGGCGACCTTCGGCACCGTCCATGATCGCGGAAGTGAGGACATTGAACCCAAGGCTGTCCAATTAATTTTTGACGCTGGCCACAATTTCGATTCTATTGATTTCAATACTCGCCTATAGTTCAATAAATATTTAAATAAAACAAAGATATAAGTAACACAGTTTAATTATATTTGGAAAGTGAAAGAAATCATCAATGATACGTTTACAGAGGTTTCTGAGCTAGCAAGTTTTAGACCGCGGCAGCTGACGGGCAAATTAAAGTGCCTTCCCGTGGGCCTGTAGACGATATGACCTATATGCCATATCGCAGATATGTTCGACTGGTTTATTTTTTTTATCTGCTTTACGTCTCTCTAGCAGCGAGGTCTTTAGAGACGGGAAAGGATGGGGGGAAAGGAATGGGAAGGAATTCGGCCATGGCCTTTTGAAGGAAGCGTCCCGGCATTTGCCTGGAGTGATTTGTGAAACCATGGAAAACCCAAATCTGGAAGGCCCGGACGGGGATTCGAACTGACGTCCTCCCGAATGCGAGGCCAGAACGCTAGCCGTTACACCACCACGCTCGGTCCTGTTCGACTGGATTCATGTCTGTAGATATAATTGGCCAACGCATGCACTGTAACTGTGGAGGATGTTTAAGTTGACTGCAATGGCAATGCCCTAGTCACCTAATTCTTCTTATGATAGTCTTGCCCGTGCCAGGGGTAGGCGGGTTACGGCGAGGGACGTTTTCCCCTCAGTGGCAACGTCTACGAAGTGAACTGGGGGAATTTCCCGCCGCCTCGCCCAGCGTGAAACTGTTTATGAGTGATGTTATAAGTATGGACGACTGTGATAATGTGTGTGTTCAATGTGAGTTATTGCTTGGTTTGTGGGTGAGAGAAGGGATAGAGCGAAACCCATGCCAGTCCATTCCGGCCTGCTCTATAACTGGTTGGAAAATGCATCATCATCATCATCATCATCATCATCATTAGACGTTTCCGCCTCTGCGGGTTGTCCTGCACATCCTCATCCAAGACGGGCGGTCGTTCCAAGATTTTTCCTGCATCACTTTTCTCCAAACGACTCCCTTATCCTCTGCGTCTTTCTCCACTTGGTCCATCGAACTTGCCCGAGGTCTTCCAACTGGTCTACTTCCCTTCTTGCTGTTCAGCAGTGCTACTTTCAGCATCCTCCCCTCCTCCATCCTCATCTCCTCCATCCTCATAACATGCCCCAGCTACTGCAGTCTTTTCCTTGTTATCATCTCTTCTAATGCTTCCACTTGTAGTCTCTCCCTGACGTTTTCATTTCTGAATTTATCTTTACTCGTGACATTCTTCATTCCTCTTAGAAACCTCATCTCTGGTGCCTGCAGTCTGCTAATATCTTTGTCCATGTCCATGTTTCATAGGTCAGTATTGGCTGGTAATATACTTTATAGAGCAGAATTTTTGCTTCCTTCCCTATGTTCCACCACCAGATTATATCCTATTTCTGACGATACAACTGTCCACTCTTCCTTACTCTCTGACCTGTTTCTTGCTCCATCTTTGCATTGATAGTTACCTTGCTTCCCAAATACACAAACGATTGTACCTCATCCAATTTATTGCCATCCAGCAGAACATCCTTCCAAGGGCCAGTGTTTCTTGCTATCTTAATTATATTGGTCTTTTCCACACTAATCTCAAGGCCGTGTTAACCCGTTGCAGTCCACCATCTGCGTAATTCTCCTTCCTGATCTTTCTCTGTCTCCTCTCATATTATTATGTCATCAATATATACTATGACCTTCAGCTCCGTAGTATCGCTGTATCCCTGGACTTCTGCGATTACTGCGGTGTCAGTTCTGGAAACAGCGACTGCGGAGCCACCTCACGGACAATCCACCACATCGTTTCTGATTGTCCTCTCCGGGCCTGCAAGGGAACAATAGCGGAAATACACCATTCGTCGATCAGTGCAGTTGATTGGATAAGGACATAAGAGATATAGTATTGTACGAGCTTGTTATGTGCACATTTGTCCCAATCCTTTTGTGTGTCTTGTTAAATATCATTTGATAAATAAAAAATAACTTAATATTTTATATTTCTCCTACATAACCTTTGTAGGACTGTTGCAGCAAAGAACTGCCGCATGTAATGATGTAATCTAATTTCTGTTTCAGATCACTGGGAGAAAGTAAAAGATGGAGAATGCGACTCATCCTGACAAGACATGCAGATTGCTGTTAACATTTATTGCAACGGAAAATAAATGTCTGAACTGAGTAAACTTGTATTGTTTTAATAGTTTCCTTAGATAATCCCTCTGGCTCAGCAGACCGCCTTCGTCTTCCAACTCTTCGGAATTAGGTTTTATGACAGTACTTGTAGGAAACTCAGAACAAATTGTTAATTACTTCCAGAATTAGATATGTGAATGTTCCACATGAAGCAGACAATAACTTCTGTAGTTATACGACGTGGCGTTATTAGCATTCTGCTGTATCAGGACGTTTTTTCAGCGCGAAGCGATCAATGACAACTTTCATTAATTTGCAAAACAATGCGCATAAATAACAAAAATAATCCGTTTGTTCTCTGAAATAGTTGGGCGCAACAGTAGGAAGCGACATGAATTGGGTCCTACACGTAATTTCGGTCAGAGGTAGAGCTAATTCTAGATGGCAATCACAAATCGGATTTTGAAGAGTTCTAACGCACAAACAAAGGAGATAGCGCATAACATTTGGACTGGCGTTGTGCCGTTTGAGATCCGTATTTCGTTAAGCAGGTTCCAGTACACAGCGTTAATCCAGAAATTTTTGGTGGGCTTTGAAGCTAGTTTTATTATATTTGGCACTTATTAGCAGAGTTATTAAAGCTGTTTACTAACAATGCAACAAATGAACCGAGAGAAAAAATTGATGTTTTGACCAACGGCACGAGAGCTAAAACGTTCAACACTTACTGAACATGATGATGAAGGGATACACCTAGTGTTGCAAATTAAAAAAAAATAATCAAATTTGTAAAAAAAAAAAACATGAGAAAAAACCTAGCACCCTTATTTTTTTTCAGAAAACTATATATTTGATAAATTATAGTTTTATTTATGGAACTTACATTTTACATGTGTGTTTTAAATCTTACTAAATCATATAATGTCTTACATAATGATTCATAAATGGTAACATAATTTTTTATCCATCCTCTTGGTCAGTACCACATTCACTAGTATCAGCACTACCAACACTAGTGTGGTCGGAGTCGGAATTTTCTGTTTCTTCTTCTGTCTTCTCTATATCCATAACTTCAGAAGTAGTTACATTTTATTTTACTGGTTGTTCTTGTATTGTACGCAAAATATTTGAGATTGTAATTTTAAATTATGAGCACACTGTGCGTAAAGACTGCGCCGATAGTTCTGTATTACGGTCTTTTAAGTTTGAATTTAAACATATTAGCATACAAAATAGGAGCTATATTTCTTTTCAGTCGTTGGTTTACGCCAACGGTTGCAAAGAAACGGTTCATAATTGCTGACAATTAAATGAGTCAGTATCACTATATGCTGAGAGTTTAACAAGTATACGAATATAAGGAAAGCACAATAAGTAATAAAAGGAGACAAAAAACCGTTGATAAATTTAAATTTCCTAATTTTTTTAAAAGATCCGTAGGTCTACAGATAAATCCGTAGGGCTGGCAGCACTAGTTTAAATAGCGAGTATCAATCCAAACAACGGGGATTCCTTCTCGGGCAATCTAGCCTCTTCGGAAAGTCCCCGTTCATAAAAGAAAATTTCAGTCAATGTTGCCAATACTTTCGTTTTTTTTTTTTTTTTCCCCTACTGAACCAGAAAAATATAGTAGATTTAAAAATTAAGATAAGTACTTAGAATAAACTCTAAAACAGTCATATTAAATGATAAATGCCTTACAAATGTGAGATTTTGTAGTTACGAAAAAAACATGTCCCAGAAAAAAACATGTCCCAGAAAAAAACATGTTTTTTCACAATTTTTTAATGTTTTTTTTCAAGTCAGAAAAAAAACGTTTTTTTACAACACTACACACCAAGTGAGCTATTAATTATCCTGGCAGGTTCGCTTAAATGTGAGCTATCCTGACATTGGATGAGGCGTGTTGTTTACAAGATATCGGCCAAAACTCCCCTCTTTCAACACATACGAGCCGTTAGCTCGGATAAAAAAATTGAGAGGTATTCTGAAATAGTATGGAATTGGAAAACTCTGGTGGAAATACTAGTGAATTTAATTAAACGACGCAACTTTTAAGACACATAGGTTACACTAACACAAGTTTCCCATACATTTCACCAGCTATTTTAACTGGTGTTCGAAGAGGCTGTAGTAGTGCCATATAACCTTCTCCAAGCGACAAGGCCGTGCTACATCGCAGGCCAGATCAACAAGCAGTGCCGCTCAGCTGTGCTGTCAAAGATTGCTACACAACGTAGATAACAACACTATGCTACCCCGGTTACTAAACAAACTACCTACTGTGGGAACCCAACAATATTACAAATCAAGTTACAAACATTTATGTAGTTATTCAGAGTGGTTATATTTAATAAATTCTACATAATTCAATATTAATAACAATATTAATATTAAATTAATACTAAAAAATGATTGCGGGTGAGTGATAATGTTACAACTAGCGACTTGAAGTAATTTGGGATTAAAGCTTCGGTTCTTCCATTGTATGATGGAGTAGTTTTATATTGACACTACGGATATCAGATACAAGAGCTGGAAGATTAGATTTGATTGTGGAATTTACCGGAGAACACAATCTTCCACTCTGGATATCGGAGTTATTACCGAGCGTGGTGAGCGAACGATTAACGTCCTGGTCTCTTATTCGGGAGGACAAAGGTTCGAATCCCCTTTTAGATTTGAGTTTTCCATGGTTTCCCCAAATCACTCCAGGCGAATGCCGGTATGCTTCCTTCAAAAAGGCCATGGCCGAATTCCTTCCTGTTCCTTGTCCCCAGTCCCATCCCGCCTCTAATGACCTTAGCCGTCGACGAGGCGTAACGCAATAAGGGGGAAAAAATGGGAGTTATTGGAAGAGAGAAACAGCGCTGGTAGTGAATATAAAGCATGCACTAGCGACTTCACGTGGAATTTGAGATGTGTGCTGTAAACTATCCAACACCTGTCGCAAAATGCATCCTGTATCCTAATAAATAACATGCAGAGAGACAGGCAGATAAAAGTTCCAAATTGCACGGTTTTGGTGACGCTATTATTAGTCGTATGCATTACAATTACTAGATAGATAGATAGATATGTTCACTTTTATCCCGTGTGAGAATAATCTCGGGGATGTGGAACAGTACATACACTTATTTGTAATGTCAATATTACTATATAATTAATAATGTTATTATATATTGACAACAAGTTAGCTACAACCCATTAGAATAACCAATATCTCCTGTTATCTACAAATACAATCCCGAGTTAATTAATACTTATTATGTGGAACAGTGTATACACTTGTTACCAGCATCTAATAATCAGTTATTTTCTTACAACCAGTAACCATGATAAGTTTCACTGTAATTTGCGACTACATATTATATCATGTTAGTTGCTATTTATGTGGAACAGTACACACACTTATTAACAATATCAATTATATTACCAACAACTCATAAGCAGTCAATTACTTAACAACCTGTTAGTATGATAATTTTTCACAGCAGTTTTTTAATGCATGCTATCCCATGTTAGTTACTATATATGAGTGGAATTTTGTAAACACAATAATTACTTAAATTGTCAAAAGTTTCAACAGAAAGAAAAACCATATATCATTTTAGTAATTGTGGACAACTTTGTCACCTTCCCCTTCCATACACCATATATACTATTTTATCAGTCATTCTTAGTTACCAAATTCCAAGAAGAAAATTCTTTCACAGAGTGAAATGGGTTCTGAAGCAGAAACTCTTTCAGTTTGGACTTAAAGTAGTTGGGTTTTTGTAGGTAACATTTAATTTTTGTTGGTAAGACATTGAATAAGGAAGCTCCAGTAAATGTTAACCCTCTCTGTACAATTGACAGTGATTTGTAATCCTTGTGAATATTATATTTATTCCTAGTATTATGGCTATGTATGTCAGCATTAAGATTGAAGTGTTCAGGATTTTCCACTACAAATGATAATACAGAGTATACATACTGTGCTGGCATGGTTAGAACACCCAGGTTTTTAAACAGATTTCTGCACGACGTCCATGGGTTTGCTCCACAAATAGTTCTTATAGCACGCTTTTGTAATTTAAATACCCTTTGTGCTTGTGACGAGTTTCCCCAAAATGAGATGCCATAAGTGAGCAGGGAATGAAAATATGCAAAATATACTAACTTTCTGGTTTCTGTATTAGCTATTCTAGATATTACCCTCAGTGAGAATGTTGCAGAATTCAGTTTTTTAAGAAGTTGTTGAATATGTTGTTTCCAGCTCAATTTGTTATCTATATATACACCCAGGAATCTTGTGAAACTGCTTTCATTGATTGTTTTCCCTTCTGATATCACATTATAGCTGTCCTTTGTTTTATTTTTTGTAACAAACTGAAGTAACTGTACTCTGTTTGAAATAAATTTAGTGTAGTTCCACACGTTTTCCACAATTTTACTAAATAGCATAGATGAGGCGCTTGTGCATATTAGTGCGTGAAGTTATTTTTCTCATATTTAGTATCTGGCCATTTATGGACCGCTTGGAAACTAAGAATATAGTACAGTCCATTTCTTTCTTTCTTTTCATACGTCGCCTGCCTGTCTTCATCTGAATTCAAGCTTTCGGGTTGTAGATTTGATGGAACACTGGATATTTTGCAACGCCAATCACTGTTCTAAAGTGTTCCTTGTTGTTAATGAGGTTTTCCGTGATCTTGAGTCTTTCCAAATCATCCTTAGTTTCTCTTCGCCATTTTATTATATTTTTAATTTAGAGATATATTCGAATAGGTTCTTCGTCGACCTACAGTTCTCCATTCTGTATCAGTGTTGTCTTCTTTTTCTAAATGGGTTCGTAATTTTATCTGTGTTCGTGTACAAATATTCATGTTTTCTTTTTCTTCAAAAGTTTGTTTGTCGCCCTAAAATTTTGCGCAATATACATTTCTTTTTTCTCCTCCAGTTCTTCCATTTCCTCTCTTTTATTCAATGTCTGTCATTCTGATGTATTGTTGCCTGGAATAATATTGATTTTTTGCTGTGTCGGTTTTGTGTGATTTTCTAAGCTAGTTCCATCATCCTTTGTTCGTCGTATTATCCAGTCCATTTGATTGTACTATTCTCCAAAATGTTTAAGCTTATCATCCCATCCATATTATCCCTGTTGCGTTTCTATTCATTTTCCTCCATTTGGTGTATGGACAATGTATTTAGTTTTATCGTAAGAGATTTTTCACTCTTTGTCAGTACCAATATAAGGCTGAGATTGGTCATTGCGACGTCGTCTATCTGTGCCCACTGACCTTTGTTGCTGGATTAACAACAGGCAGAGATGCTGCAACGTAGTAGAGGTTACGCTCGTCATTTGATAGCAGGTCTACGTAGTTAAGAATCCTCGAACAAATAAATTGGCAATACACTCAATGAAAAGTCTGCATTGCGTTTAAATTAACATATTAATTATTAGTTGCATTTTATTTATTTATATTAGTCCAATTTAGATATTTTCATCAAATTCTTTGCATAACACAAGTATTTAACAGGTTGGGTCAGAGTGACGACTGGTATTCGACGTCACAGCAGAGGGCATAAGTAATTCAAATTCTCCCCCCCCCCCCACACACACAAAAAAAAGAATTGATTTGTCTTCATGAGCAACATGTTACTGAAAATATTCCTTCATAAGAATGAATCTTGGTCCACATTTATAGCGATTTAGGTGGCCTAATTATAATAATAATAGAAAATATTTAAAACAAAAAATTTATTTCAGGCAACAGCGGTAATTAACTCAACATTCACATACGCAAGTGAAATATTGTCAATGAGTACTACAAACGCAACAGAACAAATCAAGAAAGAAGAAAGAAAAATCATCAGAACAATCATGGGACCCAGAGTGAATGAAGATGGACAGAATAGACTTCAAACTAGAAAAACTACAGAGAAAATTTCAAACATAGTATCAGGTATGAAGAAAAAAAAGGCTGAAATTTTATGGACACATTAGTAGACTTCTGAAGAATTTTAGAATACACACAAGCAGTAAAATCAACAACCACATGGATGAAGGAGGCGGAGAAAGATCTGAAGTCTGCAGGGATTGCTAAGGAAGACGTCACAGACCACGAGATTTTTAAAAAGAAAGTGAACTCGTGGGAAGTTATTTCATAAGAAGAACGAAAGATCTAAACGCATCAGTACTGCCGAAGAAAAGAAAACCGTCAGTGAAAGAATGAAAAAATATTGGTCCGACAAGAAGAACATCCCAAAGAAAAAGTGAAGACATCCAATTAAAATTGCTTATAGTTCTCCGTTATGAAGACGTACGATAATAATAATAATAATGCAGGCCGTTTGGGAAAGAAAAAAATAATGACGTTAATATTTTAGATAGGTGTAAGTAGATCGAAGCTACAATCGGAATATGCACAGCATTACGAAATGAGGGACCATTCTATTCATTTAAGGAAATGATAGGAAATGATTTGTCTGAATGATCCGCTCAAAACGTCATTTTTTACTGTCCTAGAAGCTAGTCTACATTTATAAAACGCAAGTTTTGGTCATCTGTCACGCCATGACGCCATATTATGACGTCACGCTTCCCGACTCTGCTGCACAGCAAACAACGAATGAAAATGTTTGAGGTTATGCACGTTATTTAATAATTCTATCAAGTTATGCATCGGCAAATAAATTAACTGTCAGAACAATGGAAGTAAAGTGCTCATTCCGTTGAAATCGAGATATTAATTATAAGTTGCTTTCTCTTTAATAAAATTCGTTCGATGTAAATATTTCTTATATTCTCTTTGCAGCGATACTGTTGTTATAGTAAGATAACAAATTTCTACATTACATCATTTTCAAAATAATGAACGTTATTTGTTGAAACTTGTATTTAAGTCGGCGAAGAAACGAATTGCCAAACTACTGCATTTTACACGTCATTTTTGACGAGTTTACAAGATATTTATATCCAATGTAGATTTTTAAGTCACTTTTACAGGATACGGCAATAAAACCTCCCTCATTTTAATAGGTTGTCACAGAAAATCTAAATAGGATAGAGAATAATTAATTTTATTTATGAAAAATACATACTTTGCCATTTTTAATTAATTGATTTTAAAAATTATATCTGCTAAATGACGTCCTCCATTGTCGACACATTGACGAGGTCTGTCCCGAAAGTTCTCCATAGATCTTCGTGTCATTTCTCTTGTAATGGCTGCCACTTCTTGGGTAACGGCCTCTTTAAGTGCTTGCAGTGTTGTGGGACGTTGTTTTGTACACTAGAGCCTTTAAGGGTCCCCAAATAAAAAAATATCAAGGCGATAAATCAGGTGACCTAGTGGGCCTCGCAAAGCAACAAGATGCCCAGGAACCAACTCGCGCAACATTTCCATAGAACGCCGAGAGGTGTGGGATGTTGCTCCGTCTTGCTTGAACCACACTTCTTGATCTTCATGATCTGCAATAAACTGGTTTAGCCTAGGTTGTAGGAAGGTCTCTAGCATGTGACAATAACGGTATGAATTAACCGTTACCGTGTGGCCACCTTCTACGAAAAAATTCGGTCCCCACACAAAACATTCAGCAACAGCGCACCAAACTGTCACGTGAGGGCTGTGTAGTGGTCGCTGATGAATTTCACGAGGGTTTTCTGCAGCCCAGTAGCGGAAATTCTGTTTGTTTACGGTTCCTGATAATTGGAAATGGGCCTCGTCCGAAGAAATAAACAAAGCGCCAGGTGGAATGTTCTGAAGAATTTCCTCACACGCAGCTCTGCGAGTTTCGAAGTCTCTTTCACTTACTTCCTGGGTACGCAGGGGCGGATCCAGGGGGGAGGCTAGGGGGCTCAAGCCCCTCCAAAAGTATCTAGGTCCATCCCCGACATTGTAATATTTGAGATTTTTTTTTCTACGGATTTGAGGCTCGATTAGGCTGTAAAGACTACCCCATGGCCGACTCAAGCCCCCCCCCCCCAAAACAAAAAATCCACTGAAGGCAAGCCCTCTGAACCAAATTCACTCAAGCCAAGGCCCCCCCCCAAACCAAAGTCCGCTCAAGCCCCCCCCCCCCCAACCAAAATCTTGGATCCGCCCCTGCTGGGTAGCCATCATTTTGAAGGGGTGCATATGAAGTTCTCTATCAAGAATTCCACTTACACTCCTATCAGATAATCCCAGACCAGCTGCATGTTTAAGTGCTCAACGCATTGGTGATTGTTGCACATTTTCGGCGTTCTGAACTGTAATATTAGTAGAAGCTGTGGTTACTTCGAAATTCAGATAGGACCAGACAACTGACACATTTTTTTTTTTACAGACTAAATCACGATGAATTTTTTTATAAATAATTTAAGCTGCTTTCATAAGCTCTGAGTTACTGAAGTTACAGTATTTTTATACGGATGGAAGTAGTTCCGTATTTATCGTTGCTGAATGTGACCTGAACCAGGAACAAATCAAAAATCACGCGCTATAGCATAAGGTTTTAGGATTCCTAACTTATTTTTAACTTAATTGTTTCCATAATTCTGACATAATTAAATTAGTAGAAGTTACATCTTTGTCGCTGTGTAAACTACAGCCGAAATACGTACACAATACAAAATAAGGTTATGAACATTAGATAACAACAATTCTATTTATTTAGGCAACCGCAGAGAAACGAATTGTCGGAACACTCGGATAAACCCGTCATTTTTGACCGGCTCGTTCTAGTATAAAGAAGTTGCCTGATTTTGGGGATAAAAGAGCTGGGAAGTCCTCGTCTGAAAACAACTGAGTGACGGACTGGAGTATACTATTGAGGGATGGGTTGGGATAGGATGATCTCCAGCAGCAACAATTCTTTCCTAAACGACGAGAGTAGCTGCATTCTCTCATTTATCTACGCAATTGCAATAACCCGCTTATCAACCTAATAACAGCACCCATAAAGCCTGGACTGCACTTTTATGAAACAAGTTATTGTCTCATTTCGTTGTAAAAACCTCAGCTCTGAAAATCAGTTTGTCCTCTGTTTCTTGAGCATCTCAACATGAAACTCTCCATCCTCGTGTTGGTCGCCGCTTTTCTAGCCGGTAAGTAGAGCTATTTTTCCCCTTTTCTCCCAATGCTACTCGCTGTGGGGAAAAAAAAAAACAACAACAAGGAACTTCAAAAATGAATTACGTTATTATTACCTCGTTTATCAAACGCTGTACTACGGCAGTAGAAACTTTGAGAGGTATTAATTATTAATGACAGCCAATTAGTTCTCTCGATAGTGAATAGTTTATCATGTAGACTTGTCCTTTCTTGTACTGAGAAACGTTCTTCACATGTCCATCATTTATTCATCTTTTATGCTCTCTTAATATTCCTTAGCTGGTATATTTGCTCAAATCAAATCGATATTAACTGTCGTTACAATTATTATCATCTCACTACATTAAGTATATTATCAACATCACCCTTTTCTCTGTTACGAAACATGTAGAATATAAAATATTCAGTGCCTGCACTAATAATTTCCTAAGTTCACCCCCTCAAGCACCTCGATAGCTATTGGCTGCAGAACTGTGACGTCGCGCTCCATAAGTCGCTCGCAAATTAACAGCCACCAGAGATATCATTAAAAGAAATTCGAGGTTATGTCCACAATTTGATAGATAAGCAACTGCTATGAAATTAATTGCCAGAATACGTTAATTAAGTTTGATTTTCGTTGAATTTTATTCTTAGAGAAATACGAGTACTTTTCAGTAACATGTCACCAATAAAACTAAATTAAATATTTTAAATTGCTCATGGTACCTTCTGTAACAACCATTGTCAATTATCATTAAGGCCTAGCCTAAATTTCAATTTGATTTCAACTGTCGATAATGTCGCTGCTTGATCAAAGTTTATACTTTACAGTTTATTTGCTTTTTACGTATATTACTGACCACTTTCGTTAATGTGTTAATGGTCTTTGCTCATGTTCACTGTACGTCGGTTATTAGGTTATTTAAATTGAACATCAGACCTAATTTGTTATCTAATCGAGTTTTGTGGCAATCCGTTTCTTCGAAGGTGTTCAAATATTTAATAATGTGGACTCTCTGGCTGTTACAGTCACAATGACGAAAAATTACATTACAAATGTCTGTCAAGCCTCAATAAAAAAAAAAAAAAAAAAAAAAAAACAACATCATGCTTTCGAAGCAAACAGGAATTCTTCAAATTTTGGAGAGTGAACTTTTAGCGTCATATACAGATTTGTATTTCAGCAAGTTGGAAACAATTATACGATAGTGGTATCGTCCCAGTCCGTGATTAATACGTCTATTAATACTACTGAGTACTTCAAGCTCAAGAGATTTTATTCACCCTAAGGATGAAACACAGGTCAAATTCGTATTTGCTTCTATTAGGTGAACCTGTTATATATAATCTTTGAGCTTAAAAACTGGAACTGTTCTAGACCCGTGACGATACGCATGACACGGTCACGGGCCCACACTGGCTCACTCACTCACTTACCTCGACAGCTATTTGCTGCAGAACTGTGACGTCACATGCCGGCCTTCGCTGACAAATTAACAGCGACCAGAGATGTTATTAGAAGAAATTCGAGGTTTTTGCACAATTTTATAGCCAAGCGACTGCTATGAAATAAATTTCCAGAATACATTCAGTAAGTTTGATTTTCTTAGTATTTTATTCTTTTTTTAAAAAAAATGTAATACCTTATGGCTGAAAAAAGTTGAACTACTTTTCAGTCGCATGTCGCTAATGAAAGCAACATAAAAATCTTATAAAAAACTAAATTACTCATGACCTTTGCTGTAACAACGAATGCCAATTTTCATCCCGTCCCATGTTAAATTTCAATTTAATTAAATCTTCCACTAATGTTGTTTCTTAACATTAAGGTTGATTTGATTTTTACGTATTTTACTGTCCACTTTCGTTGATGGCCTTTGTTCGTGTTCACTGTACGTGAGTTATTCGACTATTTAAAGTGGGCATCAGTCATTACATATGATATCTAAAATAATATTCTGTCAGTTCGTTTATTCGGAGTTGCATAGCTATTTAATAATCCGTAGTAATTTCTCTGGACGCTAAGGACACGATGACCAAAGATTACGTTGTAAATGTTTGGACAACCTCAATCTAGGACAACGTGATGCTTTCGAAGCAGTTGTTGATTTCAATTACTTCAAACTAAAGAGAAATTCTTCAATTTTACAGAGTGAACCTTTAAGTTCAAATAGGGTCAAGTTTGTATTTCAGCCGGATCTAATTGAAACAATTACGTATATGATAGCACGATCGTCTCTCTCGGTGTTTAATACGTCTTCAAGCTCAAGAGGTTTTATTCAAATTTTACACAGTGAGCCCTTCGGGTGAAATAAAGATCAATTTCGTATTAGGCCAGATCAGGTCAGTCTGACTTAACCTTTGACCACGGGCTTTCACTACTAAAGTTTTAGTAAAGTTCTGCGAAATGCCGTTAGATTATCTGCAAAGTGAAAATCACCTTTAATACGGTTTAAGACATATTCGCACATTCTTACGTGACGTTTTTTCCACCGTTTGCCCACCAGTAATGAGTCGATCAGTGCTTCATTACCCTCCCCGTTTTCTCAGTTGGTTGCGGCGCCGTGATGGTGTCCGGCGCTGACACGGGGTTACCTGGTTCCACTCCTGGTGCTGGAAGAAAATTTTACAGTTATGATTTGACCAGCAACTACGATTGCAAACTTATTTTTTGAAAAGTATTTTTATCTTTGAAAGATGAAAATAAAAAGTTTATGAAAGGGAATAAAGTGCTTTTAAATTCGGTGATTTACTGACTTAAATACAAATTATAAGAGCTTATGTTTATAAATAAATAAACAACTCATTTTAAATCATATATAACGATAATCCTAAAACCTTAACTCTATAGCGCGTGATATTGGTTTTATTCCTGGTCCAGGTCTCATTCAGCAACGATAAATACGGAAGAACTTCCATCCGTATAAAAATACCATAACTTCAATAACTCGGCGATTGTGAAAGCAGCTTAAATTATTTATAAAACTAAATTCATCGTGATTTAGTTTGTAAAAAAAATGTGACAGTTGTCTGTTCCTATCGACATAACCACGACTTCTACTAATATTGCTGTTCAGAGCTGATAGAATACATTCATTGTGTTGCGATATAAATTTGGTCTATTGGAAATATTTACATATGTCTGATACATTGACACCAGTAATAAAAGCAACTAATAACTAATATATTAATTTAAACGCACTAAATACTTTATTTAAGTGTTTCGACAAATACTTCCTTCCAGTATATTATAACAGTG
This sequence comes from Vandiemenella viatica, assembly GCA_031002005.1. Classification (NCBI taxonomy): domain Eukaryota; kingdom Metazoa; phylum Arthropoda; class Insecta; order Orthoptera; family Morabidae; genus Vandiemenella; species Vandiemenella viatica. The sequence goes on along the minus strand of JARYHS010011408.1, from coordinate 11,503,993 downwards.
ACTTAAAGTATCTACATTGGATATAAATATCTTGTAACCCCATAAAAATGACGTGTTGAATGTAGTAATTCATTCTTCGCTGACTAACTACAATTTTCATCAAATAACGTTCATTATATTGAAGTTGATGTAATGTAAATATTTGTAAGTTTACTGTAATAACGGTATCGCTGTCCATAGTGTATAAGAAAAATCTGCACACAACGAAATTTTAACCAAGACAAAGCAATCAATAATTAATATGCCTATTTCAACGGAATGCGTACTTTTCTTTCAGTGTCCTGACAATTAATTTATTCGCAGATTCGTAGCTGAATAGAACTGCTGTTAAATAAAGCGCATAACCGCGAATCTCACAATTCGTTGTTTGTTGCGCAGCGAAGGCGATAAGCGTGACGTCATCAGTGTGACGTGATGGCGTGACACGGATACAACATGACCAAAACTTGCGTTTTGTAGGTATAGATACACACACAATGGGGCAGTGACTTCTTACGTCCGCCTCACAAAAAAAAGAAAAAATTCAATTTTGTCATAAGCTCTAATGTAATCGTTTGGAAATTAATTGCGAACAGGAGCGTTATGTTGCAAGAATTGTAATTTTTTTTTTTTTTTTTTAACCAGATATAAAGCATTTTCGCATAATTTACGGTCAATATAAAGGATACCGACCAAGATTTAAGTTTGATGCATTATTGTAAAGTATGCTTGGGCACGCTACAGGCAGGGTAGGAAAAGTTGTGTTGCACAAGTTCTTATAGGCTACAGCGATGGCATACGGCATTGTTGACGGTGATTCGCCCTTATGATAGGGAAAATTAAGCCTGGTGGCCCTTCCGTACCCTTCGAGGAAGTACACCTTTGATTCATTCACAGCGCACTAAACATAACGTGCATGCGTCACAGTCAGCTACACTAATCAATAAACACGTACCTGCACTTAACTCATCGGGGAAAACGAGGTGAAACCACGACATGTTTTAAAATTTCCTCTCCCCTCCACCCCACCAAAAACAGAAAAAAAGAATTACCCACCTACGAAATGATTGAGGACGGAAATAAGAAGACTACTGGATTGTGTTTCCTGTTCCAGCAGGCTCCAGCGCCTCCAGTTGCGAGAAGCCGTGTCCGTTCATGTACCGTCCAGTCTGCGCTACCGACGGGTCTGTGACGAAGACCTTTCCCAACGAGTGCGTGCTGGAGCAGGCGCACTGCACCTCTGGAAGTACGTATCTGCTCCTCCACAGACAACAACATAATCAGATAATTTGCAAATCTGGTTGTAGGCCATCTTCTGCAGCTCTTGGATAATAGATTATAAATCAAAATTCAGTCTGGAACAACTGTTGATGTCACTTGTTACTGTTTTCTTTATTTCCATACGCGTTTCGCCCTTATGGTGTGGGGCATCGTCAGTGGCTGTGAATTAGTTTTTACATGTGATATGTTACATTTGACAGAGGAATTATAAATTTTGTGCATATTTACATCGTACTTACAGCTAGGGTGATGGTATTTACATGGCGATCTGGAACAGCACTTTATGCATCTTACAGATCTTTTATTTCACAATTATAAAAACTGTTTTACACATATTACTGAATAAACACTGGAATTGTTTCCATTGCAACTGCAAACTTCTTGTTTCGTTTGTCTGCTACATTATATACTTGTTGTTTTGATGAAATGCAGTGGTAGCAACTTTGCGTTTCATCAAAACAACATGTATATAATGTAGCAGACAAACGAAACAAGAAGTTTGCAATTGCAATGGAAACAATTCCAGTGTTTATTCAGTAATATGTTTTTATAATTGTGAAATAGAAGATCTGTAAGATGCATAAAGTGCTGTTCCAGATCGCCATGTAAATACCATCACCATAGTTCCACTGACGATGCCCCACACCATAAGGGCGAAACGCGTATGGGAATAAAGAAAACAGTACCATCAACAGTTGTTTCCAGACGGAATTTTGATTTACAATCTATAATCAGATAATGTTTCAAAGCAGAAGCAAAATGAGCAGCATGTTTATCAATGCAGGGTGATCCCGTTACGATGTTACAAACTTTCAGGGGTGATGGAGAAGGGTAAATGTATCAATTTAAGGTAAAGTACCCTGGTCCGGAAACGATCGAGTCGAAAGTTAAAAGCGAAAATCTACTGAATTTCTACCTTAGTCTAACGCAGCGCTCAGTCTAAGCGTCCCAGCTTCAAAAGCCTGGCCCACTACTTCCGTCACAGCCGTGAGAATTTCGCGACGGATTAGCCTCGCATTGGTAAAGGAACGTATTCTACGAGTTCATTCTCTTAAGACGCGTTCAGATCAGATAAGTACTGTACCTACATTTATCGAACGTATATGGAACACATGAAATTGGATACATCCACATCTACATATATACTCTGCAATTCACAAAATTGTGGGTGGCAGAGGGTGCTCAGCACCAAAGCTAATCTCTGTGTTGTGCATTCCAATCCCTAATGGTACGAGGGAAAAAAGAATTCATATAAGAATCAGTGCGGCACATTATCCCTCTAATTTTATCTTCCCTCTCATTCCGAGCCAAATAGGTTGGTGGACGAAGTATTTCACTACACTCGTAAGTGAAAGTGGGAGTACACATGTTTACCAATAAGTTCAAACGAAACGTGCGTCGTCTATCTACCAGAGACTCCCAGCCTAGTCTACTAATCAGTTCTGTGACGCTTTCATAAGGACTGTAGCAAGCGGTCACGAATCGAGCGGCTCTCCTCTGTACTTTCTCTATACTTTCGATCAACTCCTTACGAAACGGATCTCAGATCGCACAACAGTAGTCTAAATGTAGACCCACAAGAGATTTGTACGCTATCTCCTTTGTTTGTTCTTTACAATTTTTCAAGATTCGACCTATGAATCCCAGCATAGAATTAGCTCTACCTACTAACGAATTAATATGTAAGTCCCATTTCATGTTCCCTTGTACAGTTACATCCAAATATTTCATAGAATTGACCTTATCAATAACTGAAATGTTTACCTCGTATTTCTGAACAATTGCTTTCTTTTTGTTATTATGCTCATTGTCTTGCAATTTTTACAATTTAGCGTAAGTTACCACTCAGCGCACCATGCCAAAATAATATCCAGATCACGCTGAATTTCTAAGCAATCGGCCAAATTCCTTACTTCTCTTTAAATAACCGCATCGTCAACAAACAATCTAAAAATGCTTTTCACTTTGTCTCCGAGGTCATTTATAAAAATTAAGAAAATAAGTGGCCCTATTACAGTTCCTTGAGGTACACCCGATGTAACTTCTAGATTAGAAGAACTTTCTCCAACGGATTGGTGTTCGTACAAACTATCGAATTGGTATTTAAAATTGATACTCCAAATAAAATATCGAATTTTGATACATCAAAAATTAAAATATCGATCATAAATATCGGTTATTTTATGAAAAATATCGATATTTCGATACATCGATATATTTTGCCCATGCCTAGCCAGGCGCTTGGCCACTCCTCTTGATACGACCTGTGAGAGTGTGACCTAACCTGCAAGGGATTATCGCTGAGTTGCAACTGTAATGTACGCATGTTTCACAAACAGCTCAATCTTAAACTAGGTTGCGACGTATTATTTTCTCTTGATGATTTTTAATCTGCAGCATCGTGAGTCGGGTTCAGCGACGGGTACAATAGTTTTACCCTGGTGGTTGAGCGTTAGCGCTGGGGTGGTACCGAGGTCTGCATTCGAGAGGACGCGGGTTCACTTCTCAGTGATGAGACAGTGCAGGGCTCGGATTTCCATGGTGTCCCGAAATCACTACAGGCGGAAGCAGGGATGGTTCCTTCATAAGGTCATGGCCAAATCCAAATTCCTTCCTGTCTCTTCCCTCTCACCCTCGATAAGGCATACACCCTTACTCAAAAAAAGGGGTAAGATTTGACGCTCTGAAATCTGCGATTAAATGTTTAATTATGACTATCTTCATGTTTAAATTTCAGATTTCGGTTCTTCTAAATGTGATACAGATAGGGTTACCAGATGGACGGGAAATACGAGAATGTCCCGCAGTTTTGTTTCTGGTCCCGTGTCCAGTAATTATGCGTTACTGTCCCGGAATTCCAATATACTAGTTTTTTTTGTTTTTATTTTCTCAAACTCATTTCACCACGGTGGGCAAGAGACCAACCCAAGCATGCCGTGCTCGCAGAGGGAGGATGGAATGTACAAACAGTTTCAGCTTTTGTCCCTTAAATCTGAGGAATTGAAATTGTTGAAATTTACTGGAACATTTTGAATTTCCTGGAATTTTGGAAATGCGTTTAACATTGATTCTATGCAAGGTGTTTTTCAGACCCTTCCAAAAGACTTGCCAAACCATAAAATCTGGTCCAATTTCTTTAGTACAAACGTTTTTAATTATTTTAAAAATTTAAAGAAAATAGTTGGATTTGTTTTGGCAATTCCAACAAGCAACTCCTTTTACGAGAGAAGTTTTAGCCCATTGAACAATTCATGAACTAAAGAGTGAAACAGAATGTCCATGGATTTAATCTAGGCTGATCTGCAAACTCCCAATTTTGAAGAGCCTTGCTCAGAATTTTTATCAGTTTTGCAAAGCAATAATGGAGATAAACTAGCGAAAAAGGCAAAATCTAGTGATAAATATTTTTTAACAAAATTAGTTGATTAAGATTAATTTTGATCGATTTAGTCAGAGATAGATGTCAATTTTTGTTTATTTGTTGATAATACCTGACGTTGATTCTCTACCTAAGTTTAATTAATCAGCCTAACAGAAGTGTTCAATTTTTTTAATTTATTACTTTCGAGGTTCTGATTGATAATACCCGTTATTGGTTTTCTAACAAAGTATAAGAAAGCCTAAAGAGGTGCTCAATTTTAGTTTTAAGTTTAGTATTTTTCCTTTTGATTCATAATACCTGACGTTGATTTTCAACTACAGTTTAATGAATAAACCTAAAAAAGGTACTATATACATGTTAGATAGCATAGTTTTTTATGTAAAATACATTTTGTATTAATTTTCATTTTTTACACTCTTTAAACATACTACTAAAATACTTTTTTAAATCCAGAAATATCCCGAAAATTATAAGACCATATTTGGCAACCCTAGATACATATGAAAATTGTAGTCTTTGAGAACCAACATTCCACATTGTTAAACTAAAAACGTACGTATTACGGTTTCGTCATAGATGGAAAGCTGTTGCTTCTAGCAGACAATTCGTTAGAGTGCTCCATTCTTCATTTTGTATTCTAAGACTTTGATATCGTGGGATTCAAAGTAAGATTAGAGCCGTTAATGCTATGTTCTCATCTCACGTTGTCTCAGTTGTTGCACTTCAAAGCATTAATTGCGAGTCACACAATTAATAAGGTAGATTTTTTATACATAACATTTATACGAATACTATAATATACAACAAAAAATGCTTCACACAATAATGTAATCGAATTTCTGTTTCAGAAACCTGGAAAAAAGTAAAAAATGGAAAATGCACTTGAACCTGGGACGACTTGGCGGTTGTGTTCAACACTATTTGTAATGGAAAATAAATGTCTCAACCGAGCAAATTTTAATTAATAAATAATACCAATAGTAACAATCGAAGGTTTTAATGTTTAATGTATCGGTTTCATTTCCCAAGTCTTAGAAGTTATTATATCTCCCCCTTATTTAGAAATAAACACAATTGTATCTTACAATTTCTAGTATGAGATCAGTACTACAGGATCTTTATTTATCCTCTATATCCATTACGTGGTATATAATACACGACTGAAAATATATTACCGGGGGCTGTACCACTTTCGAGGAATTGGTAGTAACCTGTTGAAATTTGGATTATTTGCTTCGCCAACATATCATCTTCACGTTTTGCGCTCATGATTTGCGAAAAACTTGACAGGAATTTAATTAAAAATGCCGAAATACGGTATGACGAACAGCCATTATATGCTGCCAGCGTTGAAAAATCAGTGACAGTCTCTTAAAATGTTGATTTAATCCTTTGTTGTAATGTTTTCTTGCCGTTTCAGTGTTTCTCCGCTGTAAAAACTAGCACAAAACTCACAAATAGACAATACTTGTCCGAGTTGTAATACGGTGATGCCCTCCATCTTTTATAACTAACAATCAGAGATAATCGATTGCTTCCATTGTAAACAAATACGCCATTTCCGTGATGGATGCCGCAGACCGAAAATTTCGTAAAATTCTTTCTATTTGCTCAGTCCGTATTTCATCCTATCCAGGACCTCTATGACGAAACGAAACTGTTTAGGTTGATATGATCCCTGTAGCGATAGTTTTTATGTTATTTTTGCAGTGCTGATAGCATTTCGCAGTTTCGCAGCCTCTCATATTTCGGCATTATTAATTAATTTTCTGGCGACTATTCCGCAAAGGAAGAGTGCAAAACGTGAAGAGGACATGTCGACGAAGCAAATAAACAAATTTCAGTAGCTTAGTACCAATCTCTCGTGGGTTACAAAAGTGGTGCAGTCCCCAAATTACCTTTAAAATTAAATAAATTATTTTTCAGATATCAACACAAAAGTTTAATACACTTCCATAATAACAATTACTATCAACTTATCTTTTGGCATCCTTACAAACATTATTCTATCTGAAAATAATTACAGTTCATTTGTCCAAAGACACTACTCCTTTGCCCTCGGGCTAATCCTTTTCCTCCCGCCAGAATTTTGGAACGTCTTTCTATTCCTGCAGCTCAAGCCATCTTTTTTACAACACCTACCTCGTAACCACAGGTCTCCTTTCTTCTAGCTCCATGCTCTCTGGCCTTAAAAATTAAATGTCCAAATTACTGTGTATAATCATAACTAGATACTAACAAAAATATTCTTATAATAATAAATTTCACATTTGGTGAGGTTATGTATGTAACAAAGGTATTTGCTATGGTTTTATAACACTACTTGTACGAAACGTGTCAACCCTTCAAATGTGATTCTTAATTCCAGAATTAGTTGTGGGAGTTGTTCCACATCAAGAGTACAATATCTTCTGTCAGTTTACATGATGGTGATATTTTTACCATTACACGCCCATAAATATCGTGTAGAAATCTGTTTAGAAATCTAGGTGTAATCACAATGCCAGCACAATATGTACAGTTCCTAGTACTATCTTTTGTAGTTGGAAATCTTTAACACTTCAGTCTTAATGCTGTAGTGCATAACTACGATACTGGGAATAAATATAACAAAGATTAAAAGTCATTGTCAGTTGCGCGGAGTGGGATAACATTCACTAGTGCTTTTTTATTCAATAAAATATAATCTGTGATTACCTAACAACTATAAATCCAAGCTAAAATACTTTTTGCTTCTGAATCCATTTTACTCTGTGAAAAAAAATTTCTGACATGAATTTGCTAACTAAAGATGGCTGAGAAAATTGTGTATGTTTGGTGTATTGGAAGGAATGTGATAAATTTGTTCAAATAGTGTATGATATTCTTTACGTTGACATTGTTTACAAATGCAACAATTAGATTATCTGGAAATTACATACACATATAGTAACTGATATATAATGTGATGTATTTGCCTTCAACAGTGGAAATTGATTACATTAATGGCATTTAAACACCTAACGGGCTCTCAGTAGCTGGTAATATTATTGATGTGTTAATAATAACACGTTCACTGTTCCACATCCCAGAGACAGTTCTCACATACGATCAAAGTGAACATATCTGATATAATCTAATCCATTTACTTTTGCTTTAATATGCTCTATTACAAAAATATTTAAACTTCTCTACTTGAACTGATTCCACCACACTTACATACATTCTTTTTAGAGACACGTTCACCAACATTTTACATAAATTTATCCATACTATCGCCATCTATAAACCATCAAAATAAACTAAGAGAATGTGAAAACTCGCCACTATTTTAATATTAATAATTATATTCATTAAGCATTACTCACGGCTAGTGTTTTATTAAGAAAGTGGATGAGATGCTAAAAAGGAGACGGTTAACGAAACAGGGTTAAGAATCTTCGTGGAAAAAAAATATGTCTAATATAAATAATTGTCCAGAAATGTTAGTAATAGATGTTGGTCAAATAAGGAAGTTTAAGTTCAAATATTTGGGGGAAATAATTCAGTAAAAATCTGCTATAGAGGAAAGGGTGCACAAGATGGAAAGGGCGATGTGGCATAGCTGGGGACATCTATAACATAAAGTGTTAATGAAAAATCTTAAAATTCATCACTACACCACTATATTCAAACTAGATAGCCTTTACGCATTGTATACGGCGGGTATACGTTAGCCTGAACATATTTCCCTAATTACATACTGTGCAATCTTCGTAATACGGCCAAATTGGTTTATTAATCACTGGTAGTTCACCTTGGCGAGCTGTATCAGTTTTCATGTTATTAAAATATTGTAATGTGTTCATATCTACACGTTGTCGTTGCTTTGTGTGTGAGCCGGCAACCTTTGCCCTTAATCCGCCGAGTAGGTCGGCATAACTTGTAGAACTGCAAAGACGACTGGTGTAATTATGTTTTATGGCCCCTGAACAGCGACTAAAGGACTGCGATTGAAGTTAATGTTAGTATCACGCCAAGGAAAAACTATATAAAACAAAACACCGTCAGTCAGCTCAATATACTTATTTTAATAATTCACATATTTAAAATCCCTACATGATGAAGAAGAAATAGAAAGATTTAAATAAAAACAGTATGGAATCCAAGGTCGGAAGAAAAAAGAAAACTCGATCGAAATTATTGAAAGAATGGAGAAAGATGCGTAGTGAGAAGATGAAGGGACAGTGCTGGATCTGGGGGGGGGGGAAATTGGGGGCGACGGGACGTCCATTAACTACGTCAGGTAAAATAGGGGGAGGGGGATGGGGAATCGACGGAAATATCACGTGAGCTTTTGAAATTCTTGAAGGACAGTAGAGCTAAAAAAAAAAGTCTAAAAAAAAAGGTCGATGAGCAGGGGGGGTGTCCTAAAAAAAATATATTTCACGTAATTTTACGGGAGGGGGTCCCACGGGATCTCACCAAATCTCACCGGAGGGGGAAGGGTCCGGAATTCCGGAAAAATACCTCACGTAATTAATGGATGCCCCCCCGTGCAACTTAAGAGGGCGGAAAAATCATGTTTGAAGGGCTGACAGTCTGAAAGTTTTTGCCTCTGCTTGTAAAATTCGTAGATCCATTACTGTGAAGGAATGCTGGGCGAAGAAGATGGATCACAAATAACGAAACATTTAAATGGCTCGTGGTTCTTAGAAGACGTTTAAAAATGATTCCATCTTATATTCCCTTATTCTAGGTTTCGGTGTTCGTAAGTACAGGGTGATTCAAAATGATTGTCGGGGTTTCAAAAAATTTCTACACTTAGCACAATTGAGATACGAATTTGAATCTTATTTTGATGTGTAAATAAACTCATCAAGTTTTTTTTACATCCATTACAAATGTTCGAAATGTGCGCCCTGTGTGACTCTGCACACATCAGTCCATTTCATCCCACACGCGACGCAGCATGTCATCAGAAATGTTTAGAAAGGCGGCCCTGATCCGTTCTCTCAGTTGCGGGATAGTCGCAGGTTGAGGAGGAAGATAAACTTCATCCTTGACGTAACCCCACAGAAAAAAATCATATGGGGTTAAATCTGTTGAACAAGGTGGCCAAGCGATGAGCATTTGGTCACTGTCGGCTCCGCGTCCTATCCATCGCTGCGGCAATTGTTCGTTGAGAAATGTTCTGACCTCGCGATGGAAATGAGGTGGAGCACCATCTTGTTGGAATATGAAATCATCCACCTCTTTCAGCTGAGGCAGCAACCACTCAGAGACCATATCGAGGTAAGTTAGTCCTGTTACTGTCTGTTCATTGAAGAAGAACGGGCCGTACACTTTCGCCTTGGAAACAGCAGCGAACACACACACACTTTTGGAGAATCACGCTGGTGTTCAAAAAAAGCACTGGGATTTTCTGTCCCCCAAATCCGTACATTATGCTAGTTAACTTTCCCGCACATGTGAAAGTTCGCTTCATCACTAAAAATGAGTTTTTTACAAAACCCATCTTCTTCCATTTTTTCTTGCATAATGTTGCAAAACGTGAGACGTTTGCGATGGTCGTCAGGTGTTAAAGCCTGAAGCAGCCCTAGGCGATAGGCTTCTATTTTTAGGCGTTTTCGTAGCACGCGCCAAACTGCGGTTTGCGGAATGTTCAGTTCTCTGCTGCCTCTTCTTGTTGATTTCCGCGGGCTACGCTGATAAGCTTCTCTGACGCGGTTCACGTCGACTTCCGACACAGAAGGACGCCCACTGCTCTTCCCTTTGCATAAGCAGCCCTTCTCCACGAACTGCGCATACCACCTCCGAATGGTATTGTCTGAAGGTGCATCCTTCATAATTTTTTTTCGAACGTGCCGTTGGACAACGGTAACTGACTGACACACGTGAAAATCTAGAGTGCGAAAAGCCTTCTCTGTAGCGTTAGCTGCCATATTGGAAACACTGACATCTGGCAGAACAAAACGTAACTACAAGATTAGCGGCTGCTACAAAACAAAACTTTGAGAGTTTGTCTATTCATCCATGTAAAGATAATACTTGTATGTTTAGTACACAGCCGGTAAAAAATTCATGAAACCCCGACAACCATTTTGAATCACCCTGTATTACAACCTTCTTACTACCAATCGTCCAGCGAGTTAGCGAAATTATGATAATGGTATCTACTTGTCTCATCACTTCACGTCGCCTTTGGGTACCTTTGTATTCACGATGGCAGTATCGGATGCACAGCTGAGACAAGTTTCTTAATCATACAGCAGCTGGAAAGGGTAACGATATAGGTTTTCCAGTGTTTCCAAAATCACTGGTTCCTTCAAAAGTTTATGGCTTTCCTCCATTACCGTAATGCTTCTAATAACCTTCACACCGGTATAAGCAAAAAACGGATAATTGCTTAGGAAAAATGGGCTAGTGTGGGATCGACAGTATATGCCTCAAGGACGAATTGGAAAGGTTGGAAGATTTTTGGGTGAAACTACCGCAGAACATAAGGAATTGGGATTGTATATCACTGGAACGTGGGTGAAGAGAGTGCTGGAATTCTATAAGTAATTCAGTGGTTGATGAGGATTTGGAACAAGAAGTTTAAGAACATGGATTTTTGTTTTAAAAAAATGACTACCGCTCTTTGTGATCATTTAACCAGGTCCAACTTATTTTGTACTGAATGTTGTATCAGGATATGTTAGTGAGGACAGCGCAAGACCAACACAAAACCTAATTAAAACCACTCGTGCCCTTGGCCAGACTCGAACCGGCGCCCTTACACTGCCTGGGCCCCCTAAGTGGAAGGGAAGGATACGACCGAGTCCTGAGGATAGCAGCTGATTCCAGGAGTAGAAGACCGGGGACATTGCACCTCTTACTGAGTGAGGGAATGGAGTAAATGGTCGATTAACGAGACACGCATTGGTCTTTGAAATGTGACAACATCCCTTTCGCAACCAGCCATAGTGGCTGTTTCCTCTGGCTCAGCGAGGCTACTGCAATAGCCCGCTTACTAAGCCCATTAACACCTGGATTTTCACTGTTATGAAACAAGTTATTTCTCTCTTGGTCATATAAATACCCCGGCACAGTAGTGCGAATCATAAGCCTCTCAGACCTCGTGCTCTTTTGCCGCCTTTCTCACGGGTAAGTAAAAATATCTTTCATTTTCTTTTCTATGCTATTCCCTGATTTAGAAAAAGCTTTTGATAATGTTAGGTGGGACAAGATGTTCAAAATTTTAAAGAAATCAGGTCTAAAGTATCGAGATAGAAGAATACTCTATAAACTATATAAGAATCAAGTGGCTGTAATAAAAGTAGAGAATCACCAGAGACATGCATCAGTTAAAAAGGGTGTGAGACAAGGTTGTAGTCTATCCCCGTTAATATTCAACTTGTATGTAGAAGAAGCAATGAAGAAAGTCAAAGAAAAATTTCCATGTGGCATAAGTTTTCAGGGGAAAAAAATCAGTATGCTACGATTTGCTGATGACATTGTCTTGTTAGCAGAGAGGGCTGAGGATATTGAGATGTTGTTGAATGGCATGAACAAAATACTGAAGGAAGATTTTGGACTAAATATAAATCAAAGTAAGACAAAAGTGATGAAATGTAGCAGAAATGATACCAATAATAGTAGATTAAATATAAAAATAGGATCGGATGCAATACGAGAAGTGAGTGAGTTCTGTTACTTAGGAAACAAAATTACAACCGATGGTCGAAGCAGGAATGATGTTGAAAGCAGAATAGCACTAGCAAAAGGAGCCTTCATGAAAAAGAGAAACCTTTTAGTTTCAAATATTGATCTAGGAATTAGAAAGAACTTTTTAAAACTGTATGTGTGAGCACAGCACTTTACGGTAGCGAAACATGGACTACGGGAAAGAAAGAAACTTGAAGCATTTGAAATGTGGTGCTACAGAAGAATGCTGAAAATTAGGTGTGCAGACAAAGTGAGAAATGAACAAGTTTTGGAAATGGTGGGTAAGAAAAGTAGTTTATGGAAGAAGCTTACAGAAAGAAGATACAAGCTACTAGTTCATATTTTGAGACATGCTGGATTGGTTAATTTGTTAGTGGAGGGAACAGTCGAAGGTAAGAACTGTAGAGGAAGACAGAGATTAGAATATATGAAGCAGATAATTGAGGACGTGGGTTGTAAGGGGTATGTAGAGATGAAGAGGTTAGCACAGGATAGGAATGGATGGAGGATTGCATCAAACCAGTCTAAAGACTGACGACACCAAAAAAAAAAAAAAAAAAACTATTCCCTGTGTAAAAGTACAACAACTAACATTTCCCTTCTAAACGGAATTACCTCAATGTTTGTTTATCAGACGTTCTACTCTAGCGATACAGGTTTAATAGGGCTAATCCCGTGGCCATTTTTTTTTTTTTTTTTTTTTTTTTTTTTTTTTTTTTTTTTGTATTGTCACGCGTCTGTAATAGTTTCCATTTTAGGGTTAAACCTCATCACAGGACGACCTGGATAAAATACGAAATTAAATTCAGAGTAATAAAAAAAAATAACCCACTTCTAGTAGCCTTAACCTCAAGCCTGTGTCAACGTTGGTTGTACATGACGTAATGTACATAATAGGACCAAAACGTTAAAAGACTGTGAACAGAATATCTAGCTGAGGCGGTCAGCACGAAATGGAGAGAACTGCAAAGAAGAGACCTTACTAGGTCCACAGACAAGAAAATAAAGGTTGATCATAATTATAACGTGAGTAAAGAATTGCTTGTTGAAGGCATCTGATAACAACCTCAACTGGGCTGGACACATCTAACAGGCAGTGGGAAAAGCTTTAAAAGTCCCGCACTTGTTGGAAAGAGTAATGAGGGTGTGTATGAGAAAAGTAATGGAACTGGGTAACAAAAATTTGGTCAGACCGTTGCTTGAATATAGTGTTGTAGTATAGGGCCCACACATGGGTTATCAAATACTTGAGTTGGAGGAGGTGCAAAGAAGGGCTCCTAGATTGGTTTCTGGAAAGTACCGCAGAAAATAATCAGTAACCGATATAATAAAAGAGCTTGAATAGGACTCATTGGGAGACAGGAGGAGGATGAAGAGAGTCAAGGGAGTATGCAAGGTGATGAGGCATGGAAAGATATTGGTGAAAGAATTAAAAGTAATGAATGGAACGGAAAAGATGACCATGACCACAAGCTGGCACTCAATTTTAGGCACAAGGGTGTGGGAAGACTTTTTTAGCTGAGGGTATAAGGGGTTGGAATAAGTTACAAAGAGAAATGAAGAATAATTTATCAAAAACGCTATAAAGAATTTACAGTTGAAATTTGTATAGGTCAAAAGCAGGCGGGTAGAGGAAAGCGTAAAAATGGGTGTGTAGAGAAATTTCCACCGGAGATTGCGTTCCATTGCAAATTAAGGTAAATTAAATACATAAAAATAGCCGACCAGTGTGTCGATTGTTTTGCTCGTTTCGTCCAATCGTACATCTCTTTCCGCCTTGCGCTAACCTGCAACTTACGTCCTCAATTATCCGCTCAAGTCACCAGATAATTTAAAAAAAAAAAAATATGAAAGAAAGTCTAGGATGCATAACTCCGAGAGAAACAATTCTGTTTATGAAAAGTTGTAAATGCTGGAGATTGTAGACTAGCTATTAACAAGGTCTCGTAACTTATTCTCTCTAAACAACCGGGAGGCTAGGCCTATTTCACACAAAAAAGATGTTATTTATTTTGTTGTAAAGTTCATTCCGTATTCCGAGTCGTTGCTAAAATTTAATGGTTCCATTTCAAAATCTGTTTATAAGGACATTTCAGAATTTCAGAAGTTGCAACACAGTTATGGCCCTGTTGTGGGGCTTAATTTAAAATTAATGTTTCATATGCTGTTACGTGCTAGTATTTAGTACAGCTGTCCCAGATTCTATTGATACGGTCGCCACTCCAGTGGTCTATGCCTAACGAAGGGTTGAATAAGTCATATTCAGGAACTACTACATGCTACAGACGAAAGTCAACACACACATGTAGTTAATCACGGATCACGAAAGTTTTATTAAACTCAACCTTCATTCGCCAGCGCCAGCCACCAGACACATATAAAACTTCTTCTCCGAAGTTGCTAGGTTCGTGAAAAGGATTGATGAGAGTGATTCGTAGCCCTAGTAAAAAATCAAATGTGTCATTGAAGCACAGTTCTGTTTCACACTCTGGCTGGTCTAATAACGTCGCCATTCGAAAGTTATATTCACTCGCGATTCAGCCATAGCTCTGCCCACAGTATACCCTCTGTCTTCACACGGTATCTATTCAACATCTCAGTGATTAGGCGACGATGCTCGCGGATTACAATTCACTTTTAACGACGATCACTTAAGCAAGCATATCAATTATGTAATTACTCCGGCGGTTAAATATTTTCCCTTGGTTGCGTGTGGTCTGTCAGCAAACACCTCTGTCATAAACTCCTAGTATGCACTAGATTTTTGCTGGTTATTGTTTATTTGCTTTTTTATCCCCTGCAGAGCAGTGTTAATATAAAGAGTATTTTTCACCACCAACTTCTTTCACAATTCGACAAATCTGGACGGAGCGTTCTTACGAAGTTGAAAAATAAAGATGGAACTCCTGCTGCCAGGGAAAACAACGCCGCGTATTTTTTAGCGTTAAAACCGAAGTACAGTAGCGTAGCGAGAGTTTTACGGTACGGAGAATGCGAGGCGCACGCCCTGCTTCCCACGGGAACAGGTAGCCCTCCACGTCTGCCTCAAGCCTTCATGACGGGTACAACACACTGATGATCTCCCACATATACTAGGTGATAATGAACACATGGTGCTCTTTGCAGATGATACCAGCATATCGTTGAAAGACCCATCAGCACAAAACCTCGAAAACACAGCAAATGATGCTATAAAGAAAATTAACAGGTGGTTTAATGCCAACAAACTAATACTTAATGTAGAAAAGACACAGTTACTTCAGTTTGTTATAAAAAATAAAACAAAGGACAGCTATAATGTGATATCAGAACGAAAAGCAATCAATGAAAGTAATTTCACAAAATTCCTGGGTGTATGTATAGATAACCAATTGAACTGGAAACAGCATATTCAACAACTTCTTAAAAAACTGAATTCTACAACATTTTCACTGAGGGTAATATCTATAATAGCTAATATAGACACCAGAAAGTTAGTATATTTTGCATATTTTCATTCCCTGCTCACTTATGGCATCTCATTCTGGGGAAACTCGTCACAAGCACAGAGGGTATTTAAATTGCAAAAACGTGCTATAAGAACTATTTGGGGAGCAAACCCACAGACACCGTGCAGAAATCTATTTAAAAACCTGGGTGTACTAACAATGCCAGCACAGTATATATACTCAGTACTATCATTTGTAGTGGAAAATCCTGAACACTTCAGTCTTAATGCTGACATACATAGCCATAATACTAGGAATAAATATAATATTCACAAGGATTACAAATCACTATCAATTGCACAGAAAGGGTTAACATTTACTGGAGCTTCCTTATTCAATGTCTTACCAACAGAAATTAAATGTTATCTACAAAAACCCAACTAGTTTAAGTCCAAACTGAAAGAGTTTCTGCTTCAGAATCCATTTAACTCTGTGAAAGAATTTTCTTCTTGGAATTTGGTAACTAAGAATGACTGATGAAACGTTTGTGTTCCTCTACCCCTCTCTCTCTCTCTCTCTCTCTCTATATATATATATATATATATATATATATATATATATATATATATATGTAAAGAGAGAGAGAGAGAGGGAGAGGGAGAGGAGTAGAGGAACATTAAGAGACAATATATATATATATATATATATATATATAAGAAAGAGACGTGTGTGTCCCTATATTTCACTCTGTAGCCACCACTACCCAGCGCACACCACTGGTGTTTGTGTGTAGTAGTAGCATCGAGTCTCCCATTGTGCACTACGTTGGCCAAATGCCGGAAGCTGGGGAAAGGGGGTGGGGTGGGGGGGAGATATGGTGGTTGACAGTGGTCAATGTGGGACATTTTCATATTTCGACCAAACGCATGTGTGTCCGTATATTTCACCTTGCAGCCAGAACTACTAAGCACTGTCCACCAAGCGTTTGTGTGTGGTAGTAGCTTTAGTCATCCGTGGTGAACTATGGTGATTGCATTTCGGTAGCTTTCAATCAAAATTCTTTACAAACAGGAACGAAGTCGTGGGCACCACCTGGTATATATATTTATATATGTGGCGTCCAGGAATGAAAGGATAATCCTGCAACCACAGATAGGTCGCATCATATCCTACTACATGACAAAATTTTATTTTAGTAAAAGTCTCGCCATTTTTTAGATATTAATTCTTTTAAATATTTTTTCGAAACATGTGACTTTGTTCAATTTATTCCACGCCATTTCTATAAATTAAGACTTTTTCAACGCTGTTTTTTTTTTTTTTAATTTACTCAAACATATTTCAGTCATCTTAAACAATGCTCTTTTGTTCTTAAAACGTTAAAAAACTTTATAAAAATCTTAAATTGAATAATTGTTTTATAATTCTTTTAAAGTAGTTCAATATGCTAAAGAGACCACTGTGCATTTTAAACACGTAGTAAATAAATAATGATAAATGATTTTTTTAAAGATTATTTAATTTTTTATTTTTTAAGAAAAAAGTAACATCGTTTTAGATGACTTAAACATCCTTGAGAAAATTAACAGTGTTCAAAAAGTTTTTAATTTCTAAAAATGGCATGGAATAAACTGAACAATGTCACATGTTTCGAAAACAAAAATAAAAATCGATTTCTCGAAAGTGGTGAGACTTTTACTAAAATAACAGTTTTGTCATATAGGATTATCCTTCCATTCTGGACACCCTGTATGCCTGAAGATGAAACTAACTGATTAATATCGAGTACTCGGACAGTCGCATCTAAAGTAACATTAAAAAGAGACTTCAGTTTTGGCTTGAAGCTATCAGGTTTTTAAAATACATTCGTTTCTTTTATTGTAGAAGCATACTAAAAACAACACAGAATTTGTAACTTTATTGATTGCAATCCATTAGAAAAAGGAATGATAACTGAACAAACCAAAGCATTCATTTAAATTTAAGATTGCTGAATACTAACTGAATGACCGCTGGAAATGAATCATTATTAACTGATGCAAGTTTAAAGTTCTTTAGCAATGTGAAACAAACACAGGAATACTGAACATTAAAGCGTTATATATTTAGTAATATGGAGGAAAAATGAAAAGAAGCATATGGACAAGATTAAGGAAGATTTCCAGAACAAAGTCGAAAATTGCGTAGATGTGATAGTAGATAGTAGGGAAGACAGTTCACATCAAAAATTTAGTTTAATTTTATGACGTTAGTTGTTTTTTCGTGGAATTGCGATCTCTGGCGAGCCACGATCTGGACCGGAGATACTCGCATTCCTTTCAGTTCGCGGAACAACAAACAGTATATTAATACTAGCCTCTAAGCCCATCAGAAACGACGGGTGATAGGAACGTTCTGGCAATTCATTTCTCCGTGGTTGCCTAAATACATAAAATTGCTGTTATGCAATGCGCATAACCTTATTTTGTAATTGGTACGTATTTCGGGCGATACATGTGGAACTTCTACTGAATTAATGGTAAGAATTAGAGAACCAATGAAATTCAAAATAAATTAGGAATCTCAAAACCTTATGCTATAGCGCGTGATATTGGTTTTATTCCTGGTCCAGGTCTCATTCAGAATGATAAATACGAACTACTTATATCGGTATGAAATATTAATTTCAGTAACTCGGCGGTTATGAGAGCAGCTTAAATTGTTTATGAAACTAAATTCATTGAGAATTATTCTGTAAAAAATTGTGTCGGTTGTCATTCTAGTCCTGATTTCATTTCGACATAACCACGACGTTTACTAATATTGCTGTTCAAAATTAGTAGATTCTATTACCCGTGTACCAATACATTCACTGTAATGCGATCTAAATTTGAACCACTAGAAATATTTAAATGTGTCTGATGAAGTGGAATCAGTATCAAAAGCAACTAATTATTAATTTAAACGTAGTTCATAATTTTATTTCAGTGTTTCGGCAAATCATTTCTTCGAGTATATTATAAAAGTGACTTAAAATATGTACGTCGAATGTAAATACCTTGTAAGCCTGTCAAAAATGAACTGTTGAACGCTATATTTTAGCAATTCGTTTCTTCGCTAAGTACAATTTTCATCAAATAACGCACATAATCTTGAAATGATGTAATGTCGAAGATATTTGATAGCTCACTGTACAGCTGTTTCGCTGTACAGGGAGCATAACAGAAATCTAATTAAGAAAGATCAACTAATAATTAATATAAATATACTCTTCTCGGGCTTCCAGCCGCGTGAAAAAGTCACACTTTTTATATACAACGCCGTGAAAGATTTCGATCTATTATAATAATTAATGTGTTGATCTTTATGGATTACGTACTTTTATTTTAGTGTACTGGCAGCTCATTCACTTGTGGATGCGTAGCTAAATAGAACTGTTTTTAAATAACGCGCATAACCTCGAGCAACATCTCCCGTTGTTGGTTGGGCAGCGGAAGCGAGAAACGTGACGCCAGAGTGTAACAGACATTGCTACATCGTGAACAAGTTAGCATTTTATAGGTACAGATTTGACACTGTATTCTTGCGTGAACCGGGTTAAACGAAAAATGGATACTATTTAGTGTAAACTTTAATCTTAAATTTGTCAGTTTTCACACTTCACATTAAAAACAAACATACCCTATTTTATACCTATGCACACTATCCCAAAACAGGACTAACATTTTTCGTGTAGGCCTACCTTATTCAGCAATACTGACAGAATCGTGGAGAACCGGACGTAAGCTGATTCTCGCAGTCGAGATGTTTATAGTCTAATACATAATGACAACCAATTCCGAAAATTTCACACCGAGATGGGAGAAGGCCGTTTCGGCCTCCTACCTATCATTCGGGAGAACGAGAGTCTAACCTCCTTCGGCCATCCTGGTTGAAGTTATCCGTGGTTTTCCTCAACCACTCTAGGCGAATGCTGGGATGGTTCCCTACAAGGCCACGGCCGACCTTCCATCCCCCTTCCTTCCCCGTAGAGAGAGTAGTTTGGCTGAAAAGAGTCTCCTGTGACTCTCCAACAGCCCGCCTCCCAGCCTTCAGCTGGGAGAAATGAAATCGTAAAAAAAAAATTTAAAAAAACGAAAATTTCACGCATTGTTGAGTGAGATTGCTTTGAACGTTGGTTCGCGCTAGTTGTATCTTTAACTAGCAGTGCTGCCAATTTTAGGCTGTTAAGTTTACTCGTGCTACTATTATTTGTTGCTTCAACGCCTATAGCCATCGACGTCTCTAATCAAGAGAAAAATTCTTTCCTGCGCCTCGCGCAGGAAAATCTGCAAGATCATCACATCTTTCGTCGTTCTACAGATTCTAGCTTCTTCGCACAACAGTTTTTCTTCGTCCTCACAGTCTACGATCAGCTTTCGTCGAGCCTGCTGCTGCCGTTCCTGCGTCTACAGCTTCTGTTCGAGCACGTCCAGACTTCTCGTCGAGATCTTCAAATTATCTCATCTCTCATTATTTCACAACTACTCATTTCATCCGAAAGCTTGTTAGGGACATCTGCGCTCCAGGGACCTGTCGTTGACGGTCATCCCGCGGGCTGCTCTGAGTAGGGTGTCTCCGGGTTTGTCGAACCTTACGGTGACAACCTCAGCCCCGGCGACACACGCGACGCAAACCACACGCTACACTTTCACCATGACATCCCAGCATCCTTCCCAAAACTACTCCGATGCCCTTAAGGCTAGGACTCCACCACCCACTTCAACTCGCCAAAAAGCCTCTAAAATAAAGTTCCCTGTAAATATTTCAACTCAAATTCTTCCTGCAACGAAGAAATCTAAACAGAATGGACCCTCCACTCTTCCCAGCCCCGCTCCCTCTGAACCTATGGACTTATCACCGTGCCCTGACTTTTTTTTGAAAACAATTCACCTCTCTCACCTGGATCACCAACCATTTCACAACAATCTTCCCCTCATCTCCTCCATCATAAAGGTCCTGCACCCGTCCACACCTATTTTGTGAACAACATCCCTTCTCAAATAACGCAAAAAGAAATCGCCACAGCCTTCCGCCATTATATTCAAAAACCAATAGACTACCTCAAGACCACTCGTGCCTCTCTCATTGTCAAGAGCCCTTGCGCTGACCTCGCCAGTCTGATCCAGACCCAGCTTTCCACTGCATTTCATACAAAAGTCTCTGTA
Organism: Vandiemenella viatica; assembly: GCA_031002005.1. Taxonomy (NCBI): domain Eukaryota; kingdom Metazoa; phylum Arthropoda; class Insecta; order Orthoptera; family Morabidae; genus Vandiemenella; species Vandiemenella viatica. The sequence continues at coordinate 11,483,069 of JARYHS010011408.1, read as the reverse complement.
ACATACGCTCCTCCTCGCTTCACTGTCCCACAACCTCTCCGTTCCCCTACTTTCTCAGTTGTGGTCAAGGGAGTGGACTTTGACATTTCCGAAGAAGAAATTGGACAAGCATTAACAGAGCAAAATCTTGAGTTTATTAAAGTATTCCGAATCAGATCTAGACAGACCAACAAACCTACGATGATGATGCGTATTATCACACCCAATAAATAATGTAATAGATCAACTTCTGGAAGAGGGCTTCTTCTTCCAGATGTTTCGGTACCGCACCGAGCCATCTCATCCTCCACCTCCATTGCCAGCACAATGTTCCCACTGCCTCAGTTACGAACATCCTTCAATTTCATGCACAAAACGGACCCCTACATGCACCCACTGCGGTGGTGATCACCCCATTATCAGATGTCCGCAAAAAGAAGCTCCCCCAAAAAGAAGCTCCCCCAAAATGTACCAACTGTTCTGGTCCTCATAACGCCACATCTAAAAAATGTCCCAAGAAACCTAAGGAAGCAATAGCTCCGAATATGACAGCAAACATTAAATGCCAAGACGACCCTCTTCCCATACCTGAGACTGTTGACTCTCAAATGGTGAACGACCTAATCAGACGATTTAATCAGACTATTAATTACCGTACTGACTAACCTATTTCAGGACCGAAAACAAGATATCATCAAACTCATGAAACAACAGTCCCGACACTTTCTAAATAGAACTGTTAAAATTAGTCAAGAAAACAACCAACTACACAGTTAGCAAACTACCTCCTCCATCCTACCTCTCCCGATTAGACATACCCGACAATGGCGAGTGAAGCCTTACGTTTTTTCTACGTGAACATTGGTGGATTCCGTAATAAAAGAACTCTTCTCCACACCTCAGTTACCAAACATGACTCTCATATAGTAGCCGTGGCTGAAACCTTCGCTTCTCCCTCATCCCCTTTAAAAATTTCAGGGTGTACAACCTTTCGAAGAGATCAGCCAGACAATGCAAGGGGTGCTGTAGCCATTTTCACTAAATCTTCAATCTCTGCCACACACGTCTCCCTTCCTGCTCAGTTCTCTTGCCTTGAAACTGTTGCCGTTAAAGTCTTCCACAAAAACTCGCCTCCTCTTCTTGTAGTTTGCTTATACTCCCGCCCACAAGTTCCTCTTCCTGTTGAATTTTTAAAATATCTTTCCTCATTTAAAAATTTTATAATTCTGGGTGATTTTAATGCTCGGCACACATCCCTCGGAGATCACTCCTGTAATTCCAAAGGCCTTGCCCTATTTGACTTCATCCTTTCCGAAAATATTTGCCATCTTTCCACAAACTCTCCCACACTTGTTTCTGTTCGCGGCACATCATCCCCTGACCATGTGCTATATAGTCCTTCACTCAATGGTACCCTATCTACAGCACGCCTCGGAGACTCCATTACCAGTGACCATATTCCCATCACGTTTTCGTCTTCTTTCCACAAAATAAAGTCCTCCCCTCTATTTCGCATCGTTAAAAACTACTCAAAAGCTAACTGGTCAAAATTCCGTTCTACCATATCTGAGTCTCTTCTTCGGCCGTTTCACGTCAGAAATTCTTCAGACATTTACTACCTTTGTTCACAGTTCGAGAGAACCTTCCAGACTGCTTTAGATTCAGCAATCCCGAATAAGAAATTTTTTCCATATAAGCCAACGCTGCCACCCTCTGTGCTCCCTCTCATCCGCATGAAACGCCGACTTTACCGGCAGTTAAAACATAATCATAACCCATTACTCAGGAGTGAATGGAACAGACTTAATGCAACTATTAGACGAAAGGTAGCACTTCACCGACAACAACAGTGGGAGCAGACTTGTGCTACTCTTGATTACAAACGCGGTGGTCTCTATTGGAAACGGTTCAAAATCCTTACAGGACAATACTCTTCTCCTTCCCACCCACTGACTGTCAACAATATTACATCAACATGTGATTCAGATAAAGCCGACATGTTCGCGGAAACGATGAAGGAAATCTACTCATCACCGAGTGACCCCCTATTTGATGATTCATTTCAAAAACACGTCAGACGCTCCCTTCCTTCCATCCTGCACTCACCTCATGTCCCAAACGAATTACAAAATTCACTTATCACTGAAATCACAGATATGGAAATAGAAAGTGCCCTCTACACAGGTAGAAATTCATCACCCGGTCATGACAGAATAACCAGATTTATTCTCCGTTCGTCACCTCGACATGTAATCATTCCCTTCCTCCACCTCCTCTGTAACTCTTGTCTGTCATTCTCATACTCTCTGGAAACGCGTCCAAATCATTATGATACCGAAACCTAAAAAACCGCTCCATGACCCCCTCTCATATCGTCCCATCTCTCTTTTACCCATTCCTGGAAAAATCTTTGAAAAAATCCTTCAATCACGCATCCTCCGTTTCGCCAACTCACTGAACTTAATACCACAATTTCAAGCCGGATTTCGCCCTCATCATTCAACATCTGATCCCCTACTTGCATTAACATCCGACATCACCAAATCTCTAAACGCAGGCCATGCAACATTCGCTATATTTCTGGATATAGAAAGGGCTTTCGACAAGGTGTGGCACGATAGACTTATTTACAAACTTTCTTCCAATGGCTTTCCCCCCACTTTTCTTCAACTCATTCAAAATTTTCTCTCTTTTCGAACTTGCCAGATGAAAATTCATGATACTCTTTCTTCCCCTTTCACTCCTCAGGCCAGCGTACCGCAAGGCGCCGTGCTCTCTCCCATACTTAACATATTGTATACTTCTGATATCCCTAGACCTCTCCTGCAATCTGAATCTATGGCACTATACGCAGACGACACCGCTTACTGGGGTTCACACATCGAAATACATCATTCCTTAACCACCACGCCAATAGATATCTAACGACACTTGAAAAATATTTTAAAAAGTGGCGGATTAAACCTAACCCCACAAAAACTCAATTAATCTTATTCCAACATAGACATAAGACTTCCACTCTCTACCAGTCCGAATCAAATTTAAAAGTTAAAATATGGAATACAAAAATCACTATATCCCCTTTTGTAAAATATTTAGGCATATACCTGGGCAAAACCCTCAACTTTAATCAACATTTCAAATCCCCAACACAGAAGCTATTTTCCCGCACTAACCTTATTAAATGCATCTGTCCGAAACTTTCTTACAACTCCCAACCCACTTTACTTTTCACCTACAAAATGTTTGTCCGCCCCATCTTGGAGTATGCCGCCCCTATTTCCTCTCTCCTCCCCCCCTCCAAAATTGAGCATCTCGAATCTCGTGAGCGCCGTATCCTTCGTAACATCCTTCGCCTCGATCACACCGGTCCATCTGCTTTGGTTTACTCAATATCCAAATTAGAACCACTTCGGAATAGACTATTTTTGCTCAGACAGAAATATGGTCAAAGCCTTCTTGCAAACCGCCCCGATCTCCTTACGTTACTCACTACAAAACTTATAAACCACAAACGCCCCAAGCAAAAGTATACATATTCTCCTCACATAATAGAATGCAATGATGAAGACACCAGAAAACATTTCTCACATCTAATATCGCAGGCACTGCCCAAACATTGCAGTCCATTTATACCTAATACTTCTAAGCATTAACAGTCTAAAACCATTACCAATGCAGCAAGGGTTACTGTATATACAGGGCGTTCGCCGGAAAACGCAACCCTCCCAGTCTGTTGCCGTCGGCAACTTGCTCGGACAACGGAGCCAGCAGTTTCCGCCACACGCCACCGTGAATCACCGCACTGTTTAACACCTCCGCTGCCCCAACAGTGCAGTGCAGTGACCCTTACATTGTTAAGAACGGTTTCTTTGCATTGTAGATAGTTTGTGACTTCAGTCTCTTATTAATCAGTGTTGTGAATAAACGTTTCTTTGCGGTTTGGCTGGTTTGGGGCTTCATACTCTTACTAATCTGTACCGTGTTTGAGTGTGAGTAAAATTATGGTACGTTACAGTTTGCAACAAAGAATATTTCTCTACGATACATATGTGAAGAAGAAGTCGTTTAAAAAGTGTCGCAGTAAATTTCGTCGCGAATATCCTGGCGCTTTACTGCCAGCTAAATCAACAATTCTGCGTCTGGTTAAAAAAGTAAGAGAAACGGGTTCATTTTTTAACAAAAAGAGACTGTCGGTCAACCGTATTCTCACAGAGGAGAAAATTGACGATATCGCTTTTCGACTAGAACAGTCACCCAAAAAATCATTAAGTCAGTTAGGGCAGCGTGTGTCTCGAAATATGTTCAGAAGATGTGAAATGTGCATTACACAAGAGTGTCAACACTTCCAGCATCTTTTATAACGTAAGCTAATGAATTACGTCACATTTAAATGCTTAGCACATACAAGTTTATGAAATTAGTCCGCGGCCGACGGTCGAACAATGCCGGGAGCTGACCGCTCGCTCGCCGCGAGTAGTTTCTTCCTTGTAGCGCTAACAGTGGGTTGCGTTTCCCGGCGAACGCCCTGTATTTTGATATATACGAAGAACAAGTACAGTCCCAAAATCAATTCTCACCCATCTTTTCATCTCATCGTCATTAAAATCCTAATGATTATAGTCATTGTTATTATTTATAGTAAACTGTTAACTATCACAAAAATTCTATTATTGAAATCACTAAAAATTCTGTATATATGACTGCTGAAAGTTGTTTCAATTATTAAGTTTTAAAACACCTTCATCATCAAAAGCTCTGCTTGATGTTAAATTGTTAATTGCTGCTACTTTTCTAAAGCTGTTAAACGTGTCCTTTTTTATTTTATAATATAAAAAATATGTAAATACTAAAAACAATTTCTGTCTGTTATAATTGCTACCATTTTAATTAATAAAAACTCTTGGGAGCATAAGGTATCAAAAGCCGAAAAGGGCAATTGTTATGCCCTCCAACGGCTCACCCCTGGCCCTCAGCTGGGGGAATGAAAGATTTTTTAAAAAATAAAAAAAAAATTCACATCGAGGCTTGGGCAGTGCGATTTCGCACTGCTACTTGCTATTCTGGAAGGACCGGGATCACACCCGGTTTGGCCATCCTGTCTGAGGTTTCCCGTGATTTTCCTCAGTCACTCTAGGCGACTGCTGGGATGGTTCCCTACAAGGCCACGGCCGACCTTCCATCCCCCTTCCCTCCCTGTAGTGTAGTAGGCTAAAAAGGATCTCCGTGATCCTCCAGCAGCCCGCTTCCCAGCCTTCAGCTGGGAGGAATGAAATTGTAAACGAAAATTTCAGACTGAGATATGTTAACGGCGGATTCCACATCTCACATATCATTCGGGAGGACTGGAGTCAAACCCGGTTTTGCCATCCTGACTGAGGTTTTCCGTGGTTTTCCTCAGGCACTCAAGGCGAATGATGGGATGTTTCCCAACAAGGCCGTGAGCGAACTTCCATCCCTCTTCCATCCCCGTAGGCTAGATAGGCTGAAAAGAGTCTCCATTATACACATGATAAACAAAATTTGTGAAACAAGGGACCTTCTATGTGGAAATGCAATGTGTGCGATCTTCAACCCATTAGATGAGGACATGACTCCCACAGGGATCAGTATCAGCACCCACACTGTTTAATATACACGTGAACGATATTCCGACCATAAAAAATGTTCATGTCGCCCAATTCGCTGATGACACGACGATTTATACCATGGGAACAAAACATTTGGAGAACATCACAAAAATGCAAAACAAACTACTCCTACAAAAAAAAACATAGAGAAATGGATTAAAGGAAATAAAATAACGATAAACTTCGACAAAATCCGCAAGCAATATATTTTACACTTAAAAGACCGGAACTAAACCACCACACTATATTCTGAAAACAGATACCTTGGAAGAACCATCACAAGTGCTTAGGAATCACTGTCGACAGAACGCTCACATTTAGTCAACAGATAACCGGACTAAACGTCCTTGGCAGGGAGAAATGATCCTGGAATTTAAATTAATACTTTCCTCAATGCCTAGTCACAGATGAAAAGGTCGTACTGATGCTTCCGCCATCTGTACGTCACAAGACGCAACGCATTCAGCTCCGAACTCCTACATCGAAAATAAACGCTTAACTATCAAACATTCAATTTATTTATAAAAAGCTTCTGTCTTCGATACTTTGCTTCGAAGGCAGCGCTACGAAACACACAAACCTACCAGTTCCAAGAATCACAGAGAGCCCGGGGCAGCTGACCTGAAAGGATAGGCAGGTGAGGCGAAACTTTATTCCGATAACAATCGCCCGCAGTACGAAGAGAAAGATGGTCGCGCTAGAAAAATGTCAAAGGTCGCTCCAATTATCCACGGACTAAAGGAAATGATACGCACAGAGTTAAGTGCTTTCAGAACACTCTGCCCTCCAAAGGAGAGAAAAAGTCACATTTCATACACAAAAGAAAGACGAGTTCCCACTAGCACACGACATACTTTGGGTTATTTCATGAGCCACTATGTATGGGGGAACTATCGTGCATCGCGTACCGCAAATAGTCAGGCTCATATTAATCCGAACGACCTGAATCGCACATCGCTAAATTTCCTCCTGGGAATTATTCGACCAATTATACACAACTGCAAAGACAGTCCTATACCCTGTAGGTTGTACAGTCACGCGACTATGAAAAATTGCCATGTAATCGACCCACAAAAAACGGAATACATTTCAGTTTATTCGTTTTATAAACTTGATTAGTGATTTCAGTAAGGCAATAAATGTATTATACAGACATGAAATGAGTTGACTTGTACTTTTTTTAAAACATTTGATAGTTATTTAGTGCCAATATGTAGTAAAAACGTCACCGCTTTCAAACAAAATGTTAATTTTGAACAATAGGTAGGACACAAAACAATTTATGTATTACATTCGACTTCAAGAACAAAAAATAACAAGAAATTTACATACAAAACATGATTTTTGCACTAGATTAAAAATTTGTTGAAACGATACACAGTAATTAGAAGCAGCTGTCTGCTACATACCACATAATACATTTACAAAATTAATTACTTTAGCATTATTTTCACGAAACTGTTTGCCCTAACGTTCTGTTATCTGGTTCTACTCATAAGCCTGTTTTTGAAAATACAAAACTTAAAAAAAAAAAATGTAAATAAAAAGAATTATTAAATCAATGTTGTTGGTAGCATGAGATGGAATCAGTCAGACAAGCCTTAGTAAAAGTAAAGTTTGTGGATTTATTTTTAGCGTAAGAAAACGGATGTTCTCTCACTACAACAAAGGAAAGCTCTTTAAAACACTGAAAATTCCTGCTTTCTTTTAAAAATATATATAAAAAAAATAGCTATAAAAATTAAATTTACAGACCAGCTTTTTCAGTATTTCATTGAAAATCACCTTCATTAGTGAATATGGCAAAATATTACACGTTGCACTTCCGTATTCGTAATGATTGAAGGTATATCAAAAAATGATAGACTGGAAGCTTCTATAATTAACAATTTTCTGCGGCTATTGGTGGTCACGAGTGGAGTCAATGATGTACATCATGTATTAGTTCTATTTTAGGCATCAAGTTATTCTGTCAGGTCAACCTCTTAGCCCGATCTAATGCTAATATTACTCCTCTCGCAAGTATACGGTAAAAAATTCTCTCTGAAGTAAAAAAATAATAAATCTATAATCCGGAACAAACATAAAAAAATAAACATCAATTGTGGCTGGGTGAAATTTCACTAATTGATTCTACCGCCTAGTTTAATGACGTACAGTTTTCTTTTTTTTATGTGTAGGAGTTGTTTATGGAATTTAATACTTCAAGGAAGTAACAGGACAGTTCTGCAACGCGGAAAAATGTCGCCGAACGAGTGGTTAGGGGGCATGCACAAACTACGTGGCTCGGGCCAGGGGGGGGAGGGGTAGGCTGGAAGGCTACGTTGGGCTAAGTGGGGGGAGGGGCGGTTCCGAGCCAGGCCACGTAGCTTTCCTTTCATAACATTTTTCATGGTTAAAATGAGGAACAGAACTCACAACAGCATGTGAATATTTATTTCCCACAGTTAATTATCTCTGTATATAATTTAAAACAGTATGACAGGAGAAAACAGTGCAAAATGTCTTCTGGAATCAAAAGGGAAAAAAGCTACGTGCTACGTGGGGGAGGGGGAAGAGACAAAAGCCACGTAGGGCTACGTGGGGGGGAGGGGGGTTCACAGGAGGCCAAAATGGAGCTACGTGGTTTATGCACGCTCCCTTATGAGCTGGTAAGTCTCTACTCTGTGGGTCGCTCAGATTGGCCGATGCCGAGCAGGAAGATTAGTGGCTAGGAAGCGCCCTGTCTCGCGGAAGAAAGGTACGCTGTTCGAGTCGGGCTTCGGGCACGAGTAGTTTAATGAAATGTTACGTTCTCCTCGTGTTTCTCGTACATCGGGACACTAACAGATTGGGACGTTAAAATAACAGATTTGTTGCCTGATTAGATTAAATAATCCAAATTCCTTTTTGTCGTTTTTTTTTCAGTTGAGTCCTTAATATATCTTTTGCAATTACACGGGAAATATTAGCTGTGTAAGAACAAATTTAGTTCTCACTATTTAAGTAGGATCGATTCCCCGTTCGCTAAAGTCATTATGGGAACTCTACGAAAACCGAAGTCTCGATGGCTGGACCGTGAATTTAAAATGGTTACTACCTAACTTCGATGCATATGATAGTTATGAATCACCCACTATGTTGGGATTTTCATTATTGTAGGCTATTTGGTTTGACAGTGGAGCACGGAATTTTTTTTTATGATAATAGAACCATGACAACACATAATGATTCCATGGAAGGCATAACTCTTTTAACTGAGGAATGCTAGCAAATGTTTGATACAATTTCAAACTCGTCTGCATAGCAGTTGTTGAAAGTAATGCAATTACCACATATTTGTATTTGCAGATTTTGTTACACTGAATGCTGTGTATGGTGATGAATCGTTAAAGCCAAAATTAAAAGCCGAATTAATTTCATAACCCTGGAATTTGTAAAACGTTTAAACTTACCACAAAAATCAGCTTACAAAGGTATGTAATGTCAGGGATCACCTGTTTTAGATTAATTTGAAACACTGGAAGAAGAACGTTTCAAACTGGAAGTAAATTATTGATTGGCATTCATTTACCTAAACTAACCACTAAAAGGTTTGTTTTTCACTGTTTCAGAAGATCAAAATTTAATACATCTTAGTGATATTAACCAATAAACATTTGGGAAAAATAGGAGCGCTTGTATACGAATCTTACGTTCAATACGTCCGGAACAAATTTTTGTCAGTTACGAAATTACAAAGAGATTTATTCACAAAAAAAAAAAAAAAAAAAAAAAAAAGGTTAAAAAAAAGTTAAAAAAAACTTGCTGAAACAAAGCCTTTTGCTTTATTTGAAGTTATGGATAGAAAAATAAATAATGTATAATTGAGTAAAAATTACGTGCCAGATGAGTAGACAACACTATGTGGAGCAATACACTGTAATACAATTTTATAATGTATCACTCTTACTCTCCACAAGTGGTGTGTGAAACGGAAATTGTGATCGAAAGCAGATATTTTGTTGTTTACATAGAGCATTAAACCGCTCAGTGTTTCCTCTTCCGAAATTCGTCTTCCATAGATGAGGTTTATTATCTAAAATTAATATTATTAAAGCACCAGCTGTTAGTAAACTATTCGCTCCATTGGTATTAAAATGTCTATTATGTCAAATAATACGTTAACATAACTAACAACTGATACCACACCATCTGCACTATTGGTATCAGAAAAACTTGTACACAGACAATATGTCCAAATATAGTAGCAAAATAGAGTTATTAAACCAACTGCACTATCAGTATTATTACAAAATTGTATAGAACTAGTATGCCGAATAATAACGTAACATAATCATCAATAGTCATGTCAACATTTGTACTATTGTTACTAATAATAATTGTTTAGAACTATTATGTCAAAATAACATTGTATAGAACTATTGTGTCAAAATAACATTGTATAGAACTATTATTTCAAAATAATATTGTAATTCAACAATTGTATAGAACTACTACGCCAAAATAATATCGTAATACAACAATTGTAATCTGGCTGTATGGTCGTTTGACCAAAAGCCATATAAACAAATTAAAAAAAAATTCGTCTTCTGCGACGAAATTCTAACTGCTTTCACAGCTAACAGTATTTAATCTTATAGAACTGTGTGTTTGTTATAGCTCAGAGAAGCATCATTACGTCTCTGCGCTAATTTCAAATGAAATTAATAGCTGCAGAGTAGTGAAAAATTTGATAACAGAAGACAAACGATTGATTTTTGTAATTACTGCAGCAATATGATGATGACTGATAGCTACGTAGTATGATTAATAATCGTTTTCCGATGTTTGCATAGTTATATTATAGACTACATAATTCTGAGTGATTTCTCATAGCTGTACTGTAATCTCCTTTCTGTTATGTGGATTTTTCGCGGTGCAACTACGACGGTTAAACTCAGAGATTTAAGCAGTAAAACGGTTTATATTCCTACTTACAGTTTTAATGTTCCGTAAAAATTTTAAAACGTGGATTGTAGTCAATTTTAAAAACTTCTAAAGTCAAGCATCCACAATTATTTGACGGTATTTTGCAATGCCGGATAGTGGTAGGTGAGCGGTAACGTTCTGGCCTTACATTCGGGAGTCCGTTGGTTCCAATCCCTGTTCGGTCATCGAGATTTATCCATGATTTCATCAAATCACTCCAGGTGAATGTCGGGATGGTTTAATCAAAAGGTCATGACCGAATTCCTTTCAGTTCCTTGCAATAAGTACTTTCCCGCCTCTAATGACCTCGACGTCGACGTTACATATGAGTTGATGTGTGATACTAAAAGCATTCACATTTTCAAACTTCCTTGATTTTGAGATCATTCTTATTCTTGTTCTTCTTCTAATGTAGTGTTAGACCAGGTGGGAAATTTCAGTCTCAATATAATTCTTGGTTTGATCAAATGGAATCATATACAGAGAATCACTCAAAACAAAGTCAATAGTTATGCCGCCGTATCACTCTCTGACTAGAAAAATAATTTAAAAAATCATTAATTTTAAAACTACATATACTGCCCGTAAGCTCACGGTTATTTGAGAAAGGACAAGACACACGATTTTCAGGAGAGGTTTATATTCCAAAAAACCTTTAGAGGATAGAGAAGAGATCCGTAGTCTGGTGGGAATGATCGGGTGGCACCGAGTTCGAATCTGCACATACGCTTATTTTTTTCTTTATCATTTTGGTTAATGTTAATTGTTGAAAATATATACTTGTCATTAGTCATTACCAACGGCTGCTCACATAAATATGTTTACATTAATATACACCACACCAAATGTGTATTCTTGAAGAAGTATATTTACCTGAAAAATGAAAGTTCAATACGAAGGACTCGAGCAACAGACTACAGAGCATAATCAAAGAAGCTTAACCTCTACCGAAAATCCAGTTTTCTGTTATTCCTCTAAAGCTATAAATACTAGGATCTTATATATAATCGTGAAAATTACTCACTTTTTGATTGTTTTTCCATTCCTGTTAGAATATTTATATGAAATTTATGGGCTTGTTTTATACACAATCTCGACAATAAGCTTTAAAATAGGTGACGAGTGAAAAATATTCCAGCACTTGTTTCTCATTAAAAATAGAGTTGAATATTCGAGTGATGTAAAGTGCGAATTATGTCTGGTAGCAGAGTATCAGGAAAGTGAAAACAAGTTATTTATAGAAACGGGGATGAAGGAAGTTCACATTCCCGCAAGGCGGAAGGCTTAGCTAGTGACCTAGCATTTAATCATTCCTCGGGGTAAGTTACTAGTTGAAAAGACTCTTGGACATTACAAATATAGGACTGACGAATTTCCTAATTATGAATTGTGAGAAACCTTCAATCTTATCGCTGAAATTAGCAGTTTGGTATTTGTTGAAACAAATAAAACTAAGGACTCCTAAATCTGGACATAACTCTTTAAATCACACAGGTTGTCCTAAATTATGAATGGACAAACTTTTCACCTTAGTAGGAGTGTAAGCCTTCGGAATCGAGGATGAATTCTTGTAATTTCACATTAAAATAAATGACTTTCTCCTTTGTTATCTGTCTTCCAGTGGGTTGCATGCATTCCTATATGTAGTTCTGTCGCGATCTAATCACTTCGTCTCCACAAACCTATCATGACAACGTGGTATGATTTACATATTTTAATCTTCGTTCCTCAACAATTCCCGCCACTATCAGATAATCCAATGACCTGAACTGTGGTAGTAGGTCGAGTTTTTTTTTTTGCGGTGAGTCGTTCCAACAAATTGCTTTCCTCAGCTATCTTATACAAAAAACGTTATTTCATACTTCACCTGTCGGCATGAATGAGACTTTGTGCGCATTCGTCTAGTTGTGACACCAGAAAGAAGTCTGCATTCCGGGACGTGAGGTTGCGCGAAACACAGTGTAATTTCCGAGTGGCCTCCCACTGTGTTTTGAGCAGTGTGGGAAGCAGCCACTGTTTCGCAGGGCAGCCAACTTGCCGGGACGCAGGTGGTGGTCTGCGTCCAATCTCCTCGGCTTAGCGAGTCCGCCAGGGCTTCCCAGCGCCCACGCACGTTAAAACACACTGCACAGCCCGTGCGGCCACAGGTGAACAGGGTAACGCGACAAGTTTACGAATTACTCTGGCACAGTTGAGTGTACTCGATAAATATGGCAGCAGTCTCACATAAAATCTATTGCATGTTTAGCTATTGCTCCTGATTAGACGAAACTGGTATGAATAACATGACTATCTCTCAAAGGCATCAATTATTATTAATAAAATATGGAAAAATCAACAGAGTCACCGAGTTTAAATACTTAGGCGAAATTATGAGTGCAACAGGACTCGAAAAGAAGGCACAGCAAAACGGACTCAACAAAATGAAAAAGGCTTTCGGACAGACCTGCGACATCTACAACAAAAAGAACATAGGAATCCAATTAAAAATTAGGCACTACAATACAGTTGTTAAACCCAACGCTCTATACGCCACAGAAACACTCACACTAAACTCTAAGAGGGATATCGAGAACATCCAAAAAGAAGAACGATGAATAATCAGGAAAATTATTGGACCAACCAAAACGGAAGAAGGCTACAAAATAAAGTCAAACAAAACAGTAGACTCCCACTCAAACATAGCCAACGACATCAGAAAACGTAGACTAAAATTCTACGGTCACATCTACAGGATGCCAGATCACAGATTAACTAAGCAGATATTCAGACTCATGCAACCATTAAAAATGCCAAACAGTTGGTTCGATCAAGTAAGACAAGACCTGGAAAAAGCTAAAATCAAGATCTCAGAAATCCTAGATCGCAAAATCTTCAGACAAAAAATACACTACTGCATAGTTATTCATAGTTGCATGGATGAAATTATAATAATTACCTAGTAAGGTTTCTATGGACTTTTATCAACCACTATCTTCTTTGCCGTCTTTTTCATTTTTTTTTTTAAATATAAAAATAGGTTAGGCGAAAAGTTATGACCGAAACAACCCTGACAACCGGATTGTCGGACGGAGATCGAACTAACATCCTCTTCAGTACCAGGCCCGAGCTTAACAAAACATACGAGGGCTCGCGCAAGCGTGTGGTTGACGATGTTTGGCTCCCAAGCGTTTGTAGAGGCTTGGAGTTTGTGACAAGCGCCCAGCGTGTGGTCCCGGGGTTACAATTCTAATCTCGAGTAACTAGCCGAGTTAGTCCATCCATCAAACACGAAGTTTCTCTGCCACAATTGTCAGCTGACAATGGTGGCAGAGGTGTGTGACCGCCGAAACGTCTTTAAACGATGAACTAACTCGCCTGATTACCCGAGAAAATTTTATTCATTCACAACGCCAAGAAAACCTCCAGTCTCATATAATTCTAACCTCGTCAAAGGCTGTCTTGTAGCTTCTCAATAAATGGTGTATTGTCCCCAGCTCGATGTCCTGGACGAAACAAAGAAAAATTCAGCCAAAACTACCAACCACCCGAGCTACTGTTCAAATATATTTTCGTTCTACTTTTTGCTCCGTGTACTGTCGAAATCGAGGTCATTGTAACATCGACAATATTGTAAACAAGGAGCAGGAGGGGTTTGCCTTTTTACGCCTCAAAGAATCATACACTTAATCCCAGCAGAGCATTCGTCAAAGAATCGAAAACTGAAATCCGGATTATCGGACGGGGATCGAACTAACGTCCTCTCCAGTTCGAGCCTCGAGCGCAACAGGCATTCGATTTGGAAGAAGAGGTTTAAGTAAATGGAACCTAAAAAGACGACCATATCCACAGAGCTGGTTTCAGGGGTAAGTGAGAGACTGGAGTGAATTGTCGAGGGATGGGAAAAGAGCTGTAAAAGTAACGAGAAATTGCGTATATATTTATTCGTTACTAAACCAATCAGTACTCGTTACTATCGAATCGTCTCGTTACTTGTTACTTTTGATACAATCGAGTCGCGTCGCCAAGGGTTACGGGGTGACTTCGTTCGTACTCTGTAAAGTTTAAGTAAATTGTTCATTTAGTAAAGTAACTTTAGGTTAAATTTGCACTGCAAAATAAAATAGTAGTTAGAATATCGCATTTTAGAATAAACTCTTTTTATAAATGTGTGAAATCAACAAAATATCACTAAGGTATGATCAATAAAAAAAGAAATAACCGTCTCAAATTATCTATCCAAATTTTCTATTTACAAATTATACTCTGTAAATTTTAATGTTACAAAAACAAGAGTATAAAATCGCTATTTATGTTGTAAAAATTACTCGTACTTATCTCGTCAAAAGTAAATAATTTTAATTATATTAAAATAATGTACGCGTGACCTGTTTGTAGTATACATAGAAATTTTCCTTCGTAACGAAGCGAATCAAAATCAAAAGTCCCAGAAATACGCGACGCACGATGTTCAAATGTTCGTTCTCTCGTTCAGATTGATTTAGTGGCTGGGTGAACCGTTCCAGTTCCCGCATAATGCGTCGTATTCGTTCGTTTACTGAATCACACTGACATCAAAACGACGAAAGCGAGTAACGAAACGAATTTGTGAGTGACCTCTCCGTACTTCGAGTCGAGCGATGTATTCGTTACCGACAAGGGGAACTTAGGGTCTCGGAAATTCTGTTGGGGATGAGACTTCACGGGTTAGTAGTATACCTTATACTACTATACCTTAAGGGTGTCCACGCAGTAAGTTATAAAAGCGCACTAGCCAAAAAAAAAAAAAAAAAAAAAAAAAAAAAAACCGAGAAAAAGGGCTCTAAAGGTTAACGCGCAGCTCATGTACTGGTCGATTTGTGCACCGTGCCAGCACAGTGAACTCGCTTACCATGCGGGAGAACCGAGTTCGATGCCTACCTCTGGTAACGTTTTTGTTTTAAAAATTATAACAAGTTTTAAATAAAATTAATGACCTAAAAATATCGTTACAGCGAATAGAGCATCATCAATCGTTACCGTCAATTTCTAATAAAAATGATCCGGTATGCTTCCAGGGTTTTTGACGAAAGACAAATTTTCATGAATGTGAATGAAGTATGTTTTGCAGCAAATCTTTTACAAAAAGATTATTCGCATAAACAATCTCCCTTTGTAAACTGTGAAAGATGTCAAAATGTTTTGTTATTTTTTTGTATTCAATGTTTTCATGATAATTATCAAACTAATGCTTGTATATAAAATAAAAAATTGACAAATATGACGGTATTGTAAATTTTTTATGAACATAAAACCCTGCCGGAACTTTTACTATAGTGGTACTTTAAGTTTAAATTCACCTCAGTTAAATATGCATTTGAAATAATTCAACTTTTTAAAAATAAAATTTTATCTTTAATTTAACAGTCATGTTATATATAAAAATATTTATGGTTTAATTGATGATATTTTAGGTCTAACTTTATTTATAAGTTGTTATAATTTTTAAAACAATTTAAAAAAGTAACCCTAGGTAACAGACTCAGCCATTTCGCTGTACTCGGATGCAGTGGAAATCAACCAGTATATTAGCTGCGCAAAAGACTTTGAAGCCCTTTTTCTCGGAGTGCGCTTTACTACTTTGCTGTGTGGACACCCTTAGGGTGTACTACTAACGTGCGATGTCTCATCCCCAACTCAATTTCCGAGACCGTAAGGTCCCTTTGTCAGTAACGAATACATCCGGTTTGCTACAGTTCTGGATGGGAACCCCTACTGACCTTTTAAACGTGTCAAGCAACAACATTCCTTTCGCAATCAATGACAGCGGCTGTGACTTAACGACGCTATCCTAATAGCCCACTTATTGAGCTCATAACAACTCATTTGTCTCTCTTCTGCTCGTATAAATGCCCCAGCACTGCAGTTCGGTTCGCCCTGTTGGTTTCTGCGCATCTCAACATGAAGCTCTCTGTCCTCGCACTGATTGTCGCTTGTCTGACAGGTAAGCGGAACAACCTCTCCTTTTATTTTCCATGTTGATCGCTGAGTAAAAACACGAAAGTTTCACTTTAAAACTTAATTACCTTGTTATTTACATTTGTTTATAACACCCTATACTACGGTACTATATAGGTCTACTTCCTAGATGTCAGTATTACCGTGTTTTTGGTGTTGTAACCTTCCTGCTCTCTATATTTAATGTATTCTTGGCTAATTTATTAATTATTGGTCTGCCTCGTCGACGGCTAAGGTCATTAGAGGCGGGATGGGACTTGGGACAAGAAACGGGAAGGAATCCGGTCATGGCCTTTTTGAAGGAAGCATCCCGGCATTCACCTGGAGTGATTTGGGGAAACCATAGAAAACCCAAATCTGGATACCCGGACGGGGATTCGAACCCGCGTCCTCCCGAATACGAGGCCAGAATGTTAACCGCTCACCCACCACGCTCGGTATAGGTGGTTAGAATTCAAATTATATCCTGTTCGATTTTAGCTATCTGGCTACAAATATCCACACTCTAGATTGGAACACGTATTGAAATCAACAACTTCATAAAATTTTCTAGTAACCAACAGTTCACCTATCACCAATTTGTGTGCACTAAGATTCACATGTAAGCAGTAAAAAAATCATCTCGATGGAATGATTTTTCTTCGGTCAGTCTGTAGGTGCAGATTTTGCAGTTCCTGATATTGTTCTCATTGTGTCGTTTAGCAGAATGTAGATCTTCTTTGTGTGACTGCTATTTAGCCATAATAGACAGCAGTACTCAGCAGTTGAGTATAGCTGAACAAGACCTGATGTTCTGAGAACTGCGGCTTGTTCTCCCCAACCCGTTGCTGAAAAGTTTGTCAAGCAAGTGTGCAAAAGTAGACTAGCCTCCTCGTGGTGCACCCTGGGTAAGGTGGCAAACCCGTGGCTGATTAGTCAACACCTCAACAGGCTGCTGGACCTAGAGCTTTAGCTTGTGGATATCCCAGCAATCAGAGGATATGCAACAATGTTATCTGCAGCACATACTTCTTCGCAACGAAAGAACTTCGCACGCATTCCAAATTTTACAACTAAATATTGAAGGAATAAGCAGATCGAAAAAGGTGGTGAAAGGTGTGAACGCGCAACGCACCCAGGTAAATTGTAGAACATGGTCGTTTAGGTGGTCCAAGTGTTATGGTGTGGGGGCAATAATATTGCATTAGCATTCTGAATCTTTGAACGCGGTACACTCGCCAGTCAAGGTTATTATCAAAACGCGTAGCGAGAGTGAGTTGCTTGGTAGAGTCACACAAAGAGAGGGACGTTCTTTTTTGGTTTTTTGTAGAAAAAAAATTCATTTGGCCATGTTAGCCATACAGCCAGCTCAACGTGTGTGTTTCTCTTACAACGTAGACATTTCATTTCAGTTTGATTATATTCTATATTCTGTAAGGACAACACAAGACAAACACAACATTTCATTAAAACCACCCATGCCCTTGGCCGGACTCCAACCGGCGACCCCTGCAACGCGAAGCAAGCACGCTACCCCTCCGCTGCCGGGGTCGGCAAGAGAGGGACTTACATGATACTGGGCGGGCTTGCGGTGCAGGCAGACACAGCAATACGTCACAACTGATCAACACTGAGCACTTGAGGGCGCTATTGTGTTCGGTGGGTCTTGAATACTCTCCGGTTCTCGAGAAATAAGCCGAGTAATACCATCTATATCTATAAAACGAAAACCGGGTATTTTTGTTCCAGAAAAACTACTGCGCAGATTTTGATGGGGTTTTTACGGTTTTATAGATTAGAATCTCGACTGAATTGTTTGGTGTGTCTTATCCTCCGAAGTTACATGAAGCAGGAGCGGTAAATGAAAATCTGAACGTCCTGCCTGAAACAGCAGAAATACGATGCCTGCGTCATACATCGTAAAAAAAAATAATAATAGCCATATTATTGCATGTAACATTTCCTTTCTTAATGTTTTTGTTTTTAGTCTTTAAACCCCCATAAATGGCCGTATCGAATGCGAAGAAAACCACGTAAAGTGAAAAATATGTAAATTAATTTTAATAAAGTAATGAAAAAATCTTTCGATATCTTCTTTGCTTCTTGAAGTTACTATCTGAGACCGCACTGCTACAATCTCTGCTGTTTGGAAGTGAAATTATATTCGCTGTTGATAGTAAGTAATGCTGATTCGATGGATTTGAATATGAAAGTGAACTGTTGAAATCCTTTAGTTTAGAACCTTCCGATAAAAGTTTTGCTTTTTGAAACTACGATCTCAGGCCGAACAGTTACAATCTCTGATGTTTGGAAGTGAAATTAAATTCGCTGTTAATAGTGAGTAATGTATATCTTATGGGTTTTAACGTGAAAGTGAACTGTTTAAAACCTTTAGTGTTGACATAATATTATTTTTGTAATTTGTTGTTTAGCGATTCTGTCTTTACCACATTTTCTGAAAAAATAATTGTTTTATGATCCCACGAATCACTGTGGCTATTATGATGAACCTTAGTACACATGTTCCTGATAGGATGGCTAAAAATATTGCAGGAATAAATCAACGCCAACCCCCATATCCTTTCTGCTACAACAACAGTTTAAACACGCACAGAAAATGGAGCGAATGACATGAAATTTGATTCACAAATGTAAAAAACTGACCTCTGTCATGAACTTCAATATTTACTGTGTTTTCGAATCAACCTAGATCATACAGGGCATCGCCGGGAACTATACTAGTTATTTGTTCACAATAATATGTGTGTCGTTGCCATGCCAGTTTTTAAACAACGTGCTCTAGGCAAACATCACGATTACGATTACACCTGAAGATAGCGACGGAGTTATATGTCGCCGAAATATTGTGTATAACTCGGTTAGTTTCGCGAGAAATATACAACGCCGAGAAAAACTGTATTCATCTATAATACAGATTTAGAATAGGATCGAAATTGTTGATCACTTGATCCGATCTAGCTAATTTATGAATTTGATCTGTATTTTAACTACAGGGTTCGCTCGAGAGATTTTGAGGGATGTCTGTTTAATTCGAAGGGAGTTATCCACATACTGGTCTCATTATATGAGAAATATCAGTCTATTAATGTCGGTTTTTCTGGAAATAAAACAATATCCGAGTAACAGAAATGTGATAAATTTAATGGTTGATTCTTATATATATCAATGAGACAAATTGAAAGTAAAGAATAAACTTTTTTGATATCTCGCTTAGTTTTCGAGATATTTGTTAAAAATCATTTATAGGTATAGTTCCTTGTGCTTTTAGTGACGCTTTTCTTCTGATCCAGGCCGTATTTCAATCTAAACACAACAGATAGGAAGAAAACAAAACACCTATTGTGCATGTTCACCAAGTAGTTTCTAGTGGTTTCGGCAATATTTTTTTTTCTGGTCCAGGCAGCATCTCAACATAACCACCTCAATTTTGAGATACGATATCTCGAGAACTAAGCGAGGTATAAAAAAAAAGGTTTTTTTGTTTTTTACTTTTTCGATTTGTCGAGTTACATAAGAATCAATCTTCAAATATGGCTTTGGCGAAATTTTTCTTCCCGTCCTAAATGCTGCGATTTTGAGAAACAATATCTCAATAACGAATATATATAAAAAAAAATATTCTTTACTTTCGATTTGTGTCGTTGAGATGTATTAGAATCGATCATTAAATTCATCAAATTTCAGTAGCTCGGATATTGTAGAATCACCGCTTTTCTAAAACAACACTCCATAATTCACCACGAAAATTAGTAGAGTGTTTATGTTTAACATTTAGGGATATTTGAGCTCTGTACATAAGTATATTCTGCAGGCGGTACAAAATAATAAAGTTCTACAGTAAAATTTTGCAAAATGACATGAGGTTATCAGAGAAGTGATAATTATGTTTAAGACCGCTTAAGAAATCGTCAGCTCTGTTGGTTGTGGCGCCGTGATGGTGTCCGGCCCTGACACGGGGTTAGCTGGTTCCAGTCCTGGTGGTGGACTTGGCCGGCAGGGTAGCAGAGGGGGTGGTGCACCATTCCTGATCACCAGATTGTGGGCCAGAGTCCTGGGTTAAACCTCAAACGTCTCGGCAGTGTAAGAAGTGAGTTCTGAAGGTTTAAGGTCTTGCACGGACATTTTAATCTCACAAAAACAATTCTTGATAAAATAGATCAAGTTTGTTATAGACAAAATGTAACGAGATCTTTTTCTGAATCTATACAGTGTGTGCGTCCTTCACTTTCAAAAACACAATGGTTTCTATCAGTGTTAATGGATCATTGATTTAAAATAAAATAATGTAGTGACCTGTGCATTATACTATTGGTAATTTTTAATTTTTTTTCTGACCTTGATGGTATTTTGAGACTTGCAAATCCAAACGACCTCCTATGGAAATAATTGCTTTGGTGTTTCCGTAATACTGATAAGTGATAAAGCAACACAATGAAGGTGTTCACATGTGTTGACATATTACTATCAGGCTTACTCAATTGTTACATACTACACAATACCCAAGTCACCAGATTTTTCGTTATTTTTATTTTAAATCAACGATCCACAAGAAGAGATACTGTTTGGTATCAGAAAGTGTAATGATACGCTTAAAGACCGGAAACGCACATTGAGTGAAAAAAATGACCATAACGCCTTCTGGTTTGTTGACAACGGCCACAACACTCAGGAGAAAATCTTACAACTTTTTATAAATAAACAGCCATGAGATAGAACAACTTTCAAAAGACTGATCTAAAATTTCAAGGGTTCCCAGGAGAAGGAGAAGAGGAAATGTAGTAATATATGGACAGAAGAAGGGAGGAAATAGCAAAGTGAGAGGATGAAGAACTATTGGAAGTCAAGGAAAGAAGGATCGAAATGAATACACGGGATTACTTTTCGTGGTCCTTAGATGGTCGATATCGAAGAGAATAAGAAACAGGCACGATACTAGTCCTTTCTACAAAAAAAAAAAAAAAAAAAAAAAAAAAAAATGTGCCGAATATGATTTCTTTTTGTAAGTTAATCGCTTAATCTTACTCGTCGACTCAATTTAACAGTTCCATTTGAAAATCCGTGGATAAGGACACTTCAGAATTGAAGTCTTGATAATTTACGAGTTTGCGATACCAGGAATGCGCACGGTCTTTGGAAACAGTTGATCAGCGTACTGGGTGAGCAAAGACACCCCACGTAAATACCAACTAACAACCAAATTAAGGATTAGAACGATGTAGACTGTAATGTGTTAGTCGAACGTGCTGACATGTATGCATACTAGATATTGGAGGCGTCCAGAGCAAAGCAAGTAGGTCTAACAAAGAAATATGCGACAAGGAGTTTCACTTTTGGGGTTGCTTTTGAGTGAATACAAGGAAAATTACCAACATTGTACATGTCTTATGATTTGGGCCTGAAAGCATATATGTGTACCAAATTAACTTTTTCAAGGACAACAGAGGAATTACGATGACGGGTTTCGTAGTCGGTAAAAAAAATTAATTTCGGGTAATTTCAAAGTAAGGAGAGGAAGGAAGTAAAATTTAACACATTACTTAAACATAGTAAGCTACATCTATAATGAAAATCTGAGGACCACATAGATATTAGGGTAGAAAGCGATTTCACATGTGACGTAAATGAGGGATAAATAATTTTTTTTTTTTACATTGGAAAAAAACTTTATCTGTGTACCAAATATGAGCTTTCTTCGACTATGGTAAGCACGGTCGGAGTTTCAACAACCATCAGTCAGTTGGAGCGTGGGTGACGAAATCGTTGAAATTCATACATAAATAACAGAAGTGGAATAAACTTTAAAGTTCTGTGAATAATAAACCTCATGCCAATGTAATTGAATTTCTTTATTTTCATCAGCTGAACATAAACCAGTTCAATTTCATTGTCGTGGGATTAGTTATCCACGAAAATTGATTAAATTTAAATTGAGGAAATGGCCAACAACATCCGGTTAAAAATTTCATAACTTAATGGGCTGCCAACTTCCGTGTTTTTTTTTATGGTTTTACACCTCGTCGAGGTCATTAGAGACGGGTTGGCATTGGGAACGGGAAGGAATTCTGCCATGGCCTTTTAAAGGAGTCATCCCGGCATTCGTCTGAAATGATTAGGGGAAACCATGGAAAACCCAAATCTGGATGCCCGGACGGGGATTCGAACCCGCGTCCTCCAGAATGCGAGGTCAGTGTTAACCATTCACCCACCACGCTCGGTGCCAACTTCCGTTGCCGACTAACATGCAAGACTCATTATGAGTGTTATGAGTAACAAAAAATGGCTCACTGGATTGGCTTAACTGTACGACAAATTATAATCTACACTAATGTTAGAAGTGCGAAAGTAACTTTGTTTGTTACGTTATCATTGCTTAGTGGCTAAACTGATTCTGATGAAATTTGACAAAGAAATACCGTGTATCATTAGGAAGGATATAGGAAACTTTTTCGGGGTAATTAACACATTTTGTTATGAAATTTTGGAAACTAACCGATTGGTGAGTGAGGAATAGTGAGTGTAAGTCTGTGTGACGTCACACTGGTCAGCAGTCTTGTGGCTCAGTGGTCAAGGCGCTTACTTTCACAACTCCGGGATCCGGCCCCGGGTTCTAATCGCTGGGGGATCAGGAATTATTAAGAGTTGTGTTTGACCATATGAGCCACGCTAGGACGTTCTGTGGTTCGCTTTTCAAATTAAACTGAGGTCCAGCCACTCGCGTTATGGCATATCGGTCGCTCAGAATTCGTTACTCTCGCAGTTAGTTTGCGAGTGATCTCTTCATAAGTTTCATGTACAGACGCAAGCAATTTGAGTATTCAGTAAATAAAATTAAAAAATAATGGTGCGAGCGCAAGGTGAAATAGCAGAATCAGTGCGCCCAGCCCTACGGATTTATTCGTAGATCTACAGTTTTTTTTTTTTTTTTTTTTTTTTTTTTTTTTTTTTTTTTTTTTTTTTTTTTTTTTTAAAAAAAAAGTAATAATAACAATAATGAAACAAAAATAGGATTTCTGATTTTAAAAAATACCATGGTGTATTTGTCCCTTTTTTATTATTATTCCCAGAGCTTTCCTTATATTCGTATTTTCGTTAATCTCTCAGCTTATAGTGTTACTGAGTTAAAGAATTATCAGTAATTATGAACTGTTTCATTGCAACCGCTCACGTAAACCAGTGAAATAAGGGGGCGTCCATAAATTACGTGAGGTAAAATAGGGGGGGGGGTGTCCGGCGATGGTGTAACGGCTAGCGTTCTGGCCTCGCATTCGGGAGGACGGCGATCCGAATCCCCGTCCGGGCATCAAGATTTTGTTTTTCCATGGTTTCCCAAATCACTCCAGGCAAATGCCGAAATGCTTCCTCCAAAAGGCCATGGACGAATTCCTTCCCATTCCTTGCCCCCCCCCCCCCATCCTTTCCCGACTCTAAAGACCTCGCTGTTAGAGAGACGTTAAGCAAATAAAAAAAAAAATGGTCCGACTAAATCTCACCGAGGGGGGAAGGGGTCTACGGAAATCTTACGTGAGGTTTTTTAGAGGGGTATTTCGTCGAAAAGTGGGGGGGGGGGTGTTACCAGCTTTTGGAGGCGTGCCAGATCTCACCAGACGAGGGGGGGGGGCGATCGGACCAGATCACGAAGTCTTACATCACGTAATTTATGGATGCCTCCTAAAGGCGCGTTTTCCTCTGATAAGTTATATAACGCTAGCCCACCAGTTTTTTTTTTTATATCTAAGCAAAGGGCAGCAAAACCAAAAATGTTTTGAATAAAACGGCATTAACATAAGACGTCCTCAAAAAGTGACGTAATTTTAAACGGTAAACAAAAAACCGAAGTTGATAGTTTCCACAGTTATACCTTTTATTTTGTGGATATTTTTAAACTTGTTGTAAACTGGTACAGGCTCGATGGTGAGATGGTGTGGTGATGGCTTCTCTGTCATATTGTACCGACTCCGAGATTTCTGGGACACATTTTACGCAAGTTACAGCTTTCTGTTTTTTGTTTTTTTTGTTTTTTTTCCATGGCTTTCGGCAACCAAGCCATTCAGGCAGCTCGATGTGTTTTATGATATCTCATCCAGTGATATAGTTTCTCCAGTATGTTATGATTACTAAGTATAGACACCACAGGACGGACAGGACATTCACACAGAAACACAGACACACAACATCCATGCCCGCGGCCGGCGCTTCTAGTATTCAATTCTAGCAATAAACTTCTAGGTCCACGTGTTCCAAGTTGCGCTTTAAGAGCTAGCAATGAATTCAATCAAAACCATCAACCTTACAGGGCATACTGCGCACGTTGATTCACCCGTCTGATGGGGGGTTGAGAACTCACGCTTCATTCATTCACAACACTCTACACTGATAAATAAACAATTCCGTGTGGTCGTAACGACCTGGTGACAGGGTTTCTATTGGCTGCGCATTCCGACCCTGTCGTAACCGCCTTAACCTAGCCTGCTAATCCTGCCGAGTACAGGGCACCTACAGTTTAACGTGGAATCCGAACCGCGGAATCGTCCTGGCGTAAATTATACAGCTACCTGTGGCAGAGCTGAAGGTCGGGTTAAAGGATCTATTAAAATCCCCCAATACTTCACTCAACATGCAAACATCATACTCATTCACGCTAAACACGTACATTCAGTTCCATCACTGGAAGAAACAAGCTAAAACCAATTCAGTTCCAAATTCCTCCCCCCCCCAAAAAAAAACCGCTAACCTAATGGTGAGGAGAGAATGAGATTACTCTAGTGTGCTTTCCGTTCCAGCATGTTGCAGCGCTGACTCGTGCACGAGACACTGCCCCCCCGACTACGAACCAGTCTGCGCCGCTAGCAGAGGCTCCGTCGTCAACTTCCCCAACCAGTGCTTCCTCGAGGTCACGCAGTGCATCACGGGAAGTACGTAGCTCCTCCTCTATGAGACAGCTTCAATAAAAATTCAGAGAATGTTTAGAACAAACTGGATTTATCAGTACCAACTTAGATGATTAAAGCAACTAGTCAATATCTAGAAAGAAAAAAAGTATTTTAATGATGAATAACGTTTTATGTATCGTCTATTGCTGGTAATTTGGACTATATATAGCTAACACAAAATTATAGAAATCGTTTTATTTTTTTTTTTTATTTTTTTTTTTTTTTGCCTTAGGCTTTTTGATCATAATACCCACAAATCTACTTTTTCCCTTTAAAAAAGTACACTTATTAAATGGAAAAAGGACGCTGGTGCAGAAATTACAATTATACAATTTAATATACAAAACTACATTGAGAAAATAGGTGGGTAGATAAATTGCCAATCGAACATTGCAATTAAATTAAATTACACTAAACAGTTTGCTTCTAAAGATGGCAGATATGGAAATAACGTCACCGGTTGTAAATGTAGCTTTCAGACAAAGATAAAATGGTGCGATAGCTATCAACACATAACTCGTTCTACAGCGTACGAAACTGTTCAAAACACTGCTTACGCTTGTGAGAAATAGGTGCACAGTTATGCGGTAGAAACTGTACAAAATGATCAAACTCAACCCAGACATCTGTGAATCGCCGGTTTTACGTGGCTTCCAGAAATCGCTCCACGCGAATTCCGAGATGGTTCCTTCTAAAGGCCATGATCAAATTCTTTACTCTCCCTTGACACCAAACCTTTCTCTTTTGGTTAACCCTACAGCAGCCCGCCTCCTGGACTAAACCTGGATGACATTATCATTTAAAAAAAAAAAAACATATGGTTTCCGGAAATCAACCCAGTCCTTTCTTCCTCGACGTCTACAAGGCGTATAGCCCTTAGGAAAACTATGATATCGTTAAGGTTCTCTATTCTTCTGTAATATACGAGGAAGAATCAAAAAGTAAGTTACACTTCCAAGTTATGGCCATTTATGAAACCACCTACACATAGGTAACACGGCTATGACAACATACAATGTAAGTTCACTTTTACACATAGTCCCCAAGAGACTGTAGACATTCCTCGGAACGGTCAACCAAACCGACGGTGGTGGCCTCGCATTCGGGACGACGGCGGTTGGAACCCCCGTTCGGGCATTCAGATTTGGGTTTTCCATGGTTTCCCAAATCATTCCATGCAAATACCGGGATGCTTCCTTCAAAAGGCCATGGCCGAATTCGTTCCCATTCCTTGCCCCCCCCCCAACCCTCTCCCATCTCTAAAGACCTCACTGTTAAGAGGCGCTAAGCAGTTAAAAAAAAAGACAATTGTCTTTTCAATTCCGAATGCGCAGAAATCCTCCAGCGCTGTGTAACCACCTGTAGACAGCTGCTTTCACCTCCTCATCGTTTCTGAATCGTCGTCCACAGAGATCCTTTTCCAGCTTACCGAACACATAATAGTCGCACGGCGCTGAGTCCGGACTGTATGGAGGATGTCGCCACACCTCCCTCTTTAATCGCTGCAGCAGTTCGGGTGTTTGGCTGTCCGTGTGAGGTGTTGCGTTATCGTGTGATTATCATGTGTTCGGTGAGCTGAAAGAGGATCTCGGTGGACGACGATTCCGAAACGGCGAGGAGGTGAAAGCAGCTGTCTCCAGGTGGTTACACAGCGCTGGAGGTGATTTCTACGCATCCGGAATCGAAAAGCTGGTTGACCGTTCCCAGAAATGTTCACAGTCTCTTTGTGACTAAGTGGAAAAGTGAACTTACATTGCATGTTGTCACAGCCGTGTTGCCTATTTATTTATTTAAAGGTTTATTTAGCCTGGTAAGATTAGGGCTGTCAAGCCCTCTCTTACATCATACCAGGTGTTTACAATAAATAATATACACCTTACACAAACTAACAATATACAACACTTATATAACATTTGGCATAATTTAGGTTCAAGAGCAATACTAACAAAAAATCATCTTAATAATATTTATGAGTAAAATACTAACTAAAATCTTAATAGTATTCGTTCTTAACTAGTTAATAATTTAATGGTATAAACTAATGCTAGTGGAAGTTAAAGAAGTAAACGGTACAAACTTTATACTAGTAGGATGAAGAAACAAGACACAAACTAATAATAGGGAAGGCAGAATAAGCGGTGGACACTGTATACATCAATATTATTCAGATCAAATAATTAAGTTATGCATGGAAGGATTGGTCTTTTAGCTAGTGCTCCAATAAGTAATGCTTTTTCAAATGAGTTTTAAATGGGCCGATTTTTGTGGTAGTTCTAATTTTCAGGGGAAGATCATTCCACAGTCTAGCCGCTGAAATGAAGAAGGAATGTGTAGGTGGTTTCATAAATGACCATAACTTGGAAGTGTAACTTACTTTTTCATTCGTCCTCGTACTAAGAATCTGATGTCACTGGATTCGAAATACAATTTAAGTCCTTAAAGCGATATTCTCAGCTCACATTCCCATATTGTGGTATTTATCTCATTTAAGGGGATCATGAAAGGCGCCTTCCCGAAGATTGCGATTTGAAAACGTTATCAGAAGCAATCGGGCAATCCCTGGGCATGATATAATGACGGCCAAACCTTTCACACAAGAAACATCAACGTTAGAACCTTTATCAGGGCCACATTTAAAAATTGTCTCTATTAATATTGAAGGTACACCATCAGCCAAAGAAGAATTGCTACAATATCTATGCAGTCAACACAACTGCCACATTTAATGTGTACAGGAGACACATGGAAATAGTAAAATGAGCCGACCCAAAATGAATTGAACGAACCATATGCTCGAGTGCCCTATGTGCCCATTATACCGCAACAAAGATGATATGTTCCGAGCAAAATCGAATACACTTGAGGTTGCGAAGTACTGGGCGAAATGAGTTTAAAGTTGTTAATTTGCACATTGCTTTAACTGTGTATTTTGATGTTTATGATTCGAGAATAATACAAGGGGTGATCAAATGAAAAGGTACGAAACGACACGGTGGGTACAAATGTAGACTTTATTCAAAATATACACCATAGGCCTGAGCACAACGACCCCACTGATGAACAAGACGCAGGATTCCTTGTTCCCAGAATTCCTGTGGCCGTGACGAGACCCAGTCCTTCACAGCGTCCTCGAGTACGTCGTCCGAGTTGAAGCGCTTCCCATACAGGTGTTTCTTCAGTGGACCAAACACATGGAAATCGCAGGGCGACATGTCCGGACTGTAGGGCGGATGGTCCAACGTCTCTCACTTGAACTTGGCCAGTTCCACGTGTGTGACTCTGGAGACGTGTGGACGCGCGTTATCATGGAGCAGAACCACACCCTCCGTGAGCAGCCCCGGTCTTTTGTTCTTGATGGACCTGCGTAGGCGTCGGAGTGTCTCACAGTACACATCCCCTACCTGTACGCCATCCTGTCCTCATACGGACTGCCGCATCATTTGGACGCCGCTTTTGATAAGAGCCTCTGCTCTCTACTGCGCAAGCGGGCGCCCGCGCATGCTCCGATCCCAGTCAGAGACTCCAATCGCATCCCGAGATGTCTCGCTACGTTCTCCCATGGCGGAATATGCAAATATTTAACTGTTACGTTTTTACGTCGTTTCGCACCTTTTCATTTGATCATCCCTTGTAATAATAATAATAATAATTGTAATTAAGTGAAATTCATAGATTAATGTATCAGATTTGTGCTACAACCAGAGATGTGAGAGAATTCGATTACAATACTCTTGCGTGAATGTTGCGGAATGTGTGTAACTCAGATTTGAGTATCAAACACTGGAGTTGGGGTGAGTTAGAAGGAAGGCAGACAGATTCGACAGTGAAAATTGAGGCAGAATGCAGTCAGTACCTGATATGATGGAGGGGCTGAGTTGGGATTCATTGTCAAACAGGAGGGTCAAGGGAATTATTTGTTGATGATGAGGCTTGGTAAGATATCATTAGCTGGAGAAATAAGAATAATTCCTGGAAGCTAAAAGATGACCATGACCACAAGCTGGGCTGGCATTCGTTTTCAGGCACGAGGGAGAGGGGAAAGTTTCTTTTTAGGAACTGCAGTCAGGTAATGGAACAAATTAGAAGGGAAATATCAAAAAGGTGGTAAGAATTCATAATTAAAATTCATTAAGGGCAAAAGTAGACGGGTACAGGAATAGGGAGAAATGTTTGCA
The DNA here is from genome assembly GCA_031002005.1 of Vandiemenella viatica. Taxonomy (NCBI): domain Eukaryota; kingdom Metazoa; phylum Arthropoda; class Insecta; order Orthoptera; family Morabidae; genus Vandiemenella; species Vandiemenella viatica. The sequence goes on along the minus strand of JARYHS010011408.1, from coordinate 11,453,429 downwards.
CTCCATAGCAGTCAAGTTTAATTAATTAATAACATTATATGACTGTTAGAATAAATAACAGTAAACTGCTTCACAAAATAATGAAATCGGTTTTCTGTTTCAGATACCTGGCACATAATAGATGGACCCTGCAACTCAACTGATGCTTTCCCTAAACTTCCTGTATATATGGATTCTATATAAAAATAAAATTCTGAACTGAGTATGTTTGATTACTTAAATTTCCTTCTTGAATAATCGCTTGGGCTGTTATCAATCTGTTTAATAGTTCATATGAAAAAGGAATGATAATTAAACATATTAAATAATTCGTTAATTTCAATATTTCAGGATAGTAACTAAATGCAGGCTGAATAGTTGGTGTCTGTAGGTCATGATGCACTAATGTAAATTTAAAGTAGTGTAGCAATGTGAAAGACAAACAGGAACATCAAACATTACAGCTGCATCTGCTTAGTAATGTAGAGTAAAGATGAAAAGTGGGACATCCAGGAATGATTTCCAACCCAAAGTCGAGAATTTGGTGTATGTGAGAGCAGAAAGTTTGGTCTTCTTCGGGGAACTTAACCCTACGTCGGTAATTGGTCAGCACAGTCAAGTCCTGTGATTCTTTTTTTGGTATGGGCGAGGATCGATGATCTTTTATGGGAGTTCTGACCCCGTAATACCATCCGGATTTCCATGGTTTCCAGGGGAATGACGGAATTGTTCCATTAAACGGCCATGGCCGAACTCCATCCAATTCCTTATCCCCTTCCCCTTCCTTTCAGCTGGTGTGGGGTTTTTATCTTATAACCCTACACCAGGCCGCCTCCTGGGCTTCACTTGGGAGGAATGAACCGTAAAAGAAAAGTAGGAGTTCCACCGAACTGGGTTGACGTCAGTATCGCCCTCCAACCTGGTATTCGGGAGGACGGGAGCCATCCTGACTGAGGTTTCTGTGGTTTACCGCAGTCACTCCAGGCGAAGGCCGGGATCATTACTTTCAAAGGTCACGGCCTACTTCCATCCATTCCCTCCCCTTGAGGTCCCCGAGTCGTTCCAGCAGCCCGCCTATCAGACTTCAGCTGGAAAGAATGAAAACTAAAAAAAAAAAAAAAAAAATATTAGCAATTAACGGAGTCAGATGGAAAGCGACATCGCTCTCGGGCTGGCGTTCGCGAGGATAGAGGTTCAAATCCCTGTCCGGCCATCCTGACTAAGGTTTTCCAAGGTAGTTATTCAAGGCGAATGCCGGGATGGTTACTTTTAAAGGCCATGGGCGAGCCCCTTCCCTATCCCTAGATTAAGTACGTAGAAAATGGTTCCTGTGACATCCAGTTTGCAGTATGCCGCCGTCTTCTTGCTCGTGGTAAGTGATGTGTAGCTCGCAGGGCCCCAGGGCGACAGCGCGCTCACACACTGGAAGACAAACACCCCGCGCCGGTAGACACAACAGCGGCGCAAAGTGTTACAGCCGCGAGGTGCAAGGCGCCATAAACGTCTCCTCATCTCCAGTATAGACAGCATATAACCTGACTCGTGACACAACGCAGAACAACATTTCATATTAACATTTCACTATTTCATAATATACATATTATCATCCATTTTATTAATCATATTTCTGTATTGTATAATAAAACAGAAAAAATTGTGATTGTGCATGAAATTTATTTAAACAATAGCAATTGAAGCCCACGCTAAAGATGACTGGATGCAAAAACCGTAAAATTTGGAATGTATGATGGAAAATCACAATCACTACTGCTGAGTAAAATCTCCTCGCGTAACTAGCCGAGTTAGTGCATCGATAAAACACGTTTCAGCTGTCATAAACTCTGCCGCCATTGTCAAACCATTGTCAAGTGGCGCGAGAGTGCCGGCAGAAATTATGGCGGCCGAAACGTCGTGTTTTATCGAAAATTTTAATTTTTCGTTAACGTGTTTTGTACTGTTCTCTTCGCCAAACGACTAATTATGATGTCAACCACCACAGCCGAATTTAGATGTTTATCTCTCAACTTATCTGTCGAAATTTGAAGCTGTACCAATATTTGCATACATTATTTTACCCTCCCGAATAATCAACTTTTTTTTTTTTTTTTGTTTTGTTTTGTGATTTAAATCTTCTACCATCACCATGTTCCGTAAACGAAATAAATATATAATCATAGTCACTTAATAGTGCGTGTGTTATACGCGTAATTACACTTGTTAAGTAGTCAAACCACTATAGAGAGCAACCATATTAACGCAATCTAAAAAGAAAAATTGGAAGTCCTTTGCACCAGAAACCACACTTTAATCTGATCAGTTTTTGTTAAAAATAAATTTGTATTCGCACTAATACAAATGGCAGCAATGAAGATCACATGCAGAAAAAAAATTATTCTTTACTGGTATCGAACTAGCGTCCAAAGGTACGGGAACATTACGCCTTAAAGCCTGCAGCGATTCAGCGACAATTATATGACAGCTTTTTTTAATCGTTTATATGCAGAAAATTTTTAATTTATGATTTTTAAGCTCTAATTCCTTCCACGTCACATAAAAACTGTTCTGTAATTTTAGAGAGATTCCGTAACGAACAGAATACTACCAACAAACATTTATCAAATCAAATAAAATTCCGGATTAGTTATGTTGTCTGTTATGTTGCCCGGCCATATTCGGCTAGCCGATGTTGCCCGAAGGTATTTTCGCTCTATTCTCTTAAGCAATCAGAGAAAGTTTTCCCGGTATGTATCAATAACCATGGAGCAAAGTGGACCTTCACCACGCACTGGAATGAGGTCGGGAAGAGAGAAGTGGGGTGGTGAAGTCGCCATATTGGATTTCGCTAGAAACACAGAGAATGTGCAAAAACACCTCAGGGGGATGATGCGATAACCGTTGTACCGCTATTTGATGACGTATTATTATGTAACTCGACGAGACAAATTTGTAATTAAGAATAATTTTTTCATATCCTGCTTAGTTCTCGAGATATTTTCCTCCTTATTGAGGTGTTTAGAATGGGATGAGGCCTGGACCAAAAAATAATTTTGCCAAATCCAGTAATAACTACACACTGGGGTTATGCAGAGTGAGTGATTTATTTGTTTACTGCCTCTTGTGGTTAGGTTGAAATGTGGCCTGGACCGGAATTAAAACGTCACCAAGCGACGAGAAATTATACCTAGAACTAATTTTTGATAGTCGATATTTCGAGAACTAAGGGAGATATCAAAAAAAATTACTCCTGTTTTTCGATTAGTCTCGTCGATTTACGTGTGGATTAAACATCAGAGTGCATCGCCACGGTTATGATAGTGCTGCCAACCTCGACACATAAAATTCATTGCGAACTACAGACTTTCAACACTTGTTTGCAACGAAGCTACCCTATCACCCTTTATGTGCAACGTAGTAAACACTACACCAACAAATATTTGAGAACAACGTCATCCTCTTGAGAGGAATGAATAAAACTTGATTATAGGATCTACTCTTGCAGATATCTATTAAAAACAAGAACAATAATTACAATGTGACTAACGTATGGAACCATATTGCAGATTGTTTCCTATCTGGTTAGAGCAACCTTATGTAAGACAAGCTGGCATTATCCAAAAGAAAAAAAAATAATTGAAATATTAGAAAATGAAATATTTACAGCAGCAAACACAGTACATCAGCGTAATGTTTTGGGAAATCTATTATGGCCGCCGCACATGCGCAGTAGGAGCCGAGTGTTTACAGGAGGCTCCACAGATTCAGCAGCATTTCACCTCCTCTCTTTGCCTTCCTCCATGTCAACATCTATGTAAACAAAAGTATTATCTTTGTTGATTATAAAAGTATGTAAAAACATAAAATCGAAAAAAATAATAATTAATCTTTTTTTGGTTTTTACACTATAATATCCTGATCCACTTTTCCAGAACTATATTTTATACGTTATTTTTAAACTTAATAGTTTCACTTTCCTACTCTCCTTCCACCTAGACAGTTCCCCTCTCCAAACCCGTAACAATATCTGATGACTTCACGTGTTTACGATGCTCCATGACAACAAAAGCCTCATACTTCCGTCGGTGATGGTCATTCTTCTATACGTCATTTTTTATGGGCTTTTAAACTCGTGTATGTGTAAAGATATGACGATTTTACTCGCAACAAAAGCAAAGCTAAGCTTCGTGATCAATTCCAATTTTGCCTAGACCCTCCGAAAGGAGATATTGTAATATTACTATTACAACGACTGTAACAGTCCACTCCCAAAAATCTGCAAGACGCATTCAAATGCCTGCAGACAGTGGTATATTCGAGAAAGCAGGTAATCTTAAAAACTATCGCGGCAGCGATGTAGCATAAACTTCAGAGAGAACTTCGGCCTCCTGTATTTCTTATTTCTTAAATACTGACAAAAAGAACAAATAAGTTTATAACAGAGTCAGAATTTTTTTCAAGCCAAGGAGTGATATGTAAATGTAAAGATAAATTGTCGGAAGATTCCTCTCCGCAACAAAGTTCCAAAACTAATTAACACCACACTCCAATTTTTTTTTATCATTTACAGTTTCAACAGTAAGGTCCAAAATCATTAATGTAAGTTAGGGAATAGTTTTAAAATCAAAATGGTTCCCTTCAAACTTATTCTCATTTCTTGCCGTTCACCTACATACATCCTCGATAATACGTGAGCCTATGGCACTACCTGACTCATCGCACTTAACTGAAACAACTGTTCTCAATACAAATCTGTTTTACTGGTCGTGACACTTACACAAATTTAATATCAAAATCGCTTGGCTCAATCTTCTCTAGGTCGTGAGTTTGTATGGCCTTTTACAACACTTTAAACAGTCGCCGCCGTTTCAAAACCAAATCACTGAATTCAATCAATGTGTCTGCAGAAAATTATTCTGAGCCCTTATTAAACCTTCTCATAGACTCACGACACGTTATACCTCACTATTCCAAACCGCTTACTCCCCAACAAACGTTGAATCAGATTTCAGATATCAAACAACAAAGCTGACAATGTTTCACTCCAGCTGAAAAATTTCTTTCACAACTTTTTCTTTTCCTATACGCTCCCACTCACGTTCGACGAAAGACAGCCTCGGTTCATCACATCACAGCATCAGTCCCTGACATTTCTTTATAGGCAGTGTTGTTTGAGGTGTTGTCCTAGGACATTTTCTCCTAGTAATATTGTTTTTCGTGTCCTCACTTGTGATAGGTCTTCATGGTGGTGCTGTTAGTTGAGAAGGCTCAGTGGGCGTTTGTGTCGGTCGACAGTAGCGCCGTATTGACCGATGTTGCGGACCACTGGGTTATTTGACGTTTTAGTACTCTTGTAGAAGATACTCGCAATTTAGCGGACTCTTTCTTTAAGTGTGGGCAGCATAGTAGCCTCATCTAGAGGGTCCGTTGGGAACCAGGTCGGCAGGTGTAAGGCTCTTTTTAAAGCCTTATTTTGGATAACTTGAAGTTTTTGTATATGGCAGTCAGTCGCGTATGCCCATACTGGACCGGCATGTTCTATTATCGCTCTGATAAGCGCAGTATATATTCTGACTCCAGTGATTGGAGGCAGGAGACTGTGTTTAGGAGCGGGTTCAATTCATGTAGCCTCGCACTTGCTCGTTGCCGGATGCCTTCAATGTGGGGGGCCCATGTAAGTCTCCTATCGAGCGTGACGACCAAGTAGGGTGCAATCGTCGACCAGCTTCTCCCAGCACACCCCTAGCTATAACATCTGACTGTGGCGCTACCCCGCCGACGCCTCCATAAGGTGCCGTTCTTCCACTAAGCACCAATTGTGCAACTTTTATCCCTCGCGCTTCTTAAACCATTGCGCCACTCCCTGAAAGAGCCCAATAGGGCCACAAACGCTCCAATTGAGATTTCCATTCACCCCCCTCCCTCCCCCTTGGTGTGATTTTTCGCCGGACCCCCCCTCGCCCCTATTTCATCTCACGTAATTTATGGACGCCCCCTAATTTTACAGTATACTCAGCCTGGTAGGGAGGCAGTCCCTTTCCTCCTTGCCTACCCTAACACTATTATCCCACCATCAGTTCAACGCGGAATCCGAACCACGGAAGAGTTCTGGCGTACTTCACATTACACAACAAGCTGCGCCAGAGGTGAAAGTCGACTAAAGGGCCTTTCGAAACCATCGCCGAGGCACGTATTCGAAGCGCGGAGCTTTCGATCTCGAGTCAGAGTCCTTAACCACTGAGACATCCCAGATATTTAGCAATGAAATACAGCAATTAAAATATAGAGATTAAATTGAAGAGTAGCAAATAATTTTCGCATTTACCAGTATATCTAAAATCGGTAGAAATAATGTCCATAAGCCCGAAGCAAGATAGAATATGACAGTAAAGAGCAGTAGGGTCATTTTTCTTTGTTCGGGTGTTAAATGTAAAGAAGATGAACATAACAGTATTCCCCCTGCTCTCTCTCGCTAAACGAAGTTTCCCGCGGCGGTGCAAGTTTGCAACTTGACAGCGCATCACGCCTTCCAGACGCCTGCGGAGTCTGAGGAGTTGTAAGTTATGCAAACTACTAACGTCTTTACACGTGCTTCAAAAATTAACTTCCCCATCACCACAACGAAGAGTCCTGATTAGACTCTAACATATAATAAGGCAGGTAAGGCATTTTAAACCTATTCATTTCTGCTCCTCTGTAACAATTCCGTAACGGACTGTGTGGATTTTCATTATGTTTTCGAAATTTGAAAGAGCGGCCTGATGGCTCAGTGGCTGATGTGTCTGAGTGGATATCGCAAGGTCCTCGGTTCGAATTCCTGTCTTGGCGGGGATTTTCACAGGCACTTACCCCGACCTTAACCTCTGGCACAACTTGCTGTGTAATGTGAAGTACGCCAGGACGCTTCCATAGTGGGTACATACGTTAAACTGCAGGTACCTGGTAGCACGACCGGGTTAAGTTAAGGCGGCTACGACAGGAGCGGAATGCTCAGCGAATAGAAATTAATTTTAATGTTACAGTTTGAAAGCTTGGGATATATCTTATAATATGCAGTATGTCCATGGGCGCCGGCAGAAATACATTAAGGGAAGTGCATCTCATCTGTGTTTTTTTTTTTTTTTTAAATATATTACATTAGAATGCTGAATTTATTGACAAGGTGTTGAAAAAATTTGGCTAACAACCTAGGCACCTTAATTTATCATTCAAACAGTGAACTTAAGAATATTTTTTTTTCCTTAATCTTTTTCTGTGTATTTTCTTTCATAGCAGGGGGGGGCAAGTGCACCCCCTTGCACCCTCCTCCCGGCGCCCATGAGTATGTCTTAAAAATCTACAGGACCGTGCACCTCACAAGATACGCACCAAAGATTCTTAATACAATCCCGACAAGAGGTTGCACCCTCAGTCAAAGATTCTTAGTACAATTGAGAAGTCGCAGAATGCGCCAAATACTAACACTCGTTGATGGCTCTTCCCCAGATTCCACTATTCGTAATGCACATGGTCCACAGCTTTTACTTAGTTGTCGGTTTTTTTTTTTTTTTCAGCAAAACAGTGATTCATATAATCGAAGATGATTTTTAAATGGTGTTTTGTCCTGCAATACCCATTCCAACACGCCGCAAGTTCCAATTTCTCGTCCACCAACTTCTCTTTTTTCAGTCAACTTTCTTCACGTTGTAACTTTTAATTCCTTGGGCGAGGTTCCTGAAAATTAAAGCCACTCTACCACGCACATTTTTTTTTTTTTTTTTTTTTTTTTTTTTTTTTTGCCATCTTGAACTGAATTGAATGGCTCATTTGTGATGATACGTGTAAACGAAAAGTGAATTCACCTTCTCTTTCACTGCGAGTGATTCATCGTGAGTGATTACGATAACTGAACCGTGTAAACTAGGGATGGCTATCTGAGATCGATTAATCCAAGAATCGATATTTTGGACAAATAAATCGATTTTTTAAATCGATTTATAGTACTGAATCGATTCAGTGAATCAATATTTCACCCGTAAAAATCGAATGTGAACAAGCATTTTCTATATATAAAGCACTTGCACATGAAAATCAGGGTTATACGAAGAATTTAAACATTATTTATCGCAAGCAGTTGTGCATCTGAAGTATGATGCAATACTTTATTGGCAAGAACAAAAGAATCAATGTATCATCACGTTTATTCAACATATCTGTATAGTGGGATCATCAGTACCTTGCGAGCGCCTTTTTTCGATTGCCGGCAACATCGCAAGTGATGAGCGGAACCGTTTGGATCCTAGTAAACTGGACAGACCGTTGTTACTGAAAAGCTTGGACACTAAGCACTGGGAACTGTAAACTACATCATTTCAAAACAGTTTTATGTAACAAACAAATTTGTGAAATAAATGTCTTTTTGTATACCTGATAGTTTGATTTAGTTGTAAAAAAAACTTTAATTAGTTTAAAAATGATAAAAGATCGATTATTGTGGTGCCATTTTTGTTTTCCATGACTGGAATTATATTGAAAGTACGAACACCAAAAGCAAATCGAAAATATATCGATTTTTATAAAATCGATCCTTTAGTAATCGATTTTTTGTGAATCGATTTATCAAATTTCGATTCGAATCTATTCAAGAATCGTTCTTTTTCGGAAAGAATCGCCATCCCTAGTGTGAACCCTGTCCTCGTAACTGCGCAAGCGCAGCACATGTGGAGGGAGAGTCCATTTTATTATTATTATAAATTTAATTGCAATTCCTCTAGTAATCTAATTATCACATTTAAAATTATTATTTTTTTATTTTATTTTATTGTTGGAGTGTTAAATTCCTCCCCAGTTCACTTTTCCGATTTACAAATTTTAATTTTAACTCCTTAAGCGTTTTTGATAAATTATTCATAACTTCACCTTGTAATTTGTTCCAATCCCTTACAACCTTACAAACAAAAGAAAAATTTCCCACACCCTTATGCATGGAATCGAGCGCCAGCTTGTGGCCATGGTCGCCTTTCCCCTTCTATGCATCATTCCGAATTCTTTGACGAATATCCTTCCAAGCCTCATCACCAAAATGTAGATAAGGTAGATATCAAAATAACTTGTGCTATGTGGTTGCGCCGCATGGTGTCTCTACAGAAATACTGCCAGTACTAAAGTTCCAACGCGTATATACGATCGCTCCTCACCAATTTCCCTGCTTTTTGTAGTTAAACACTTTTTGTGAGTGTATTCACGTATGCTATTAGTTACAAATCTATTCATACCATTAACTCCCACCCCCCACCTCCAGTTCCTTCATTTTAAGGCATATGTTATTTATTTATTCACTTTAATAGGTTTTAGTCATATCGGCCATATAGCCAGCCATTTTTGAAAATTTCCATCGGTGTAGACTAGGGGTCACCAAACTTTTTATCCCGTCGACCCCTTCATAGAATATTTGCCTTCTTATCGACCCCCAGATTAAGTATTGAATAAAACATTAAATCATTTTTGGCATTTCTAATGCTAAGCAATAAGGAGACATGCATAACAACCCATATAGTTCCTATTTCTTATAAAATCTACCCAGTAATATCTACTAAAAATGGAAATATTTTACATTGTTATTACAATCTTAAAAAGTAGTAAGAACATTATGGGTAGATAGAATAAATTTCAAGTAAAGGTCTGCCAAATAGAACGGATGGTTCGTGCACTGTTTTAACTCGTTACATAGCAATGGATCCACATTCCTAAGTAACCCTTCAGATGAGTCATACAAGTCAACACGCCGCTGCAAACTATCACCTCTTGACAACCACCTTACCTCAGTATGCAAAAGTAATTGGTTGAAAGGTCAATCATTTTTTTCACATACCTTCGCAAACAGTCGGGAATTCAGAGGATGTGCATTATTTTTAATTATTGACCTGATTTTTATTGAAATGTTCCCATTTTTCCTAAACAGTTTAATTAATCTTCTTTAATGTTAATCGACCCCCTTTCGACCCCAGTGCAATAATCGACCCCTGGAGAACTCTTATCGACCCCTTTGGATCTATATCGACCACTTTGGAGACCCCTGGTGTAGACGATAGTGTTTTTAGCTAATTGTTAGCTTAACAATATCTATTATTATAACTCCAGTATAACACTTACGGACAGACTTACAACCAGTCACGCGTTAAAATTATTCATTTTACTACTGAAATGAATCTACGAAATACAATCGTGCGTTAAAATATACAGAACACAATGCAGTGGAGTACGTATGCGTTAAAAGGGAAAGCGATCATGCTGCTTAAAGGGATCAATTATACAATAGGTGTAATGAAAACTCAATCAAATATATTTCCATCTCCAAAATAGGTCATTAAAGTACTGTAAATGTTTTTTCGTTAGGCGATAACAAAATAGTCACGTTGTTAGGAAAGAGCACAGCAAGACTTTTCAATTCTACCAGCATTTTGTTTTACGGCAATCTATACTTTTGCCAGCGAAAATGAATGTGATTTAGGTCACCCACAGCTGTGTGTCAGTAGTCGCGACGGGGACTTTCTCTAAACAGTAATCGATTTAAATGATTGGGGAACTTACCGTGGTTTAATCGACTTCTGGAAATGGATGTGCTGTAGCTCTGTCCACACTTGTGTCTCTTCCCTTTCATCTTGCCTTTTCCTCTTGTCCTTTCCTCTTGTTGTAATATGTTCATTTTGAGGCACGCCCTAGAGGCACTCCTTCTCGTGTCCACACTCACGACTCATGACTAATGAGGAGGTTTCGGATCTTTAGGAGAAGTCATATCTTTTTCCTGCCTTCCTCTTGAGCTGAAATGTTGAGTTAAACAATGATTCAACTTTGTGACATCACATGCATAATTTGTATCACTTTTTGGCTGGTATTGCCCCAGTGTCGAGGCATACTTATTTAAACGATCATGTGGCATCTGTGGACTATATTTTTCATCATACAAAGCCACTAACCAACATAAGCAATTACATAAGAGACAACTAGAGGTTTTCCCCATCATGAAGATTCGTCCACAAAGCATTGCCACTAGACGAAACAGGGAAGATCTTTGTTTATTAAACGATGAATATGCTTTATGGTTGGATGAGGATGATGTTGACACATCGAATGTTCCCAATACTATCGAAATCAAGAATGAAGTGACTATTATGTCAATAATAAACAGTATCAAGGAATGGGTTCAAAATCCATGGACACATGATGACTCAATTTTGTATCATTAATTCGATTTTTTTGTATTTTCTTAAATGTTTGATTTATTGTTGATATGATTTTTTAACTAGAAATACATAAATCATTTTGGAAGTGCTGTTTTAATTTATCAATTTAAAATTGCAAAATATGTGACGTCACACCAGGGGAGGGGGGGATCCCACAAATGTGACAACCTGTGACATGGGGGGGGGGGGGGATGAGTCCAAAAATCATGAAATTCGTGTGACGTAATTTGTGGATGGCCCCTTTCCACCAGGTAACCTGTCCATATACGTCTTTATGCTTATTTATACTGAAATAACCATTTAAAAGATTGCTCCGTAAACATATTACTTCGAAACAATAGTCAGAAATTTACCAAATTATCGTTTTCTTATTATTTTTTTTTTTTAAAAAAAAGCCTCCCTTAAAATAATTGGGCACACAACTGAACTTTACTTTCACGATTTCTGTTTTAGTAACAGTTATTCCAGGTGAAAATATTCTGTTGGTGAACAGCGCACAAAACAACACTCTGCAAGTTGGTAAGCCTGTTATTCTTTACACGCTCTATTAAATTAAACCAGAAGTGAGCTTAAAGCAAACTTTCACTTTCGGCCGTTTTGGCGCAGGGGAGTACGAAATAAAAAAATAAGTCTGCGCGGAATAAACCTCCGCCGGTACCGCAGGGGTCAGCTCCGGGGCCGCGCGAGGCGAGTTGTTTTCGTGTAGAGAGCCACAACTCTCGTCTTAAACTCCAGAGGTCACAACAGACTAAATCCCTCTCGTCCAGATTGAAGTCTACTTTACTGCCGTGATTGCGTAGACTTCCAAGGCCGCTGTCGATGTTATCTTCGTTGTGTGGGTAACACCGCGGCAGTTTTTTGAAGGCTGGCGTTCCAGCCATCATTATGTGGCTTTCATCAGAGGTGTCAGTGATTGAGCATGGTGGGTGAGCGGTAACGCTCTGGCCTTGCATCCGGGAGGACGCGGGTTCGAATCCCAAGTCCCCGAAGGTAGCTGAACTCGCGAGAACTAATGGTCAAGATACACGTGTTCCTATGATCTGAATCACGACGTTAGCACCGACTGGGAAATGACCACTGATCAACAGATTTTATAAGCAAAATACCACCCACAAAAGTCTTTGTGGTAGGTGTTTTCTGTTCTCCAGATGTGTTTCGCCCTTATAGTGTGAGGCATCGTCAGTGGAGATATCATGTTTTTAACACGGCAGTCAGCAACATTTGCGTTTCAATGCTGGAGTCGAATATTGTGCCAAAAGTTTATTTACTAGCCTTTTCTAGTTACTATTTAATCATGTATGTTCTTGTTTCAGCTGTTTTGCTATGTTACACATGTGTAAATCGCGACAAGTAAAGGCTTGCAAATAAACATTTAGCGGAATATTCGACTTCAACGTTAAGACACAGGTCTGTAAAAGATATAAAGTGCTGTTCTCGACCGTCATGTGAAGATCATCAACGTATCTACACTGATGATTCCCTGTTCTTTAAGGAAGAATCGCGTCTGGGGAATAAAAATAAATCAATAAAAAAATCCACCACAGCAGTTGTTTATGGATGGCGTTGTATTTATAAAATCTATTCCTCAGCAACAGCGGAGAAATGGCGTTCAACCAGGTTAATAGAGCCTCGATCACGATATGAGCAGAGTTTGGTAATATCACTGCATACAGTTTCGGATCGCCGGGATTATGTGGGGTGCTTCCGTTGGGAATTGCCCCTTGAGGGCACCCGTTAGGGCGAAGTTTCCCCTGCTTTTAAAGCCTTTAGAAACTAGACTAGAGCAACACTAATTTCTAAAAGTGTAGCGGCTGCGTTCTAGGAATTGCCGTGCAGGATTAAAGTCATTTCTAAATTTGAGCAAATAAAATAATTGTTACTTAAAAACTCCTCTCTACTCAAGGGGTGAACAGTAAAAAATGTTATAAGGGGTCATCTTACAGTTGCTTGTTATTTAAATTCAAGTTAAATATTTTTGTGCAATAGATTCCCGTTTTGAGTTTAAAGCAGCTACACGACGTCTGTGTCGACCAAAGATTACAGTTGGCAGTGACAGATCGGTGGTAGGAAACTCTTTGGTGGACTGAAGACAGAGAAGCTACGCGCACTGTACCGCAGAATGAAGCAACAGTACAACGAGCAAGACACGAAAAGACAAATAGTTTAAAGATGAAATAAATCTGTTATTTTTTTAATTTCAATCTATTAAAGAGGAATTCTAAAATCAATAACTATATTGTTAAAAGATGCTTCCAAATAAAATAAGTGATAATTTTTTTCTAAAAGTTTAATTTTATTTCATTTATCTAACGATCAATAAAGTTATCTTTGACATATCGTAAATGGATAGTAACAATATGCACAAAATTTTGTCTCAGTTTTGTCTTATAATGTAAATTGATAGTTGAAATTCCGTTACCTGCTAAGGAAGATAGCAATTTGTAGCTAAACTTTGTTTCAGACCGATTGGACGGCTACTTCTACACCAGAATGTGCTTAGCAAAAATATGGATTAAGTGAAGACGCCGTTTTCGTGGTATTTCGATTTAAAATTTATTACTAATTCTCCACTGAAATAACAGTACTTGGCATTATTGCTAATCTGATAATAATTGTGTGTTCTGTTTCACATTTCAGAGACTGTTGCCACATGGGATCAAAGTGAACATATTGTAACAGGCCTCAAACCTAAACTTAAATGGAACTGTATTTTATGAAGCTTTTGTAGTAAGCTAGAGTTTGGTTGAATATGATCTTGCATGTTTGTTTTGCAATTTGCTATAAATCAATGTATATAGACTTTGTTTTATGAAAAGAAATTATTTAGAGGCCATTTAATATGTTTAAGAACAGAATTGTGCAAGAGAATTGCTTAAATCTTTGTCATTTCAAGTATTAATGCAAGTTATGATGCCTAAAAGACAATCTACTACAGTTTAAAATGATTTCTGTGGATAATTTTGTGTTTAAGTACCTTTAATTTCCATTTCTGACGATTTTGTAATGATTTTAAATGATTATGTATTAATTCTGATTGTTTCTAATATGTTTCAATTGTTTGAGTATTGTTAATGTTCGAGAAATATCTGTCGGAATCCTTTGAAGAGTTCTAGAAATTTCGGTGGAGCTTATATAAAGCAAACATCCAAGACAGAGAAACAGTTTTCACCGACTCAATTTACGACGGCCAAGGACTGTATTGTCTGTGGAAGAAGTTTTGTATACAATCGCTGGATTGTATGTATGGATGTAACCAGTATCTTTGACGTCGTGTTTTCTTTGAAAATAAAAACAAGTTTAAAGTGAACTGTATGGTGGACTGGTTATTTATCATATTAATTAAACCAAGAACAATTTAATAATATCCTCTTATACAAAATGCGTTGTCTGGAGACTGCGCGTACCTGTATAGCTATTGTTAGAGCCGAGCGGAGACTTTTAATTACGAGAGATGACCTTTTGGATTGGTCTCGACTGCCACCAGTAATCCGAACCTTTATCTGTCAGTGTCGAGAATTTAGGTTAAATACTTATTTTATACTGACAGTTAGTAAAATAAGCTCTGTAAATATCTACAATCTCTTCTGTTAGTCATTTGGCGAACATCTGAATAGATACCTAGCGTATTTCATCTAGAATTATTATTATATTTACTTCAGTGATCAGGTTGTTTGAAAGGAAACACACAGTGTATAAAGTAATAGGCTATTTATTGATAATACTTGTGAAGGAAGATGGTGATACCAACACTTCAGATAAGATGTTATTTCGTAAACACACTGATTATTATTATTATTATTATTTAATTGCAATGGAGCACAGCCTCCGGTGGCAATTTCCCTACACACCGATCTTCCCCCTATCCTGCACCTACCTACATTTGCCCTCTACAAATTTTATCTTTCAAAGTTTTCGGTAAATTATTCATCATTTCTCTTGGTAACACATTCCAATCCCTGACACCCTTACCTAAAAAAGAGAATCTTCCCACAACCTTGTGCCTGAAATCGAGTGCCAGCTTGTGGTCATGGTCATCTTTTCCCTTCTATGCACTACTTTTCATACCTACTCCAATATCTTTCCATGCCTCATTACCAGTATACGCCCTGTACACTCCCATGATCCTCCTGTCTTGCAATGAATCCCATTCCAGCTCCTTTATCAAATCCGTCACTGATTGCATTCTGCGATAATTTCCATAAACAAATCTAGCAGCCCTTTTTTGCACCCTCTCCAACTCCTGTATTTGATACGTAAAATGAGGGTCCCATTCTACACTACCATATTCGAGCAATGGTTGCAAGATAGTTACAACGGCACTATTCGTATTAGTTACGTATGGTTGAATAATGACGATAATAGACTTGGTACGGAATCGATCACTAAATAAGTTGGAGGATGGAGTGACATGAGATAGTCCTGATTTAATGCAATCATGAAATATTAGATAAGCTCAACATGGAATAAATAGCTAGCAGCATATTACCTTAGTGTGGTGTTGTTGTGAGTCGAAGGTGTTCACCACTAGCGAGCTTGAGTCCTCGCCATGAGATCGCGCAGCGGTCGCTAATGGTGGAGATAAGCTAACTCCTGATTGGCTAGTTAAGATTTTAGTATGAGCAAGTATTCTGACAGGCTACTGATGACGTATACTAGGTACTAGGGTAGGGGGAGGCTTAGCGTAGCACGTTGGTAGCTGACGGTGGCTTCTCACGTCCTTGAACCACCGGTTCAGCTCTCTCGGGTAGCTAGGCAGCGGTAAGGAGTTGGTGTCGTATACCACGAGAGTTGTGGCTGATAAGACTCGGCAGAGCATACGGTCCTAATGTTACAGGCTGGGAAACAGCTCTGGGCTTGCCTTGACTGCTACGAATGAAATGAAATAAAGATTTTAACACTATCCCTGAATCCCGTAAACGTTACAGCCGTCACTCGCTAATCAACAGCCACCATAAAGTTACAATCGTTCCTTCACGTTGCTAGATGCAGAAATTCGTGTATGGAGAAGGGTATTGGATGTTTACGCTGTATTATCTGTATCAGTTATAAGGACTAGGTTAAAACATAACCTAACTTTTTTATTTTGGCAGAATACAGGAAACAATGAAGTTTATTAAGAGCTGAGAGAAAGTTTACACGAAACGTACGTAATCGCGAAATGTATCAGTCAAATTTACATTTTCAAAATTATATTCTCCGTCATTTAAAGAAAAATGTATTCATTTAAATAAAATCCTAGCCGAATACTCTGATAATCTAACCAGAATTAGGTACTCATATCACGAAAGACATCATTAAATATGATTCTTATTCTTTTTCCTCACAAGCTTATGCAGAATAAATTCCTACTAAATGAGATACCCTTGGTTTTCAATACAAGTGTTAGTTATTAAATGAGATTTAAGAATATATATTTATGTAGATTTAAATCATCAATGATATGACTATGTATACGCGATGTGAAACTCAATTAATGAATCGCAATTCAACAACGATATTCTTGCCGCAAAATAATAGCCACCAGAGATATTAGAAATTAGTTATTATGTGCACAGTTTAATAGATACGCAACTGCTATGAAATTAATTCCCTTGATACGGTTATAAAGTTTGCTTTTCGTAGCATTTTTATTTTTAAGCAATGAGGAAAAATATTTCGGCAGAAAATACGTGGAATTACGACTACTTTTCAGTAATATGTCGCTAATGAAAGTAATATTAAAGAAACTACATGGTTTCCGCTATTGGTAACCACGAATGACAAATCTCATTCCAATCTAAGGTAAATTTTAATTTAATTATAACTTTCGCTAATGTTGCTGCTTGATCAGAATTTATTTATTACGGTTTATTTGCTTTTCACATATTTTACTGACCACTTTCGTTAATGGTCTTTGTTCACGTTCACTGTACGTGGGTTATTTGGTTAATTAAATTGGATTTCAGGCCGAAAATCTTGCCAAATAGAGTATTTTGACATTTCTTCGAAGTTGTTCAGCTATTTAATAATCTGGAATATTCATTATTTCTCCGGCTGTTACACAAACTATGACCAAGATTACATTATGAATGTTTTATCAGATTCAGTAAAAAAACAAAGTGATGTTTTAGGGCAGTGATAAAAAACATTTAAAGTCGAGGAGGAGATGCGTTGTTCATTTTCTTACTGCGAATCTCAGTCAATGTGTACCATATTTTGTTTACCTGCCATTACCTGTTGTGGAAGAAGTAACAAAAAAACGATGGGTGAAGTGGGATTTTACTATGTAGAAAGGTACTTTTTATTACAACTAATGATGTTGTTATCAGTATGCATTTGTCACTAGCCACGAACGCTGCCCGTGTAATCAGCTTTACTCTAGTCTAATATAATCTAAACTAGTAATGAAAAATGATTTATTTAGTTTCAATCTAAATGGTAATTATGAAGATGTTCTGGCCTCGTATTCGCGAGGACGCTGGTTCGAATTCCCGTCCGTGCATCCAGCTTTGGGTTTTTCACGGTTTTTCCAAATCACTCGCGGCAAATACCGGGATGCTTCCTTCAAAATACCATGGCCGAATTCCTTCCCCCGTTCCTTGTCCCGGTCCCATCCCGCCACTTATGACCTCGACGTCGACAAGCCGTAAAGCCATAAGTAAAAAAAAAAAAAAAAAAAAAAAAAAAAAAAAAAAAAAAAAAAAAAATTATTATGAAGATGGTTATGTAATGCAAAGAGGTTGAGCAGAAATGTGAACAGCATTAAATTATTTTTTAAAAAAAATCAAGATGACGAGCCTAACGTAATAATAATGCTATTTAGTTAAGCCCCTTCGAAAATGCATAATTTACTGGCTTAGAAGCTAGTATGTAATAATCTCTTTTCATTTATAAATAGGTTTATTTGGTGAGCAATCTCGACACGTTATCAACGCGTCTGAGAACGCAAAGCAGAGCAGTTTGAGTGCAGCAGTTTTGTTGCGTAGCGGCCAGAGATGGCAGCCCCTTTTATTGAGGTAACCTCTCTGGTGGAGGCTGCGCCGCAGGCTGTAAAGGCCGGAAACAAAGGCCGATTGGCCGGCCGCCCCGCTTATGGGAGGAGAGTTTCATTTCGCAGCGGCCACAGACTCTGATCATCTGGGCCGGAGTTTAGCAGACCGGAGCTCTTGAGATGGCGGAGTAATTGGTCGCCGGCCGGCGAGTCTAAAATCAATGCGCCAACACAGAGTTTGTTTGCGCCCTACGGCGCACGGGGATAAGCAGAATACCCGCATCGACAATTACAGCGTGTAAGATTACTATCACAATTATACAAAACAAGCTGGCACTTCCCTATCTTTAAATACTCAAATACTTCTACTTTTTGTACTACAATATTTGTTGGTCGCGTTACACATTCTCCATAGTTTCAACAATTTGCAGGTTCACTTCATACATTAATAAGAACACATTAACGTTCTTCTCCTCAGCTTTTATTATGAATAACACTGGTTGTATTATACTTTCTGTATCACATGCAACCAGCATGGTAGGTGAACGGTTAACGTTATCGCTCGTATTCGGGAGGTCGCAGGTTCGAATCCGCGTCCGGGCATCCAGATTTGGGTTTTCCATGGTTTTCCCAAATCACTCCAGGTGGATGCCGGGATGCTTCCTTAAAAAAAACCGTGACCGAATTCCTTCCCGTTGCTTGTCCCCAGTCCCATCCCACCTCTAATGACCTTAGCCGTCGACGAGATGTAAAGCAATTTATATATATATATATATATATATACTGAAGTGTCACGCTAATTGCGACATCAAAAATATGGAATTACTTTTATTTATTATAAAATTAGCAATTAATATTTAATATGGGGGGATGGGAATCAATCAAGGCAACGTTAAATTTACTTTTATAATATCAGGCAGAATTGACATTTAAATTTATTCTACATAATTACAAAGAATGATGATTTTGACTTTATTTGTGCCTAGGCTAACTTGAGTCTCTTTCCCCAAAGGTCGTGTCGGGTTGACTGGTTTGGCGCCGTGGTGAGAACACACGCAATAGTTTTTATTGGTACTTGCCCCGTTGTCTTGCACCGGTGATGGCTGATGTGGTTCCTTTGCACTGGTGATGGCTGATGACCCTGTCATGGAATCAGCCTTCCCTTCACATGTAATTAGATGCTGGAATCGGCAGATCCGTCGGCGACCGCTCCTCCAAACTCGAACAGCGAAGATAGGATCGAACAAGAGTCGATCCTACAAACACTGGTCGACGGTACCACGCACGCGACACAATCAACGGTTTCGCGCACGTGAACTTGCGGGTAACACCTCCGCGAAAATTTACTGGAGCGTCTGCCCTCTCTGGCCAGTCCGCTCTCTACCGCTGACCCACCTCTTGTCTTCACTCGAGTCCTCCCCCCGCTTCACAGGTCGCGCGGGTGGACGGGGTGGACGCATTGTCTGCGTGTCCTTGCATTCCTGCTAGTTGCCTGGTTGCCAGCTCTTGACCGGCGAACAGTTCGCAAGCTTAAGTGGCATGCAACTTAAGGTGATGTGTCATTACAGTACATTACATGCAATCCTACATTTTAAGCACTTCAACAGTCCATTTCATTTCTGGCTTGACATCCAGCGATCATTAATGTTACTCTTTAACCAAAGACAAAACAGCCTGCCTACTCAAAGAAATATATTAGAAACAAACATTTAAATATTTTCACATTCGATTATAATGGATATAAGGTGTTTACTTATAAAGGTTCCTATAAAAATTAATGACTGAAGGGCTTTCACAAATTTGCTGTAGCTTTCTTATTTGACATATTGTTACAAAATCTATCGCAAATTCTATCGCACCACGTTTCAAATGCTTCAATTTTCTTTCTTTCTGATATTCGTAAAGTCCGTACTTCGCTACCGTAAAGTGCTGTGAAGAGTTTTTGAAAGATATTTCTGAGTCTCACATCATTATCTGAAACTAAAATATTTATCTTTTTCATGAACACTCTTTTCGCTAGTGCTATTCTCCTTTTAACATCTTTCTTGCTTCGGCCATCGGTTGTAATTTCACTTCCTAAATAGCAAAATTCACTGACTTCTTTGTCGCATACAGCCCTATCTTTATATTTAATTACCAATTATTGGTATCATTTTTGCTACATTTCATCACTTTTGTCTTGATTTGGTTTATATTTAGTACAAAATCTTCTATCACTATTTTGTTCATGATATTCTCAATATCCTCAATCTGTTCTGCAAACAAGACAATGAAATATAGTCTTCGCGGGTTTTCCGCCGTATATTGTTGAAGAGAGACAACAACGAGCTTTCGGCGGCTGGCTCTGCCGCCATCTTCAGGTTAGATGTGTGCTGCAGGGAGTACCAGCGCTGCAGTGGAACATCCTGTCCCACCCAACATTGTTAAATGCTTTTTCTAAATCAAAAAACACCATAAAAGTGTCTTTGCTTTTCCTGATCCGTCCTTCAAGAATTAATCTCATCATGCTATAGAAAATAAGTATGTAAGCACGACTTAACGTTTAGCTGTTAACACGCGTGGCTCCACGGCGCTAGCCAGCACGCTGCCGCGTCGTGCCGCCTATTGCCCACGTTTCACTGGAGGCTCGTATTTCGGGCCGTATCGTTTGGGGGCGCAGATTAGGGCTAACGGTGGTAAGCCGGGCCCTGCTCGTCAGATTGCTGCAAACATTAGCGCCGCACTCTCACGTCGTTACGCCTAAAAGCTGCTCTCCACACGGTCCTAATGTCACGATTCCGCCCTGCCGACGCAGCCCTCATTCACTACAACACGCAGTTTAATCTGCATCTTCTGCTACTTCACAATTCCACCATTGGCTGCTATTTGAGTTGCTGCTATTGCAACACCTACTTTCTTGTGAACTATACTGTATGGTGTAATAGATGCGGTCTGAGTCAAATTTTGTTTATCGCGGAAAATATTTAGAGGGATATTCAGCAAATGAGAATAAGTGAAAGGTTCGGTGACAGTGGCAACTAGGAATGCAAAGTAATATCAATATCGATAAATATATCGACATTTATATCGATGCCAGGCAGATATCGATAATCGATATTATCCGCTGTGTGAACTATCATATATGGTGTAATAGATGCAATCTGAGTCAAATTTGGTTTATCACGTAAAATATTTATAGGTATATTCAGCAAATGAGAATAAGTGAAAGGTTCGGTGACAGTGGCAACTAGGAATGCAAGGTAATGTCAATATCGATAAATATATCGACATTTATATCGAAGAAAGGCAGATATCGATAATCGATAATATCCGCCGCATCATATCGATATTTTCCGATATTTGTGTATATTATTTTAGAAATTAGAAAGAAGTATGTAAATCAAAATTAAGTAATAAATTTGAAATAATTTATTGAAAAAAATATGGTCTGCGAATATTAAAAGCAGTTAGCTTAATCTTTTCCCACGAAGTCCATTCCTAGTTTGAGTGAGAGTGGTTCCCGCCTGTGAGAAAAGGCTGAGTAAATGATTAGGCCTAATTGCAATATTGAACATATCTTAATCCAACTAGTATACCATTCATGATTGATTCTAATTTAGTTTTCCAGAAAAAAATGCACCGTAATCTCCAAATAGTCAGTGTTATTCTATGGGTAACAATAAAAAAAATGGTTCACACTTTTCAATTTCTCCTTCACAACTTTCAAAAAAAAAATTATATTTTTCGTCAATTTTTGTTTCGATAGTTCCAAGAAATGGGACTTTATTATAATGGTGCTAAGTGCTTATTTGAAAATTAAACCCTTTGCCTTCAACTGTATTAAAAGACCTATTATCAACTCTGATAAAATAGCAATTGTATCGGTCAGGCGGTCATATTTTTTACCCCCTTTAGATATTGTAATACGGCCGAGATAGAAACAAGAACTAATGAACGCAAACGTAACACAACATATTAAATAATAAAACGGTGAACGTAAAAGAATGGGGAACGAAAAATGCGCACGAAACGGAGTGGAACCACAGAGTAGCAAAGGATGTTATTGAACTAAATCAGAGTTTAGCATAGTCAACCACGAGACACCTAATAATAGGCAGCAAAATTATATAAATGCCAGTAAATCCGTTCTAATTATCCGACAGTAGACCTTCACCACCTACTCAAGAAAAAATTATACATCTTTTTGTTATGTTGTTGAGGTTGAATATTCAGGGAAGTGTGCACACAAAATAGTAAAGACAATTTATTAATGTGAACATATTAACAATACCCCTTTGGCAGTCATCTTGAATTTTTTGTTTTTTATATTGTTTACGCAGGACTTGAATAATCTCTGCTACCGGCTGAAGCTGCCACTGCACAAGCAACTGTCGTGCACGGTGTGTTGCGTCTCGCCTACTCTCATCTTAAACTTTACACAGGCGATGTGTTCCGACATAAAATCAGTATGCTTTATCAGAAGTCATCGAAAGAGTGAACATACTGATGGCTTATTCATCGCTGTTAGTTGAGTAAAATGGATGGTGACAAAACAAATAATATACAGAATACGCAGAAATAAGTGTGTGAAGGCAGCTGGGGGTTGAGTCTCGGCTCTGGTTGGCGGGCGCTCCTAATGGAGACAGATGACTGTCTGCTCCCTACAGACCGCTCCGTCTCTCTGTTTACACGAGGCGCTCAGAGGCCTCATTACAGACTCCAGACTCCAGCAGATCGAGTAGCGTGGGCGCCACCACCATCACGCGTGTGGAAAGAGTGCTACCGAGAAACAAACAAATCAGATGGAAAGAAGATAAAGAAAGACAGAAAATAATGGAAAGAAAGAAAGAAATAATAAAGGAATGAAGAAAGAGAGAAAGAAGGTCAGACAAAGGAAAAAGGGAGAAACTAAAAGAAATTATTAAAAAAGGAAAGAACAAAGATAGAAAGTAACAAAGAAATAAGACTGAAAAAAGAGAAATAGTAAATGAAAAATAGAGACTGTAGAGTAAAGAAAGAAAGGAAGAGAGAAATAATAAGAAAGACAGAAAGATAGCCCAAAAGAAATAGAGAGAAGTAGAGAGAAAGAAAGAGAAAGAGACAAAGGGAGAGAGAAAGAGATATAAAATGACAGAGAAACAGAGAAAAAGAAAGAGAGAAGGAGAGAGGGAAAGAGAGACAGAGAGGGAGTGGCAGAGAGAAAAAGAGAGAGAGAAGAAAAAGATAAACAAGAGAGAAAGAGAGAGAGAAAGAAAGAAAGAAAGAAATAGAGAAAGTAAAAGACGGTAAGAGAAAGAAAGCAAGTAAGTTAGATATACAGTAAGAAAGATAATGAAATAAGGAAATAAATTATTAAAATAAATTCATCCTCTCAGGTAGTGGTGGCATTGTTTGACTAAACTTACTACTTCTTCTTTTGTTTCGTCCCTCCACGCTCGACTACTACGTCCAGATAGAAAGTAATTTTTCCCTTGTTCCAATTATGGTCCGATCTACCATTACGAAACACTTTGTAATCTGTGTTACATTGAAGAGATCCATGGTTTAGTTTGACAGAAAATTTCATTACAAGAAATTAGTGTGACTATATACCATCCAATTATCACAAATTTCAAGGCGGCAGCCTCTCAGAGTGTCAAGCAGCATTCGGCATTATCTTCACGTCATATAAGAATTGTTGAGATACAAAACCTTGCAATCTGATAAAACCAGTAGCACCCCGGTGCACTGCCATAAGGCAGGACCAGAGAGGGTCACGGGGTGCGTCATCTCACTTGGTTGTCACAAACGGAGTGACGCGGAAACCGACAGATGGAGAACTACAAATTTCCTTGTTTATATCTTTCTGGCGTGCTTACGTCTTCCGTGTTCGGTACTGGGTAGCATATATGCATTTCAACCCATATCAAAACTGTTCGGTTTCAGAGCTCCATTTACCGTAGACTAGTGAACAGAGGACAGCCAGACAAAAGCGTTAGGCAGAGCAGCACACGAAATTACTGTCAACTCCACTGGAGTAGGGGTGCCTGTCATTCTGTTGATGACATCTTCCCCTGCTTTTACAAATTGGTTATAATTATCATTACATTTTTTAAGCATTGGCTTTGCTTTCGTGCAATTGATTAACACATTGTCAGAGTTAAATGTTTGTAAAATTATCTTATGATTATTAGTACTTTAAAATTCTTATATACTAGGTCCACAGATTGTAGTCAGGATCGTGGGATTCCACTCTTTTACTCACTGCACTAGGTAGTTTCACACGGATTTCTGCCACAGGTGGAAGGGGAGGGGGGTGCACTTCTTTTCTTTGACTCACTGCACTAGATAGTTTCACACGGATTTCTGCCACTGGGGGGGGCACTTCTTCGTCGCTGTGTTGAGCACTAACCTGGATCGAAGATCGATTTTGGTCTCTTGTGCCTCAGCCCCTCGGTGTCGTACTCGTCCAACTCGTTGATCAGGTGGTTCCTGCATGACGCTGCTTTGGTGAAGAATTTCTCCGCCGTGGCTGCCATCCTCGCAGGGAGTGTAGGTACCTGCGCCAGCTGGTGCAGGTCCACCGTTGGAAATCTCAGTGGGAGATGCATCGCTCTCTTCAGAGCTCTGTTCTGGAGCACCTGTAGCTTCCGCATGTGGGACTTGGTGGCGTAGGCCCACACTGGGCTGGCGTCCTCGAATACTGGGCGAAAGAGAGCCTGGTAGACTCGGACACCGCAGCGCGGAGGCAACGATGAATTGTGGTTGAGAATTGGGTACAGGACCCCCAACCTTTGGTTGACCCTGTTCCTGACGTCCTCGATGTGGTGCCGCCACGTCAGTCGCTGGTCCAGGGTGACGACGAGGTAGCGTACGGCATTCTTTTGGGGGATCTGCTCCCCGAACAGTTGTAGGCCCAGCCGTGGTGGTAACCTCTTCTGCAGAAGACCACCGCTTGGGATTTGGTGGTGTTAATCTTCACCCGCCACAGGGTCGCCCACTCCTCTAGCTCGTCCAGCGCTGCCTGTAGGCGTTGCCAGATGACCTGTATGCTCCATGATGATGTGAAGTATGCAGTGTCGTCCGCGTAGAAGGCTGACATGATGTATATCGGTCTGGGGATATCCGATGTGAATATGATAAATAGCACCGGCCCCAGTACCGATCCTTGTGGCACACCTGCTCGGATTTTCCTCAAAGTGGACAAATAGCGTTCGACCTTGACCCTTAATTTCCTATTAGACAGGTAACTTCTTATGAGCAGCACGAAGGGTTTTGGTATGCCGGCTGTTTTCAGTTTGTGTAGCAAACCTATATCCCACACGGTATCAAAGGCTTTAGCCACGTCGAGTAGTACCAAGCAGCAGTACCGGCGTCTGTTAAAGGCGTCGGTCGCTTCTTCCACCACTCGCATCAGCTGGTGCGTTGTTGAGTGTTCTGGGCGGAAGCCGAACTGCTCTGCGGGGATTAGTTGCAGCCTATCTACGTGGACCATCAGTCTCCTCAGGAGTAGCCGCTCAAATACCTTGGAGACAGCTGGCAGCAGCGACACGGGCCTGTAGTGTTGTGGGACGGTGTGGTCCTTCCCAGCCTTGGGTATCGCCACAACTTCTGCCTCCTTCCAGCCGTCTGGGTACTTCTTCCGCCGGAGAATTTTGTTGAAGAGGTGTGCTAGGCTCTGGACTGCAGCTGGAGGCAGGTGCTGCAGAATGAGGTTGCTAATTTCGTCATTTCCCGCAGCTTTCTTGGGCTGCGACCTCCTCACCACCTCTATTACCTCCCTGGCGTCGACCTCGCCTATATACTCGTTGTCCTCTTCGTCGCTGGCCAGATATTGGCGCAGTTCGCGGTTGACTCTCCTGATGTGTTCGTCATCGTATGGCTCAGCCACAGGACGGAAGTTTTCCTCGAAAACGTCAGCAAGGACATTTGCTTTCTCCTCAGAGGTGTAGACCAATCCATGCGGTCCGTGGAGAACAGAAGTTCGCCTTCACGCCCTTATAAATCTCCTCGTCTGCTGCCACGCGGTACCGTCCTCTGTCCGAAGCTGAGCCACCCGGCTGTCCCACTGGTTGTTCCTGTACCTTTCCAGTTGGGCCTTGACCTCGCGTTGCAAGCGATTTAGCAGCGCCTTGTACACTCGGTCCCGCGTCTGCTGCCAGCCCTTCCTTGCCCTATTCTTGTTCCTGATGAGGTCGAGTAGCTCTTGGGGAAGCTGGATTCCTGGTTTTCTCTTCCTCATTGGCGCTGATCTCTCTGGGAAAGGGTGAAGTATATCTCTCCCGACCCTTACGAGACGCGGGAATGATCTTGATTGGTCGGCTAACGAAACGGCGATTCAGTGCGCACAGAATGGCCTTAGACCCCGCTTGTCAAGAGGACCTCGAAGAAATCAAGAAATTCCTGGAAACTAGGAACATAAGATACAGCATGGACTTCCAAGGAAACACTCGGTATTCAACAACGGGTATCAACAAACAGAAGCAGCTGCAAGAGACTCCTGCAACATGGATGAGGGAACACTCCAAGATGACAATTCCTCCTCACGCCCTGCACCAGACAGGAGAGAGCCTGAGGCAACCAAGTCCACCGCTCCGGCCAGCAGCCAAGTCATGAAAAGGAGAATACTGAACTCCAACAAGAGCTGCAGAAGCGGAGACCGATGGCAATGATTCAGCTGCCAAGGCTTCGGGCATCAAGCTTCTGACTGTCTTAAGCAAGTGCGCTGTGTTCGCTGTGGAGGGAGCCATAACAACTTAGTTTGCACACGTCCGCGTGACGCAATGCCAACGTGTGCAAACTGTGGCTCCGACCACGCCGCCAGTTATGGGAGATGCCCCATAAGAAGAAAGCTTCAAGCAGCCATCAGAAGCCGTCAACCCAGTCACTCCCAACGAATGGGAAGACCGGAAGGACCTCAGAGATGGTCATCAAGCCACTTCAATAATCTTCCACCGACCAACTCAAATGACCAACACGGGCACCAATGCTGTAATCAAGAGCCAAGACGACCAAATCAGCTGGGGAAAATCGTCGAGTTGTTAACACAACTGATTGCGGCAATGATCCCCAACTGACCACATGAAAACAGCAATCGAACGAATAAGAACATCAAAAGGGTTTCCACACAGGCCGTAATCACTACGGTAAAAGCCGGTTTTCCCCCAAAGTGTACAGTTCGAGAAAATAAAATCCATCACCATCAGTGAAACCACAGATAAAGCTACAAATCGTAGCGGAGTTGTATAATGCTGTGAGGGGAAAAAAAATATCATACTGTATCAATACACCAAGGCGGATAGCGAACAGAATTTAAATATCAAAAATTTTAAGTTCGAAAAATTGTGACTCTTTGAAAGTAAAATTATCGAAGTACATGTTAAGAAACTGAGAACTTAACCAGCGTAAAGCAGGTAGATTTGAAGCAAACCCCTTTAGTAACGCGGAGAGGTGTGGGATCTACATACCATATGTAATACTAGGGGATTAATAACGAAAAAGTGGTGGACGGTTCGGCGAAAATTAAAAGTAAATAATTACTTTAAAGGACGGAAAAATGTAAACTATTAGAGAACTGTAAAAACAGCAGTAAGAATAAATTAAGAATAGTAACTTAGAATATTGGGATAGAGAAGTATTACAGTAAGGAAAAGCACTAAATAAGACATTTTGGAAGATAAGCTCATACAGCAGCCATTGATGGTTTTGGTCGGGTAACGCTGTGACGTCATCCGCCAGACAGTCCGGCGCCCTGACCACAACGGCAGTCAGCCAACTTTTGAAAATGAAATCTCACCCTTGTTAGGGGAGCAAGAGGCTTAGCTCTCTGGTTCTTGTATACTATCACCCATAAGCCAGAGGTGCTATGACAAGCCCACTCAGATTTGTTTGTCGAGCGTGGTAGCTCCATCATGAGATGGAGGAAAGAAAAATACGATAATTGTTGCTCGCTTTAGAGTCCTTTTAGACGTGTATGTTCAAAACCCCTTACACAAGTGTGCGCTGGCTCAGTGTGGACAAGCCAGTTTGCTTAGGCTACACCAGTCAATCTGTTTAGTTCCGCAATCTGTTACAGCAGTGAAGTCGCGTCTAGATCGCATACCAGCTATGCTTAAAGTAATATAATTTGTTCTCTTCCTCTCTCTCTCTCTTTCTCTCCCTGCTTTTTAATACTCTGTCATATAAGTTTTGTGCCAAAATTAAAGTTGATGAAAGGACAAGATAGATTCAACCTATTTGAAACTGAAGAATAATAAGTCCGTGAAGATTTTGTTGATGTTCCTATGTTAGTGGTAATACTAAAACCCAGCTGTGCAGCAGAAATCTGCAACCAATAGACGTGGGCTGCCAGGGAACACAGTGATACCAGAGTTGATCAACCTGGACTTTCTCTATTTCTAGAAACCTCCCTGAAACATCTGCTGTAACAGTATAGAACTTAGTAAAAGTTTCTCTAGCTTACCTAGCCAAAATGTTAAATTATAAACAAAACTGGCTGTTTCCCGTGACTTCTTACACGTGGAATTAGAATTTTATTGCTAGCACTGGACATAGGAAGCTGTAAGTTACGTGAAAGGTGCCCCAAAACATATGGAGCCAGGATGATGAGTTATTTCTGTACGTGAACAGATTATACACAAACTGACTGCGAGAGAAGCATAGCCTGAGCGACCGATATAACATTACAGAGACTTACACACGCTACATGTCTGTCTGTCATTGTTCACTTCGTTTTCAAAACTTCATGACAGAAAATAGTAAACTACGTCCTACTTAATGATAAATAAAATTTTCTTGCCAGATTTCATAAAGATCGATTTTGCCGCTTAGTCGTGAAAACGCAACAAGCCGACAGAGAGACATAGAGACTTTCGGATTTATAATATTAGCGTAGAACTGCTATTTCAGTGGCTATTTGGCTAAATAATATGTTGACACCTGCAGAAGTTGCTTTTGTACAGAATCAGAGCAGCTGAGAGCGCTGCAGATGAGATTCACAAATCAGTGAGGGTATCCGACTCTGTAGTGCAGAGCTACCACAAGGGACCGGCGCGGCGTGGCGGGCGTGGACAAATACATCGCGTGTTTGTCTCCGTGTCGTGTTTAACCTGCGCCCGCACTGTATGCGGCCGTGTTATCGGTCAGAGGTGATTTCCACTGAGTGCTACAAATCCCCTCGGACACGGCACAGTCCTGCTGGAGCATAGCTCATCCCTCAAGAACGCACGCGTCATTCACAACACTCCAGGTCGGATTCGAGTCTACTTAACTACAGAAAACTCTGCTTGTAACTACAGCGATTTTCCATCCATGTGTTCGCAAAAACACTATGCTTAAATAATATCTATAACCATTATTTTTTTATTTTTTTACCAGGCATTTATCTTGAGCCATTTATCTTGAGCCATTTATATTCCTTCATACATACCAATAAAATAATTGTTTAAAAAACATAAAAACCGCCTTCAAAAAAAGGGCACTAAAAATTTTGAAATAACTTTATACCTTGCTTAGAAGAAAGTAAATCTAAATGGACAATATTTTACATTACTGTTATTGAAATTTTTACATTAATTAGTTATTTTTGGAGTCGGTGCCAGCTGTCAGATCGCACAGATCGAATTACTGAACTTTATTTGGTGTTCGAAGCGAACCGAGAGTACGAACAAAACTTCCAAATATTTTACAGCATATCGTGAGGAAGATAGTTTTATTGCGAGAGATACCTTAGGGAATCAAATTAACGCTATGTTATCTGTGGCTCGGCCTCATTGGTCATCCAGGCATATCTCTGGCGCTATAGGCTGCATCATGCAGTTAATACTTTATAGTTAGTATAATATCGGTGTATCATCTATATGTTTCAGTTTTGTTGAAAAATGTTTCTAGAATTAATTGTAGGTAAGTAGTAACATGATTTTTTATGTATTATTGTTATTTATTATTGTTTTTATCTTTTGTTTTTCTTGGTTTGGCTGGCACCGACTCCAAAAATAACTAATTAATGTAAAAATTTCAATAACAGTAATGTAAAATATTGTCCATTTAGATTTACTTTCTTCTAAGCAAGGTATAAAGTTATTTCAAAATTTTTAGTGCCCTTTTTTTGAAGGCGGTTTTTATGTTTTTTTAAACAATTATTTTATTTTTAAATTTTCAGTGGTATTATTGTTAATTTGTATTTAAATATGCCGCAGAAGTTCTCATTTTGAGAACTTCCTGGTAGCTCAATGGTTAAAGCGAAAGCCTTCAAAAAAAATCTATCTTTGTATACCCTAACAACACTCAGAATGGGCTAAATTGGATGCTGTGTTAAGTAATGTCAGTTTACATTTTGGGCCAGGATGTGTTTATATCTAATCATAGCATCTGTTAAATCTGCTGCTCGATAATCGAAACATGTAATATCTGGACATTAATATATATCACATACACAAATCTGTCTCTGGAATATATCTGTTCATTCCGGCATCACACAGAAAATATAGATATTTGATTGGTTTTCATAACGTAAAAGCTCGGCGTCCAAGTTCCAATATGAATTACATGTTGAGACATTAGGACACATACAATTTATAAATATTCTGAAATGACTTAAAAATAGCTTAATTGATTTTGACGGTACTTAAAATTGTGGATTTTGTAAAGAACATTGGAAATTATAATCGATGGGGGTAAAGGAGAAGAGGGATTGGTATTTTGTATACCAAATGTAGACTGTCTTTTCTGATTGATTTAAAGTATACGTTTGTAAATTTCTATTGATATCATATAAAAATTTTAGGTATGTATAAAAAAATAATTAAGGGGTGTGGAGGTGAAGAGTAGTTTGGTTTTTTTTAAGGTAGTGTGGACAGCATTTTTCTCTTTGTTTTAAAGTGTACATGTGCAAAGTTCCATCGAAACCAGATAAAAACTGTAGTTTTGTGTAAAGAACATTTACAAACATTAAATGGGGTAAGGGAGTGAGCGGCTGGAATTTGTAAGCAGAATGTTTCTCTTTGTTCTTAAGTATACATTTGCAGTGTTCCGTCGAAATCTGATAAAAAACGGTAGGTATCTATAAAGAACATTAGAAATTAGGAGGGGTGGGGGTAGAAGGGAAGAGGGGTTTGGGCTTCTGCAACCTAATTTAAATACAATTGTTATGTATTTGTTAAAGTATACGTGTGCAAATTTTCTTCAGAATCAGATAGAAACTGTGCTTTGTGTAGATTAACCAAATGCAGACAATATTTTTCTGTTTACAGGTGCATACTTCCTTCAAAAATAGATAGAAACGGTAGCTTTATATAATGAACATTGACAGTAGTTAAAGGGGCAGAAAGGGGAAGAGGGTTTGTGTTTTTGTCATAGTAATGTGAGAATATGTTTATTTTCGATTTGCTTTAAAGTATTGCGAAGTTCGACCGAAATCGGATTAAAATGTGTGCTTGTACAAACATTAAGGGATGTAAAAGGGGGGCTAGGGTAGTTTTTTATTTTTTGGTCAGAAATCTTCTCCATAAAAAAATACATATATGTGCCAACTTTCATACAGATCGGTCAAATGGTGCCAACTGCAGCTTTTCAAAAAGAAGATTGACAAAAATCAAGGGGTGGAAACGGGGAAAAGGGTTCAGTTTTTGCAAACCAAAAGCTGACATTACTTTTCTCTTTGTTTTACAGTAAAAGTTTGCTAAGTTCTATCTAAAATAGATAAAAACTGTGATTTTGTATAAAAATTAAACGGTTTAATGGAGAGTGGGGTGGTTTTATGGTCAGAAACGTTCCTCGTGAAAAAATACATATAGGCGCCAATTTTCATGCTAATAGGTCAAACGGTGGCGATTGTAGCTTTTTATATAAAAAAACATGGACAAAAATTAAGGGGTTGGTAGGAGGGAGAGAGGTTGTGCTTTGGCAGACCAAATGTTGACAAGATTTTTCTGTTTGTTTGAAAGTATACATTGTCAAAGTTCAATCAAAATCAGATATGAAATATAGGTTTCTATAAAATTAAGGGTTGTAAAGGGGGAGATGGGGTAGCTTTTTTTATTTTTTGGTCAGAAACGTTCTCCATGAAATATTACATGTATATGACAACTTTAATGGAGATCAGTTAAATGATGTCGACTACAGTTTTGTATAAAGAACATTGGTAAAAATTAAGGGGTGGATTGGGTGAGAGGGGTTCAGTTTTTTCAAACCAAATGTTGACAGCATTTTTCTCTCTATTTTTGAGTATACACGTCCAAAGTTCCATTGAAATCGGATAAAAAATGTGGGTTTGTATAAAAATTAAGGGATCTAAAGGGAGAGAGGGCTGTTTTTTTATTTTTTTGGGGTCAGAAACCTTTTCCATGAAAAATTACATATATATGTCAACTTTAAGGGAGATCAGTTAAATGGTGTCAACTTTAGCTTCGTATAAAGAACATTGGCAAAAATTGAGGGGTGGATAGGGGGGGAGGGGTTCGGTTTTTTCAAACCAAAAGTTGACAGTATTTTTCTGTTTATTTTTTACTATCATTTCCAAAGTTTCATCAAAATCGGATAAATAGAGTGGGTTTGTATACAAAAAAAAGGGGTAGAAGGGGTGGTTTCTCAAATAAATTAATATGGGACCACTTTGGAGGTATACCCTATTCAGAATAAAAATTTCATTTAAATCGGTTCAAAATTGGCGAAGATATCGCTGAACATACAAACAAAAACAAAACAAACAAAAAATTCAGACGAATTGAGAACCTCCTCCTTTTTTGAAGTCGGTTAAAAAAATAGATAAAGGAGATATCATGCTAAAAAATTAGGTCTTTAGTTTGGTAACATTAAATTTTAAGAAAGGTTTTTTTCGGAATTCGACCCTTAATGGGCGAAAGTACGCATTTTAGACAGTTCAGAGCCAAGCCGCTAGAGTTCGCTGGTGACTATAACGGTTGATTGAGTATCGCTAGATAAAAACATCACATATCACATAGATATTGATATACAGTACGTGGTTTTTTTCCGCTTTATTCTATTTCGGTGAGGTTTTTGGCACTTCTACTTCCGGAAAAGGATAGATTCCGGTATTTACTTCAAAGTAGAGGGGTCTGGATGTTATAACAGCCCTCAAACCCATTCATTTTATGAAACTGTATTTTAAGAATTACGCATAGCAAACCGGGAGTTGATCAATTATGGTTTTGTATGTTTTTCGTGTGATTAATTGTGAATTTGTGTAAATGTACGTTGTTTTATGGAGAGAATCTATGTAAATGCTATGTAATACGATCAAGGACAGTATTATACAACAAACATTAATTGAAAGTTTGTAATTGTTGAGGTTAGCCACGATATTTGGAGGACAATTCCGAGTGGTTTGGACTCGTTTAAGTTGATTATTTTGTGTGTAAACTCTTGTAAACATCTTTAATTTTCATTTCCGTATGTTTCATGATGATTTTGAATGATTTTGTATTAATTATAATTGTTTTAATGTGGATTTGATTATGGGCTACATTTTCGTCGTTAGAGAAACATCGGTCGGATTTCTCTGATTTATTCGTCGTCAACGTCGAGGTCATTAGAGGCGGGATGTGACTGAGGACAAGGAACGGAAAGGAATTTGGCCATGACCTTTTGACGGAAGCATGTAAGGTAACAACCATAGAGGTTGGCTGACCAGTGACTTAAATCGCAGGAAAAAGATTATCTCTGAGTTTATAAAAATTGTTTTGTCTTGTTGGTTGTTATTCAAAGAATATATTGATAAGTCGAGTCTGAAGTGTGAAGATTTTCTTTCTCAATTAAAGAAAGTAAAATTGTAATTGGTTTAGTGAAATCAATAAATGTTTCTTTTAATTGAAAATGTTGAATATGATGCAGATGCATTATTAAAACAAGGAAGCTATCGTAAGACTTTTCGTTTTGTGTCCAAAATGCAATACGGGTTGCGGGAAACGAGAGTGTAACCTTGCAAGCATCCCGGCATTCACCCGGAGTGATTTGGGGAAACCATGGAAAACCCAAATCGAGATGCCCGGACGGGGATTCGAATGTTATTTTGGATTTTTCTGTAAGAAAAATGAGCTCACTAGAGTTTAATAAATTCTTACAGTAATACGCAGATTGGTTCATTTATTAGTGTGTCAATGCGAGTGGAACCCGGCTAATAGTATCTACATCTATGCTTTTCAGAGGGAGCTTTACGTGAAAACTATGTGCATTCCAATTCGACTAGAAAAATGCTAGAAACTTAATTTTTCTAATCTAATCTTTCCTGTCATTGCGATTTTAATAGGTTAACATTCGTAAATGAAAGGTGTAGTTTGCATGTTTGCCAATAAATTCAAACGTAATCTGCGTCGTATGTAATTCCAGTACAATCTATATATCACTTCTCTGAGGGTTTCATAAGGACAGTCGCAAGTAGTCACGAATTGAGCGGCTCTCCTCTGTACTTTCTGTACTCTCATTCAATCAATCCCTTGCTCCACTGGTCACAAACGGCGTTACAGCTGTCAAAATGCAGATGAACGAGACTTTTGCACGCAATCTCCTTTGTATGTGTGTTACAGTTCATCAAAATTTTACCTGTGAATCGTAGTCAAGAATTATCCCTACCTACGACCGAAGTAATGTACTGGTCTCATTTCATGTTGCTTTGTATCATTACGCCCAAATACTTCACGGAATCAGCCGTGTCAAAAAATTAACTGTTAATTTTGTACTCGTGAAAAATCCGATTCTTTTTTCTTATTTCTATACAGTGTATTACAGTTTTTTCAGTTTAGTGTAAGTTGGCATTTATTCTCTGAGCACATGTGTCGCTATTAAACAGGGCTATGCTAAGTGATTCATCGGGTTTCAAAATACTGTGTACTGAAAAGTATATAACCTGCAAAGATACGTGAAAACATACATAAACTTACCAAGTTTCTTTTCGATACTATAAACGTTCAATATGTGCGCCCTAAGTCATCCGGTACACATCCAAGCGGTAACCCAGTTCCGTCCATACGTTCGATGGCATGTTTCAATCAATGTCCGTCACAACAGCAGTGATCAGTTCCTGTAATTCTTGCAGTGTTGTTGGCATCGGAGTACATAAACTTTATCCTTCACATAACCCCACAAGAAGAAGTCACATCTGGCGACCTAGGGTGTCGTTACAACAGAGGAACATCACTCGGACCAGCGCGCCATATCTTGCGACGTGGCAGTTCTCTGTACTACAGTGAGGTGGAGCCTCGTCCTGTTGTAGGATGAAAGTAGAGGAGTCAGCAGTAAGTTGTGCAACATCTCCAGGTACTCGGACCTGTCAAGGTCTGCCAGGTGAATAAAAATGGCCCACACAGCTTTCTCTCTGAAACGGCACACAAGTCGTTCACCTTTGGCGTATCCTTCAAAGGTACGCGGTGATTCAGTACCCCACGATCTCACATTGTGACGATTCACCTTTCCAGACAGATGAAAAGTAGCGTTGTCGCTAAATACAAAGTTTCCCGCCCTCATCATTTTCCGTATCTTACAGCATTCGAGAACAAAAATCAAAACAGCAGCAATAATTATCGGGGGGTTATACCAATTGCATACGTCAGTGTTTGAAATGCAAACGCCGATGCAAAATATTCCACACTTTCATTTGCGGAACAACACTGGGACCAGCGCGCCCTATCCAGCGACGTGGAAGTTCTCTGTACTCCAGAGAGGTTCACAGCTGGCACGAACAGTTGATTTTTGTGGACTGCGCTCTTTGCTCTATCTGGCGTATTCCACAGTTTCCTCTGAGTCACGTGATAGCCATGTCATTGGTTCATTTACACAGACAACCAGTGTCTCGAAACTGGCAAAACTAACGCCAATTGCTCTGGTGACTAGGAGCAGGTTTTCCTTATTTTCGTCCGAAGAAGAACGAGACCACTATCTGAAACGTGAAGCTGGCTGACGGCACTTGATGGTCAGCATATCAGCAGTTGCCTACCTGTATCAGCAGTGACATCCAGCGGCCTGGATGTCGGCGTAGGTCAGCAGTGGTGCAGGAAGAACATTTGTGAATAGACAGTTTACTGATTAGAAGTATAAAAAAACATAGATATTTGCTGATTTTGGTGGAAATTAGTCTGATGGTAGATAAATTAGTCTATTAATTTTTAGATTAATTATTAGAATAATTAGTAGATTAATTACTAGCTTACTTTAGATCCATTAAATCCTTAAGAACATTATTCAGATTTTTTTTAAATAAATTGTTTTAAAAATAAAAACTGTAGAAACTAAGGGCCTACTTTAGGAAACAACGTAGCAGGCTATGTAAAAAATAGGAAATAAAATTTAAGAAAATCCGTATTTTCGTTCGAATGCAAATTCGTAAATGGGTAACACTTCGCATTTTCTGATATACAAGACCTCTTCTCCTGCTTTTCCACCATCTTGTTCACTGCTGCCATCTAATGTGCACACCAGATACCAAGCGGGCTTTTAAACTTGGTGAGTTTATGTATATCTTTTCCTGTATCACTCGTCTTTGTAGGTCGTATACTTTTCAATACACAGTGCTTTGAAACCCGATGAATCGTTTGGGCTAATCCTGTAAGAACAAATAATTGAGGTAACCGTTTTATGTTTTGAAAGCAGTTCAATATTTTTTGCTTTTAAATTAAAATTTGAAACAAACCATAAATTTTGGTAGGGATTTCCCTTAAAACCTCGTGTCAGTATTGTGAAGAGTATTGCGAAATGGAATGAGGCAGAGACGAAATGTATACAACATTACATTATTAAAAAATAAAGTTCATGAGTTTTATTTAATAACATATGCATTTGGATCAGAAAATGCTAAGGAAACTATCTTCAGAACATTGCGTTCAGCCCGTCGGTATTTGACGGGATTAGAAGCTATTTACATTCAATGAAGAATTTTTTATATACTCTCTGTCCTCAGGTGTTGCTAGAAGAAATGAACCGCCAATTTGACAGGCTTATATACTAGCTCTATTAGCAGGACTGCGTGTTGTCCAGCGCTGCAGTCGACTGGTCAGGCTTGGACGAGGCGCCGCGCATCGATCTTGACGGAGCGGCGGCGAGCGGCCTCTGTCACTCCATTATTCATCGTCCGCCGTAAAACGCACCTTCATTTTCTCGCATAACCGAGTCACGCAGGGCTAAGGGCCAGCCCCGGCCTTCCGAGCGGCAGTTACCTCGAAACAAGTCGATACTGTACGGTCGAACTGAAGCCTTCTTCATTTGATGTTCTGATTGAGTTTCTAAGACAGTCTACATTTACGAAAGGTACAGTATTAAAGATCACTTTCACTATTTTTACCAACTAGTTGACAACTTCTTATGCGTGTCGTTAGTGTTTCGAAACAATTTCTGAAAATGGCGGTAGGTAATTTTCAGAATTACGTAACTGTCTTGTTTCCTTAGTTCTGAGTGCTTATCTGTGAAGATATATGTAATTTACCAGACGACTCGTCCAAAACTCTTAGACATCCTCCTCTCAAAAAACGATTTTCAGACTCTTTTACGTTATTAAAATTCAGTATTCACTGATGTGTAGAAACAATACAGTAAACAGATTTTATTAATGTTTATGTATTTATAATTTACAGTACAACTTCGTATACAACGTTCAATGTCAAAATGCAATCATCTTGTAGTTATGTAGGTCAGTCCATTTTTGCCGTTCTCCCCTCCACTGGTTCCGGAAGCAATGCTTTCACTTTGGATCTGATGATCGACTATTTCACTGTCGGAAAAACCTCCGACTGTGTAGTAATTTCGTAATGATTGCCTTGCATCAGTTTCCGTAATACCCCCACTTATCTTGAGATTATTCCAGCAGCTACCTACGTCATCATACCTAAGTAACGCTGAGTGTCTGTTTTCATTCCTAGCCAGATGCATACAGATGCTGACTAGAATACCTTTAACCTCAGCCGACAGTAAGTAAGAGCTAGGATGGACCTACATATTGAGGTAAATGTCGCAGCTTGATAGGTTACCACGCGACATATGTGCGGATGTTTCGCACCCTTTGATCGGTATTTAATTAAAACATCATCATCATCCTCAACAGTTTCCATCCTCTGGCCAGGACTGCTTCATGCACAAGCCTCTACATTTCCTTCTTACTTCCCACCGCCTCTCTGTCACCACATTGTTCCAGTCCTCTCCTCTCTTCCGTACACACTCCTCTACTCCTTTCAGCCATCCATCTCTTGGTCTTCCTTTGGTTCGATTACCATGCATCTTAATTTCATGTATTTTTCTTGAGATATTCTGAACCTCCATTCTCTTTACATGTCCATACAATCTCAGTCTGGTCCTGTATGGGTTCCTATTTTATGGTGCATCTAATCACTTCATTGCTTATCCTGTCCATTTCATTAACACTCATTATTTAAAGACTTCATTTCGATTTCTTGTACCCTGCTGATGTCCCGCTTCTTCATTGTCCATGTTTTAGCAGCAAATGTCAAGATATGCACTTGGTTTGTGTGTTAAATTAATCTCTTGTTTCTCTGTGTCACATCTTTACCCCATATCAGGCTTCTAATGCTCCTTACGGCACTACTTGTGTTCCTCTTTGACTTAACACATTCCTGTAATACAAAGTAAAAAAAAGCGCTGATTACTAAAAATTGAGCGGTTTTAGACCCATGATAGAATGTGGTTTCCGTGTTATACAGAGATGCCGGTTTACTACAGATGCGGTGTGGGCGAGGGCCTCATCTGGAGACCCTGCGACAGGGCTCGCAGCCGCGTGCGGGAGCGGTGGCCCGCGGGGAGGCGCGGCGTGACGGCGCGGTCTCGGAGCTGCAATCCAATTTGGCCGGCGGCGACGCGACGCGAGAGGCTGAGACGAGTGGTGTATCGCCTGCGGAGACCCACTCCGCATACTGAGCACCCAGCGACATGCAAGCTGCCACTTACTACGTAACGACTCGACCTAGAATAGCTGTCAGACAGGTTTAGGTAACTAAATGCCTACGTTGCCCGGGTACTGCCCTACTTCTACTGTGCATGCCACTCTTGTAACCTACTGTATACAATTACTACGTGCTGCTTTTAATCCTCAATGGGAAACTCCCAGGAAGAAGTGAGAATTGATTCTTTCCTGCATTCTGCCAATAAAAATATATAATCAGGTAGTCGTTGGAGATTAGACTGAACACGAACTACTTCAACAGAGATGGTGGTCTTTTCTTGAGCTAAGCATGGATACCAGTTATCCAAGATCTGCAGCAGCAGCGTGATAGACATACGTGCTGGGTTTCCTCCCCCCGTCTTCACTGCCTCAATGGCATTATAGAGCCCCGCTACGATTTGTATCTTTTTCTGTGGTTTCACTGATGGTGATGGATTTTATTTTCTCGAACTATACATTTTGGGGGAAAACCGGCTTTGACCATAGTGATTACGGCCTGTGTGGAAACCCTTCTGATATTCTTATTCGTTCTATAGTTAACTGGTTTCATGTGGGCAGTTGAGGACCATTGCCGTAATCAGTTGTGTTAACAACTCGACGACTTTTCCCAGCTAATTTGCTCGTCTTGGCTTTTGATTACAGCATTGGTGCCCGTGTTGGTCAATTGAGTTGGTCGGTGGATGAATATTGAAGTAGCTTGATGACCATCTCTCAGGTCCTTCCGGTCTTCCCATTCGTTGGGAGTGACTGGGTTGGCGCTGTTGT
The DNA here is from genome assembly GCA_031002005.1 of Vandiemenella viatica. Taxonomy (NCBI): domain Eukaryota; kingdom Metazoa; phylum Arthropoda; class Insecta; order Orthoptera; family Morabidae; genus Vandiemenella; species Vandiemenella viatica. Next base: position 11,413,645 of record JARYHS010011408.1, on the reverse strand, counting down.
TGATGGCTTCTGATGGCTGCTTGAAGCTTTCTTCTTATGGGGCATCCCCCATAACTGGCGGCGTGGTCAGGACCACAGTTTGCACACGTCCGCGTTGTTATGATTCCCTCCGCAGCGAACTTGCTTCAGACAGCCAGAAGCTTTATGCCCGAAGCCTTGGCAGCTGAAGCATTGTTGTAACGTTGCAATCGCTCTCCATCGCTGTGACCTCTTGTTGGATTTCAGTATACTGCTATTCATTACTTGGCTGCTGGTTGGGGCGGTGGACTTGGTTGCCTCATGTTTTTCCTGTCTGGTGCAGGGAGTGAGGAGGAATTGTAATCTTGGAGTGTTCCCTCATCCATGTTGCAGGAGTCTTTAGAAGCTGCTTCTTTTTGTGGAATACCCGTTGTTGAATAGCAAGTGTTTTCTTGGAAGTTCATTCTGTATCTTATGTTCCTAGTGTCTAGGAAGTTCTTGATTTCTTCGAGGCCCTCTTGGCTCATACAGGTGACCAACAGCTGGGTTGGCAATGAGCATGTATGCTCCAATGAAGACTCATTCTGATGGGCTTCTCTTGATGGAGGACGATCTTGGTGATGTCTGCTCCTTTCCTGGTGCACGAAGTCCTCGCGGTTTGACGCCAACGAGGCCTTTGCTCCATCACTTCCTCTACTACATTGTTTCTTGGGCTCTAGGGGTTGTGGAGTGTTCGAAGGGAGTCTGCAAAGTACTGCTCCTCCTTGAAGTTCTTGGAAAGGACGAGTGGTAGTTTAACATGGCGGAACCATTCTTTCTTTTTTGAAATGATGGGCTTGGCGTTTAGTGCTTGTGCCGGAATTACTTGCTTGAATTTCTTGAAGCTCTTGCTAGGGATATCCCATGCAAACAGCATTTCCCCGGCTTTGACTCGGAGCTGCACTTAGAGCGGAGATTCGTCGGCGTAATAGAAATTGGAAGAGGACCAATACGCTGCCGTCCGTTGTGGGCCTCATATGAGACCCAGATGGGAGAGCAGTAGAGAGTAGCTTCTGTAGTGGTCCTCAGATGCGTCCGCTGACCGCAGGGTATTTATATGAGCCAGAATCGTGATGCATACATAGTCGGTGACGTGTCATCTCAGTAGAAACTCCGACTTTCAGTCCACTTGATGAAGAAGGTGGGGGAAGCTATCGAAACGTCGTGTATTCCAGAAGAACTTATCCGACAGAACAACCGGGAAGTATTTTTATCCATTGGAGATGATGAACTGGGGTGAAATGCGTATTGGACGATTTTTGGAATACACAGTTTTTTCCGATTTTGATAGAACTTTGCATTCGTATAATTCAAAACAAATAGAAAAAATGCTGTTTACATTTGATTTACAAAAATGTAAGCATCTATTCCTTTCCCCTCTCACCTTAATTCCTGTCACCGTTGATCATACAAACGCATCGCCGCAGCCTACTGAGCCGACAGGGTAGATGCTGTGTGCTTGAAAATCCTTAATGTTCATGGCAAATGTTAACACGACCGGAAGGCGATTCCTTTCCGTTAGAAAAGGCAAGTCATCACCTCTTTCGGGTGTTCGGGGAATAATGCGTGTGTTAAACACAACATCACCCTAATCACTTTGCCAGAAATCAATTTCGGGGGTCCACTGATTACGTGAAGCGTTTTTCGGGAATCTGGATCGCCCCTCCCCCCACTGTGGTGAGATCTGGTGGGACCCGCCCCCCTCTGGTGCGGTGAGATCTCGAGGAACCCCACCCCCCTCCTGCTGACGACCCTGTAATTTTTGGAGACCTTTCATCTAGCTGTAGGGCGGTAAGACTCCCCTAACGTTGTGATCGATGTCGATTGTACTCACTTGTTTGTAGCTCTATTACTAATCACTGGAATCAAAAAGATGACGTCAGATTTCTGTCGACTTCCCTCCCCTTGGAGAGATTTAGTGAGATTTCGCCAAAACCCTCCTCCCCCATTTCACGTCACGTAATTAATAGACACCCCCTTGCATCGTTTCATGGAGAAAAATATAGATGTTAAGATGGTAGCTCATGACCGCACGTCCTGCTCCGATCTACAGCTTGAGTCTCATCACTGTTGTCATCCCAAGGAAGATTTACAAAAATGCATTTACAGAGTGTAGTAAGGAAAAATAGTTCCTTCACATTTTGCTTTTTTCTGTTTATTGTTTTTTTTATTGTATACGGCGTTGAAACGAATAATTCTCGGGTTTTCTGCCGCTTAGTTTCTTTATTTAATTAATCACACAACGTTTCGGTGTCTACCTTCGTTGCATTCATCAGGTTAGCTGTTATGTTTTTTTTTTTATTTTTTTTTTATTATTATTATTATCTTTCATTCCCCTGGCTGAGGGCCAGGGGCGGGCCGGTGGAGAGGATAGTTCTTTTCAGCCACATAGTATTTTACATTTTTCAATATCATGTTTTATTTACTCATTTTGAACTTTACATTTTGTTTTTAGAATTTTTACAACATTATTGGTTTTCAATACATAGAATATAATTATAAACAGTTTATGCAATTTTCCTAGATTAATACAATATAACTAAAATTATAACTAAAATTACATATGTCTAGTTTATTTAATTGATACAATTTAACTAATTTTACATATTTATTTATAGATTTTTTTTTTTTATATATTATCAACTTCAGCTTCTACACAGTGTACCTATAATTTTTTGGATTTTATTTGTCTGTTTGTTCTCGTATCTTTTGCGGTGGACATAATTTCTGGCTTTGCAATTTAGTTTGTTTTGGTTTTCTGGTTGTGTTTATGTTTACACCGGATTTCCGCGTTCTGGCTTGTTGTTGCTGCGTGTGTGATCGGCAGATGTACTCGTTATTTGTCATCTAATTAGTCTTTGTCTAGTCTGCTTCTAATTCATCTTCTTCTTCTTCGTCTACCCACCTAGGTCTTTCGTCCAGATGTGGCGGTAATTGTTCGTTGTGTGTCAGGATGTTTTGTATATCGTCATCTTCTGTCTCTCTGTACATTTTTTCCCGGTTTAGGGCTATTATTTTAGGTGGGTAGATATATTTGAATTTTGGTTTTCTGTTCATGACTGGCTTTACTGTTAGTAGTCTATGCATGTCCGGTCTGTGTGTCATAAGTCTTTGTCCGTATCTTGCTCTGAGCATTGCCAGCCTTGTCTGCAGAGGTGTTATGTTCGCTAGGTCGTACACCAGTTCAGACGGGGTTCTGTAGTCTAGTCTCATGATACTCCGCAGTATTCGTCTTTCTGTCGAGTATAGTCTGTTTGCAGTTGTTTGTGCCATTCCAGCTAATGGTACCGTCGCATATTCTACTATTGGTCTTATGAATGTCTTGTATGTGTGAATTGCTGTTTGGTCGCTGCATCCATAAAAGCGTCCTTGTATCAGTCTGATTAGATTCTGTCGTTTCCTGATTTTGTTTAGAGTCTCTCTTAGGTGAGTTTTCCAGTTTAAGTATTTGTCTAGGTGGATTCCGAGATATTTTGCGTTGTCAGTTAGTGTCAGCCGTTGGTTCCATAGTGTCAGTTGTATGTCTTGTTGTCTTTTCTTGGTTAAGTTTCTGTGTCTGAATAGGATCGTCTGTGTCTTTGCTGGATTTGGCTTGATACGCCACTTGCTCATCCAGTCTTGCAGTCTAGTCAGATACTGTGTAGCGCGTCTATTCACGGTTTCTGTGCTATACGCTGAGCACCAGTAGGCAGTGTCGTCAGCGTATTGAGCTGTTTCCTCGTCTGTTGCGTTTTCGTCTACTGTCGGTCCGTCTGAGCCATATATTATGAAGAGTAGTGGGGAGGGGATTCCTCCCTGGGCCACTCCCGCCTCAGGTGTGAAATCGTCTGATGTCGCGTCGTCGCAGTGTACTGCACATTGTCTTGTCCGTATCTGGAAGTTAATAAGTCTGATTAGTTTACTTGGTATTCCTAGTTTGCTTAGTTTGTAGATTAGTCCGTCGTACCAGATCTTATCGAAAGCCCGTTCGATATCCAGGAACACCGCTAGTGTGCATTTTCCTTTGTTATAGCTTTTGGTTATGTGTGAGGTCAGTCGTAGTAGTGGGTCATTTGTCGAATGGTTCTGCCTGAATCCCGCCTGCGTGCTTGGGATTATATTTTTCTGTTCTACATAGTTTTTTAGTCGGTCAGTAATGATTCTATCAAAAGTCTTCCCAATCACATTTAGTAGCGAAATTGGTCGGTACGAATTTGGGTCTGTCGTCGGTTTGTTTGGTTTTGGTATCATTACAGTTTTTGCTTTTCTCCAGGAAGTTGGTGTCGTCTCATTCGTCAGGCAGTAATTGAAAAGCATAGTTAGTATGGGGACTATTACTGTCATTGGTGCTTTTCTTATGTAGGCCCTGCTGATTCCGTCGGGTCCTGGCGCCGAGTTTCTGCCTGTGTGTATAGCGGTCATTACATCTATGTCTGTTATGTCTCTGGTGACGTCTGATTCTTCCTCCGTCATTACTGTTGGGGTTGTGAGAATGGTTGGTATTTGTCCCTCTACATGTTGTCTAAAGGTTTCGTCAAATAAGTCATTTTCTGGGAATGAGTGAACTTCCTGTAGCGTTTGTCTGAAGGCTTCCGCTTTTAGTCTATTGTTTACTGTAGGGGTGTGGTCAATGATTAAGGTTGTAGGTTTGTCTTGTTTTTGTCCAGTTAGTGTTTGGAATTTGCTCCAAAATTTTTTCCCTTCTCTATAGTCGAGCTTTCTGCAGGTCTCTTCCCATTCTCTTTGTCTGTAGTCTGAGATGATTCTTTTTATTTCATTGTTTAGTCTGTTCCAAACCGGTCGCAATGTCTGGTTGTTTGTGCGTTTTATTTCTCTATATATTCGTCTTTTTTGTTTTACTAATGTAAGTGCTTCTGCTGGAATGGTTGGTTTCCAGTTGTCAATTGTTTTTGTTGGTATTGCTTGGTCAGTCGCTGTCTGTATTGCGTTTTCTATTAGGGTGTTTACACTTTCCATGTCGTCGTTGTCCGTAATTGTCAAAGGAGCTTTCAGCGTCTTGGTGATTATATCACTGTATTTCGTCCAGTCTGCATTTTTTACTAGTTTTATGGTTCTCGTTTCTGGTCGTGGTGGCGGTCCCGGCGCAGCTGTGGTCGTATAAATGATTGGGATGTGGTCGCTCGTTATAGAGTCTTCTAGTCTTTGAAATTGTATTTTATCTGTCAAGCTATTGCTATAAAGAATGTGGTCTGGGGTCGAGTGTCCTTGATGTCCTATGAATGTCGGTCCTCCTGTCTGTAGCCTGCATATGTTTTCAGTGGTCAGTATCTGAAACAGTTGCTGTCCGTTGTTATTATCTTGTGTGTCGTCTAAGTATTGGTGTCTGGCATTTAGGTCTCCCATCATGATAAAGTCTTTGAAAGTCATTAGGTATCTAAGAAAGTTGACAGGTATGTGGTCCCTTGGCGGGCTACTAGTAAGTCCCTGTCACCTCGTCTTGGTATTATTACCATAACCGCTTCCAGATTGTCGTACTGCAGTGGGAGGGGAGCACGCCTAGCTGGAATGTCGTTTCGCACCACTATTGCTACCCCTCCTCTGCCGTCTTGTCTGTGTTTCGTGTGCGTCGTGTAGCCCTTTATTCTGGTTTGTTTATCTGTTTTTGTCCATGTCTCAGTTATCCCGGCAATGTGTATGTTGTTTTTATGGATGCAGCTTGTCAATATGGTTTTACAGTTTCTGAGTCCGCATGCGTTGACAAATAGAAGGTTACTGTTTTGTCTTTCGTCCATTGTGTCAGCAATTTTGGTTGAGTCTGTGTCGCATTGTATTTAATTTAGCTCCAGTAATTTTTTCGGTATTTACTTACAGTGATGTGGAGATTGTTCCCTGTCTGATTTATCTGAAAGTCCTTCCTGTACACCTGCCTGAACACTTGTTTTAGGACTTGTATTATTTCCTTCCTGCGGTCTTGAAAAAGGTTTATTAGTATTGTTGTAGTGGCCCTTATGTAATCATCTTGGTTGTTGTGTTGGTCTACAACTTCGTCGAAAGTTTCTGGCACTGGGGTTGGTTCGTCTATTAGTCTAATTTTTTGTATTGGTTTGTTTGGAAGTGGTTCTTTTGGCCTCATTGGGCATTTGATTGAGAGAGCCGAATGCTCTCCCTGGCAGTTACTGCATGTGGGTTTTTTTTCTGCGGGTTTGTTGCATTTGCTTATATGATGATCGGCTCCGCAGCCAGAGCACTTTGGGGCCTGTGTACAATGCTCAATCCCATGATCAAATGAGTGACATTTGTTGCATTGTCCTGGTTGAGGTGGTGGGGGGTGTGATTCCTCGATTTTGTGGATTTTTCCGAAGATTCTCAAGCCTTCGGTATGTAGTCTGTCAAGAGTTAGTTTGTCATGTGTTAAAATCCTAAAAAGTTTTGTTTCTTTCTGGAGGGCTCGTGAGGAGATTCTCCAAGCTTTGAAGGGGACCATTTGCTGACTTTTCATCTCATTTATGATGTCTTCGTCTGTAATGTCGTAGTCGACACCCTTTGCGACTACGCTGAAGGCTGGTTTATTTTCAGAGGGGGGGGATGGTGGGGTTTTGTTTGTTTCTTAGAAGTCTAGTGGTTACTGTTTTTCCGTGGCAAGACAATATCAGCTTTGTTAGTAAACTGTCCATGTCCTGTCTTGTGCTTTTGACAATTAGGTCGCCATTGCGAGTATAATACATATTGTCAATTGTTTGTTCTGCTCCTTTGTGGTGTCCACGCAGGTCTGTGTAAATCTCTTTGACAGTCACTGCTTTGGGTATTCCCTTGACCATGTATGAATAGAGTTCTGTCGAGTCCTCTAGTTCTGTGTTTTGAGTGACATTGTTGCTGGAGCAGCTCTCAGACGAGCAGCTTGCCCTACGGCTGTTTGTCATTCTGTGTATTGTTGTTCGTCAGTTGTTTTGTGTCCTGTCTAGCTGTCAGTGTTCTCCGCAGAGGAATAGCGTCGTCACCTTTCGTTATCACCGCTGGGTATCAGGGTGACTTCACTCCTATACTACACACCCGCGGGATTCCGAGTTATCAACTCGGGCCCTGAGGTGGATTAATCCCTATTTCTCGGAGGGGCAGAGAGGGTGCTCTGCGCGGAGTCACTGACTAGCTTTGCACCTCAGTAGATCCGTCGTTCCTGAGTAGTTCTGTTCTGTCGTCTCCAGCTGAGGGATGTCTCCGTCCCCAAGGTCGGCGTGCTCCACGTAGTCGCCTCTCTTCAAAGACGTTCTTGTAGAAGTATCCAGGGGTCGCCTCAGTAGAGATCGGGCTGCCTTGTTTTTTCTTGCACAGGTCACAAGGTCTGACTTTGCTTTTTCAGAGATGAGGATGACCTGTGCACTGCTGACGTTTGCTTTTTTGTGATGCGTGACTGTGTCTCCGTAGCGGCCATACTACCATCGTTGCCTTCATCAGGTTAGCTGTTATGTAAACTTACAAAACTTTGAATGCCTCGCGATCGAGTCCTGGTTCCTATAAATAGCCCAATATTGGGGAAAGCTTTGCGAGGCATTCACAGTCCTGTAAGTTTACATAACAGCTAACCTGATGAAGGCAACGATGGTAGTCGCCGAAACGTTGTGTGATCAATTAAATAAAGGAACTAACCGGCAGAAAACCCGAGAATTATTCATTTCATCTATACGCCGGGAAAAGCTTAATTCTCATTCTGCGTTGAAATGTTCTTTCCATTTTTATTGAGATGCAGCACGAACTATTCTGTTTAGTAGATAAAAAGCAGTGTGTTTATGTTGGTACGCTTGGTGCGTGTATCGGAGAGTAGTGTAAGTTTCTCTGGAAAGTCGGTCAGTCGTGGAGATAATAATGTTTGTGGCAGTCCACGAGAGGGAGAAAATGGCGGGCTGAGGCTTGTTTGGTGTGCCTCGCTTGGGTTGTAGAGACGGCACAATTTGTAAAGTGGATTAAAAAGGACATTCAGAGAACTGGATGTGTATATGATAATTGTAAAGAAAAAGTGGTCGTACGAACAGTGTAAAAGTTATCTAAGGAGCACACGGTGAATATATGAGAATTTAAATTCGAATGAAGTGTTTTGACTGTTCAGAGTCCGATGAGAGCATTATCCTGGGTTTTCACTCCTCAAACACAAATCTTGGAAGTTGCAGACGGAGTGTAACCAAATTTACATGAAATTAAGATGAAACACGTGTATCAGGTAAACATACATGTGGCTTGCGGGGAGAAGGAAGAAAAGGAAGTATTATTACCGTGTGAAAAGATAGGTTTTTTTGGACAGAAACTAGTTTTTAGGGTGACAGGTCAGTGCCGTGTTTCCTCATATGTTCAATTTCCTGGTTTTTATTATTGTAAAACATCTTTATATCGATTTGAACTAAAAAGTCATTGCACAAATTCTAAAACTGAGAAAAACTGAATTTTAGGGTCAAAGGGGGCCGCGACTGTTTGGCAGACAGAACAATGGGAATGTGGGACCGATCAAAGGGAACAACTGGATTGACATCCTTCAAATCCCTCGCTGGTACCCCCCAACTATCCACCACCCTGCTCCACCACTACCGCAGGAAGTAAACTCTTCAGAACTACCCGCCATTACAGCGTGGACCGTGAGCAACGGTTTGGCAGACAGATGACGTCGCTTTCGTTCGAATTTATTAGCGAATATGCGAAACTCTTTCATTTCACGAGTGCAATGTAATACTTCTTCCGCCAACCTAATTAGGTATACGATTAGAGAAATAAGATGCCGTACTGATACATTTATGTATTCTTTCTTTCCTCGTTCTATTCGGAACTGGAATGCACAGAATTATGATTGGTGCTTAGCACTCTCTGCCACACAACAATATTTGGGAATTGCAAAGTATGGATGTAGATGTGAGATGGATATGATCGTATGATATGATCTTTCCGAAATTCGAAGGACTCACTTCGAAAACTTTGAGGAATTTCTGTTGAGTACTTACAAGTATTCAGAAGCGACAGAGCTGAATTTGATGTGTTTTAAATAATGACAGGAGATGTTATTCGTCAACTTGCGCGGAGGCTGAAGAAACAACTTGGCGGTGTCTGAAGTCTAAGCCCCTTGTATTACAGGTTTTGTGCAGCTTTTAATTCTATTTCCAGCTTTGCCTGTGACTTTGTCTGCGGAAAGACCTCTGCCAGACAATATTAAATTGATGTATTTATGACGGAACAATTAATATTAACTTTATTATTTCTGAGCGTCTCAATTTCACAGGAAACCTAACCTTAGGGCGCGAATCAATACTTTCAAAACGCAAGTTTTGGTCATGATGTATGTGTGTCACGCCATGACGTCACATTTATGACGTCGGATTATGACGTCACGCTTTTCGCCTCCGTTGCACAACAAACAATGAATGGAGATGTTCGAAGCATCCACGAATAAATTAATTGTCAGAACACTAAAAGAAAAGTACACATTCCGTTGAAATCGGCATATTTATTATTAGTTGCTTTTTGTTAAATAAAATTCGTTCGATACAGATCTTTCTTATACACTCTGGACAGCGATATTATTGTTAGAGTAAGCTAACTAATATTTACACTACATTATCTTCAAGATAATGAACGTTATTTGATTAAAATTGTACTTAGTCAGCGAAGAAACGAATTGCTAAAATACTGCATTCAAGACGTCATTTTTGCTGGTCTTACAAGATATTTATATCCAATGTAAACATTTTATCACTGTTATAATATACTGGAAGGAATGGTTTGCTGAAACACTGAGATAAAGGTATCTACTGCGTTTAAATTAATATATTAATTATTAGTTGCTTTTATTGCTGATGTCACTATGTCAGAAATATGTAAATATTTCCAGTAAGTCAAATTTCGATCGCAATACAATGAATGTATTGCTACGCGGGTAATAACATCAATGAATTTTGAACAGCAATATTAGTAGAAGTTGTGGTTATGTCGAAAAGCAGACAGGGCCAGAATGACAACTGACACACATTTTTTTTTTCTAGAATAATTCTCAATGAATTTAAATTTATTAATAATCTAAGCTGTTTTCATAAGCTCCGAGTTACTGAAGTTGCGGTATTTTTATTCGGATGGAAGTAGTTCCGTATTTATCGTGCTGAGTGATACCTGGATGCGCTATAGCGTAAGGTTTTAGGACTCCTAATTTCTTTTTAATTCAATTGTTTCCTTAAATCTGACATCATTTATTCAGTAGAACTTGCGTCTGTATCGCTGTGTAAACTGCAACCGGAATTCCAAAATATGGGTATGAGAATTACATAACAACAATTCTATTTGCTTAGCCAACCGCAGAGAAATGAATTGTCAGAACACTCCGTTAAACCCGTCATTTTTTACGGGCTTTGAGGGTAGTATGACATAAGCTATTTCCTGTTCACACGCGTTAAAATTCGTAACCTTACGGTTCTTACCCCGTATGAAGAAAGAAATATGGTACTAATCAGGACAGAAAGTATTTTACCTTTTTACTGTCATTGCGTGCATTTTCGACCAAATCTATTCATCCGTTTTTATGTGAGGCGCAAACACAGGAATAGTTCCCAAAATTTACTTTTATTATATGTGTCTTATCGAGGACTGTACTATTGATCTAGATAAAAGTTATCCTGTATTTTAACTGATTACATATTCTATCACTATGCGAAGTTTCGATGAAATGCGTTAGTTGTTTTTTGCGACATGACCGCACAGACAGATCTAAATTTACGGTTTTACATAAGTCTGAATAAAGAGTATTTTACATGTGACCTGGTAACAGAAGCTATCTTCTTGTATGAATTCCTTGAGATCAGTTCATTAATTTTTCCATTATTTGCAGAAAGACATAATATTCAAAATTTACGATTTTTGACACTGCTTTATCATAAGCATATATTGTAATTAGTCTTCGTAAAATAAGTTATATATACAATTATATTATTTAGTATAGATTACTGGTATATTGGATTAGTAAATTTGATTGAGAATTTGAAATTAAATGCTTTTGCACATTTAATTTTGTGTGTTTTTGAGATAGTATGTTACTATCTTAGATTCAATTGTTTGAAAACATACCACAATTCATCGAATGGCTAAACTGCTGATACTAAACAATGTTTTTTGTGTTCGTTGTTCGCAGCTGCTGTCATTATGTTTTTTCTTTCCGAATGTTAACTTCATTTATAAAATGTATGACTGTAACCTGGGATATCTCAAGACATACGCCGTTTCACCCATGAATATAAATCCATATTCCTTTTTGCCTTTAAATGCATCTATTTCTCAATCACTTTTTTCCAGTCAATATTCAATGACTCATTTCTATAAAGCTCTTTAGGACACTTGTGTTCTTAATACGCTTGTTAGTTACCAAATGGATTGTTGCTCTTTTCTTTAAAACTTCAACTTCGTTATTTTAGATTGTTTTCTGAAATGATCTAACATTTATTTCCATTAGAAATTGAGTTTTGAAGAAACCTATCATTATTCAGAGATGGTTAAGTCTATTCATTGTTTCTTAAGCGCGTTTTTCTCATTAGCGAATAAATTGCATTTTATTTTTGCTCATTCTCAATTTTACTGGCGGCTCCTTTTATTTCTGCTAGATGACCCACTTCCAGGCTATTGTTTGGCGGGATATTCCACAGAACAATAGTCGTAATAATTTGCTTTCTCACATTGATTTACCGCATTTTCTTACTACGCATCTGATTCGGCTTTATTTTTGTAGTGCATTGTCGGCGCAGATAAATAATTCTTCTCAGTTCAATATTTAACTGCGATCTCGATTTACAAGTTCCATAAGTGCTTTCCGTAATTGCTTTTCTTTCAGCATTGCCTTAAATTCTCCAGGTTTAATAAACAAAAAAATAAACAAATAATAAAATAAACAAATTCTATATCTCTATTTTACTAAATATAGACATGTTAAAAAATTATAAACAGGAAAAAAGTCTGTAGAATTACGATTTTTTAATGAGGAATCAACTTTATTTTTTTTAAGTATGTTTGTATGTGTCTGTGTAGCTGCAACTTGGAATTAATGGAAAACAAACAAAAATTGCAGGTCTGATTTTGACGGCATATCGAGTTATGTACAGCCGTTTGTTTCCGTGTATAAAATAACATACCTTCCTTTTTGATATGACGTGGAAAAACTCAGAAATTTACTATAAAGTACTGTAGAAATACTATAGTATTGCCGCCACGAAAATGTACATAGTTACCTGTATCTATAAACCGAAAACCAGATATATTGGTGACAGTAAAACTACTGCGCAGAATTCGATGGGGTTTTCACCGTTTTAAAGATTAGAATCTCAGTTGAATGGTTTGGTATGTCTTATGTCTCAGCGTTACATAACGCCAGAGCAGTAAATGAAATTCTGAACGTATGGTGACAAATAACAAAGATGGAAGACTAGATTTTACACACACTGCACTCAACACACAACTGCTCTGACCAAAGCAATAAAATCAGTTTACAATAATAATTATTTTTCACACTAAACAAAACTTGAAATATTGTTGCCTTTATTTTGGGATATTCATTTCTTAAATTCCATAGATGGCCGTATTGAATGCGAGAAACTAATAATTAAAAAACAACAGAGATTTTCTTTGATCATAATCTCCGTCAGCACTATTACAATGTCTCTGACTATTGTGTTTGGCGTTCTGATCACAATAAAATGGCACCGCAGTTTGTAACTCCCTGCAAAAAAATCTAAATTAAAGGATATTTTTTGTTCGTATCACGCTTAGTTCTGAATACTCGATATATAATTTCGAAAACCTGACTATACGGGTACGGAGATTATTTTAATTTTGAGCTCCAGTGCTGGATGAAGTAGTATAATGAGAATATTTTTAGCTTCGGTGGCAGATGAGTCAGCATAATGAGGCGCATCTAATGTTTGATAATGTGAAAACTCGGTCAAAATCGATTCAGCAGTTTTCAGAAAATGGCATACGTAAAATTTTAACTTTGAACAAAAGTTTTAAATTCTGAAAATCCATTCAAAATCTGTATTTTCTGTGCGATGATGGAATAAACAGACAAATTCCGATTACATTCTTATGTATGTGGTATGTATCAATGCGCGTACGGTCCATGTTTTGATTTCGAGCAGCAGATGTAATTAGGTTGAAATGTAACCTGGACTAAAATGAAAACTGACATTCCGTATCAAAGCATCCCAACCACCCCATTCCTTGAACTCTGCTGCTAAGTCACCGTTTAGTTTAGTACCGGAAACAGTGTCGCCAATTATACGGATTTAACTGTAGATCTACGGATTTTTATAAAAAGCTAGGATTTTAGGATTTTGTTACAATATCTACATATTTTTGATACTTTTTACTATTTGTTGATTTTCCTTATATTGGTGTTTTGTTAAACTTTGAGCGTATAGTGTTAATCCGTTACAGAATTGTAAATAATTGTGAAAAGTTTCCTTGTAACCGCTCGTGTGAACCAACGATTGAAACAACGCTCATAATTTGTTTGACTATAGATTTTATAGATCTTAAAAGACCGCAATACAGAACTATCGGCGCACTCTTTATGCAGGGTGACACGCTCGTTGGCTCGGCTTACAGAGCAGTGCCTTCCGAGAAGACTTAATCAATATCCGAGAATCACAGGGGTCGCAGTTTTTAACGTTTCCTGTTACAGAAGAAATGATAAATTTAATGTCAACAAAGAAAATATATGGTCCCTAAATTTAAAAAAAAAAAAAAAAATGTAGGCACAGCAGCAACAATGATGAAAGCGACGCAGTATAAAACATTTTCAGAGATATTTCTTACTTTCAATGCAGAATATTATTTTGTATTTCGAATTTTAAAGACCTGTAAATAAAAGTTATTCTTAATTTTGACTCTCTCTTCAATAATTGTTGTTTCAGTCTTTCAGTTAGCGAGTCTCCAGATTTTTGTACCCAATCTACGGAAATTTTAGCGGCCAACTAAGGATATTCAAAGCCCCGGAAATGGCCGGGACGAAATCAATAAATGTTGGTACGCATGAATCTTTTCAGACGAATAAAAATAGTGCATGGTAGGACTGTTGATAATATATCGATATATCGAAATATCGATATTATTTTAAGAAAATATCGATATTTGTGAAGGATATTTTTAGGAAGATATATCGATATTTCGATACTGAATTCTACATATCGGCGTCGATATTTTTTAAAACAAGTTATCATTTTTCGTTTGCTCTGTATGAAACTATGTCCCTAAAATTTCTGATACACACAGAGATTAGCAAGCTTAAGTAAATCTTACTACGTTTCTATTATTAATTTGGAAGTTACAGGCACCAAGTCTACTCAGATGATGACAACAGTGTAGGCAGCACGAATCGAACGCGAGCCCCTTGTTTGAAATGAGCTTACGCATTGTCCAGGGAAGTCCAACTTGAAATTAGTGTGTTAGCAGGAATGGTGGAAAGTGTAAATAACAAATAGTTGCTAATTAGAAAGCGTGAAAAGTAAGACAACTCTGAATATACTATCAACATACAAAAAAAAAAAACTAAATTTAATACCCAAAAAAATCTTATGAAAAAATTATGTAACTTGGCCATAATGATAGCTAAACTTTGCGTCAACTGTATTGCTTATCTGTCTTAAAAAATACTCAAAACAGATTTGCTTCAAACCTCTTTTGATTTTTATAAATTTTATTATTTTTTATGAAAATTATGGTCAAATTTATAAAAAAAAAATCTACAATCATCACCAAGAGAAACCATTCGAAAGTGAAAACTAGGTAAAGAACAATATCACACATATATTTATCAGTGGACAGTTTTATTTTTACAGGATTTGTTTTTATGAAATTGCATTTATGACAGTGTCGATATATCGATACATCCATAGTTTTTTTCCGATATATCGACATCCGTTATTGATACTTTTCAAAATATCGATATATCGAAAATCCGATATTTTAAAATATATCAACAGGCCTAGTGGCATGTTCATGGTGTTTTAAAACACTTTGCTTCCTGATTTTGAAACAGACGGGAAGTGCAAAATAGCTTTCCTCGACTTGTATTAGATCGTGGTTAGATTCAAACTACAACTGTTGATAATATATCGATATAATTTTTTGAAAATATCGATATTTATGCGTGATATTTTTCACGCCTATATATCGATATTTCGATACTGAAATCTGGATATCGGCTTCAATATTTTAAAAAATAAGTTATCATTTTTCGTTTTATCTGAATGACACTATGTCCCTCAAATTTCTGTTATGCCTAGAGATCAGCAAGCATAAGTAAATGTTACTACGTTTCTATAATTAATTTGGAAGTTATAGGTACCAAGTCAACTCAGATGTTGACAACAGTGTAGGCAAGGCATCGCTCTCCCGGCACGAATCTAACGCGAGCCCATTGTTTGAAATGAGCGTGCGCATTGTCCAGGGAAGTACAACTTGAAATTAGTGTTTTAGCAGGAATAGTGGGAAGTGTAAATAACAAATAGTTGATAATATGAAAAAATTAGAGCTAGAAAAGTAAGACAATTCAGAATAAGCTATGAACATACAAAACATGAAATACCACAAGAGTATCTTGTGAAAAAAAGTTATGTAACTTGGCCATAATGCTATGATAGCTAAACTTTTACCTAAACAAAAGCCTCAACTGTACTGCTTATCAGTCTTAAAAATACACAAAATAAGATTTGCCTCAAACCTCTTTCGAATTTATAAATCTTATTAATTTTTATAAAAATTATGACACTTGTAATAGTCAAATTCTTTTTAAAAAATTCAACAATCACCAAGAGAAACCATTAGAAAGTGAAAAACTGATTAAGAACAAGCTCACACGTCTGTTTATGAGTGGACAACATTATTTTTACAAGGTGTGATTTTATGAAATTTCATTTATAAAAGTATCGATATATCGACACATCGATACTTTTTTCCGATATATCGACAGCCGATATTGATACTTTTTAAAATATCGATATATCGAAAATCCGATATTTAAAAAAAAATCAACAGCCCTAATTGAAACCACTTTTTAATACGTTTGTCTCTGAATTTGTTCAACCTGCCTGCGGCTGAAACATAGCCAGTGTTGGGTGAGTGGCGCCGGCTGGCTAGGCCGCAGCGGGAAGCCCAGATTGCCGGCTCCTCGGGGAGACAGCCTGAATATTTGAAGTGGCAGGCGCGCTGCGGCCGTGTCGCCGTCGGGTAACAGCTAACGCGCTCGTAAATCACAGCCATAACCGTTACCGGGGCGCACGCCGCTGTAAATTCCCCGAGCGGGCGCCTCCTAAGTGTAGCGGGCGTGTAGCGGCGGCAGGGGCAGCAGCTGGCACGTAGAGCCTGACCAGTCTGCCGGGCAGTCGATAGCGGTAATAAAGGCGACAAACGGCGACTCGACTGCGAGAGTCAGTCGCCAGGCTACTGCAAGTACTTACCCAGCAGTGGTTCCTTGTCCTTACTGGTTACTGGTAACTTATACATCCGCACTCTGCAATTCACACAGAACTGTGAGTGGCACAGGGTGCTTTCCGCCAAAACTACTCTCGATTCTCTGCACTCCAATCACCAACGGAATAAATGAAGAAATAATTATAAAGCCATCAGTATTTTTCTTCTCCTCATCCACCTTTTACCAACTTAGGGCCTGTCTCAATAACTTCCCTCCACCTACATCGTCCTTTCCTTTCAGTGCTAAGTTCATGAGGTCCTTCTTAAATAGATCCTTTCATCTTATCCTTGTTCTCCCTCTGGACCTCTTTCCTCCCACAAGCTTTCTTGATGCCTCTTCCTCACCTCTTCTCATGACATTACCGAACCATCTTAATGTTTCCTCTCTCATGACTTAACTAATACTATCCACTCCAACTATTTTTATTTCTCATCATTTCGAAGCCTGTCCCTGAGAGAAGTACCCAATAGCCACTTTAGCACATTCATTTCCATCCTCTTTAGGAAGGCTTCCCATACCTTCATATAGCCACCAGCAGAGCCGTAAAAGTAACAAATTGTGTACCCGTATGTATTCGTTAATAAACCAATCACTACTCGTTACTATCGAATCGGTACTCGTTACGTTTGTCATTTAGTAAAGTAAGTTTAGATAAACTGCTCTGTAAAATAAAATAGAAGTTAAAATATCACGTTTTAAAATAAACGCATTTCATAAATGTTTTGAAAACAATAAAATGTCAGTAAGGTACAATGAATATAAAACTATTCATCTCAAATTGTATATACAAATTTTCTATCCATAAATTATGCACTGTAAATTTTAATGTTAAAGAGAAACAAAACTATAAAATAACTCTTTATGTTGTCGAAATTACTTACCTCGTTACAAAATATCAACACTTAACAGTAAATAATATTAATTATATAAAAATAATGTACGCGACACATGTTTGTACTTACAATTATCATTTGTAACGAAACGAATCAAATCAAAATTCCCAGAAATACGCGACGCTCGATGTTCAAATGTTCGTTCCCTCATTCAGATTCATTTAGTCGCTGGGTGAACCGTTCGCATTTGTTCGTTTGTAGAATCAAACTGAGATCCATACGAGAAATGCGAGTAAAGAAACGAATTTGTGAGAAACGTTTCGGTATTTCGAGTCAGGCGACGTACTCGTTACTCAGTAACGAATACTTACGGTTCGCTGCAGCGTTAGCCGTCAGTACGGAACCTTATTTCCCTGATTTTATCTATCACGTCAATGTGACCCAACTACTTTGAGGCACACTTTTCTTTCAGTCTTCTGACAATTCATTTCTTATCGGATATTTAACTAGATTGAACTGTTATTAAATATCAGGCAACGAAGGCCGTGAAGATGACCAAACTAACATTTCATTATATTAAACTATTGCAAGCCCGTGACAGTTTTATCCGTATCGTCACGGGTCTAGGATAGTTCCAGTTTTTAGGGTCAAAGATTCTGACAGATTGAAGTGATCTGTCCAAATACGAACTTGACTTCTATTTCACCCTCAGGGTTCACTCTCCAAAATTTGAAGAATTCCTGTTTGCTTCGAAAGTATCACGTTGTTTTTGATTGAGGATGCTAAACATTCAGATTGTAATCTTTGGTCATAGTGTCTCTGACGGCCAGAGAACGTAATACAGATCCCAGATTATTATACAGTTGAACAACTCCGAAAAAATGAATTGCCAGAATACTCGATTCGGTAAATAACTCACATCTAATATGATCAAAGAACATTAAACAAAAATAGTCAGTAAAATACGTAAAAAAGAAATAACCGCAATGTATTAACTTTGGTGAAGGAGCAATATTAGCGAAAGGTTTAATTTAATTGAAATTTACCCTAGACAGGAATGACAATTGACATTCGTGATTACAGCAGAGACTATGAGTAGGTTAAGTTTTTAAGTTTTTAATATTTTGCTTTCATTAGCGACATGTTACTGAAAACAGTTCCACCCTTTTTCAGCAATTTTTTAAACTATTAAATGCTACGAAAAGAAATCTTAATGAATGTATTATGACAATTAATTTCGCAGCAGTTGCTTAGCTATTAAATTTTCGAGATTACCTCGAATTTCTTCTAATGATATCTCTGGTCGCTGTTAAAATGCGAGCGAAGGTTGACGCATGGCGTTACCGTTCTCCATCCAATAGCTATCGGTTCAATATCTACCAATATGGTGCTCCATGCCATGAGGAGAGAATTCATCGCATCATTTCCACACAAATAAGCTTGTCTCTTTTTTTTTTATCTGTTTAACGTCTCTCTAACAGCGAGGTCTTTAGAGACGGGAAAGGATGGGGGACAAGGAATGGGAAGGAATTCGGCCATGGCCTATTGAAGGAAGCATCCCTGCATTTTCCTGGAGTGATTTGGTAAACCATGGAAAACCCAAATCTGGATGCCCGGACGGGGATTCGAACCGCCGTCCTCCCGAATGCGAGGCCATAACGCTAACCGTTACACCACCACGTTCGGTAATAAGGTTGTCAGCCACAGCACCAGTATTCCATGATCCTAGCAAAGAGCTAAGCTAAGCAGGGTCGTGAACCAGCAGGTTGGCTGCCCCCTCCTGAATGAGACATACCAGGAGGTCAGAGGTGGAATAGCCAGTTCCTTCCTCCTTACCCAACCTAAACGGTAATACTACCGGCTATCGATGACCTACAGTTTAACGTGGAATCTGAACCACGGAAGCGTTTAGGCGTACTTCACATTACCCAGCAAGCTATGCAGAGGTGAAGGTCGGGTTAAGGGCCTTTCAAATCCCCGCCGAGACAGGGATACGAACAGGGGACCTTTCGATGTCCAGTTAGACTCCTTAAGAACTGAGCCACCAAAGAGTTCATATTATAAAGAATGAATATAAAATTATATATTCATTTATCCCACGAAATGTGACCAGTACAGTTTTATTATACAGTTGAATTATCCAATTACTGCTCGTTGAATTTCGTGGCTGCTAATGAGATAAACCTTATACCACTAATTGGAACCTACCCTCGTTATTTTATCTTCTCGTAGTGCTCATCATCTAAGTAATAAATACTGAAGGATATACATAATGTTTATTTCTCTTCAAAAATATCTCGGAATTCAGTGAATTATGTGCTCACGAACGATATTGGAGACACAAAAAGCCACCCATATACGCAACCGACTTCCAGAAAATGAAGCAATACCAGAAAAATGTGTATACAACTAGCAAACTACCTCACTTCTAAGTAAATTATGAGACAATTAGTGTGAACCTTGCAGTCAGTGTTGACGCACCATTCAGTGGAAATGTTGAAATTAACAAACAATTAGTGACGAGATATCTGGCGCAATGGCCCCAGGCCACTCAACTCAATACGAATGAGGCTAAGTCAAGCAGGGCAGTAGGCCTTGCCTACATTATTCCGAAGGAAAATGTTTCGAGAATCTATAAGCTTCGAGAGAAAGCCATCAAATTTCTCGGCGGAAATGCTGGCCGTTTCAAAAGCCCTGTAATACGGATAACGGTCGCCACAAGGGACCATTCTACTACTAACGGACTCTAAATCATCCCTGCAAAAAATCTTTTCTTTCAGAAATAATTTATTGATAATGAAAATCATATAGACCTGCAGTCAAATCACCAACCTGAGCAAAGAAGTTGTATTTATATGTGGGCCTAAGAGGAAACGAAGAGGCAGACTGCCTAGCAAAAAGTGCTATGAGAAGGGGTGAGGAAGAGACAAAGGTACCAGGTCTAGATATCACAAACTATCTTAAGAAAAAGTGCAGGGAATTGTGGGTAGAGAATGGTCGGAAACATCACAAACGCCACTATGCTTGCATTTGACCCCAGAGGCCAACATCCCAGAGGCAACAAAAAGGCGCTCCGTCAAAAGGACTAATAACTAAAACAGCTAGATTAAAGTTAAACCATGGCTTCTTCCCCTCGCATCTATGCAAAATTAAACAATTGAACCTTAACGGTGTGACTGTGATGAAGATGTAGAATGCGACATTAATCACGTGTCCTTCGGCGGCCAAAAATACTGGAACAACACCATTGAAACACTTTCACAAGAGGGCATCCGGTCACCAATCAACATGAAACATTTACTGGCCACTGAAAATGTTATTATATATCGCGTAATCTTACCATTTATCAGAAATAATATCCTAAAAGTTTAGAAGAGTGCGATTTTACTTGGTAAGGCTGTATGACCAAAACGTTAAGTGCCAATAAATATATAAAAAATATCTTCCTCGTTTTTGCTTACTCGTCCAGTCTAAAACAATCGATTATATTTTGCGGTAATGTCAGCTTTCTCCTTGGCCCCTGTTGTTAATCTGACACCCTAGTGCTGCAGTCTGTGAACTCCTGTTCTATGAACTGTGCCGCTGAATCGCGCGCTGCGGCCGCGGGAGTTCAATTAACAGTTACCCCTGCACGCGACGACCACCACGCCGAATACCCAGTCCAAACCAGCACACGGGCTGGTGGACCGCAGAATGCCGCAGTTAATTTAGACGACATTTCACTAATTATCGGCAAATTTCTGCGTTAATTAAAGATTTCCGAATATGCAAACACATTCGTTTCGTACTGACTGCATTCACTCACATTCAGAAGTCAAAAGTGTGAAATATTCGACAAATTAATAGGCTGCGTATGAAACCAGAAGTGTTTCCAGGGATTCTCTATTTTCGTTTCGCGCAGCTTTTTTGGCTGATAGATTTCCCTTCAAAATTCTGTCTGACTCCAAGCAATACACTTGTTCAAGAGTCTATAGAGGGTTATGTCTGTGAGTGTGTTTAAAATGGTATCACATAAGAACTATCGACAATATTTTGATACAGTTTGTAAGACACCCGGGTCGTATCTTGCGAGGTACGTTGATTCAAATCGAACCCAGCGTGTAACGAGCCGCGCTGTCGCCACGTTACAAGGTGCATTTTTATTATATATGTAATAATATAAGAGTAATTTACATAAATCTTGGGCGACCACGTGAATAGATTTTTGTTGTAATTTTATAAAGTACGCAAGATTCCAAGTGAGGACTGTAATGAAATGGTGAACTTATACAGTGTATCGTAGCAAAGCGAATATTCAAGAATTATTGAGCTATGTAGGCTTGAAGCTAATCTTGGTGTTCCCGAGCCTTGGCGACAAAAAGTCGCGGATTTGGGATTTGCCAGACCACACACCCTGCTCCCTGGGGATGGGCGGTCAACGACGTCACTCTCCTGGCGGGAAAAGCCTGCCGTCCGAAACCCGAATGTTCTCTCGTCCCGGCGAACTTAGCCGAATATGTCCGACCTCTGTTGGATTCTTTGGCCAAATCACATATCGAGGATATCACGTGACATTAGGTGCCGACCTGAAGGTCCAATCAAAATGAGCGTATAACTCAAAATCCTGGGAATTTTTGTTGTATGTGAGCTTCGAGACTACAAGTGGGCGGAGCAAGAAGTTTCCTCGTGGACCGAAGAGCGAGGAGCTGACATTCTAACTTCGATCGCACCAGTCTGAGGTTGACTTGGAAAGTTGACTTCTTTCGCTAACCGCAGCTTGCCTTGCTGGAGCAAGGTTATCACCGCAACACAGCCGGTAATGCGATGATGCGCATTGCCAGACCAGAGATGCCTATAGCCGACTTGTGAGACAATCTCACATATCGTGGGTCCGCTACACTCATCACAGACATCAGACGCAGAACTACAATGGTAATTGATTACGACCAAGCCATGTGATTGTGCATTCCGTGAAACAGAACCCGTAAGCGACTTTGAGAGGATAGGTCCATGTTCTCACTTTGTAATTGTAAAAACCCCTGAGCTAGCGGCATAATTTGCCAGAACTAGTTATTTTCGAATGATATATTGTTCATTCTGGCGCCCATGATTTTCTTTTTAACTGTAAAGTCACAGTATTATGATGCCTTTGTCTGAGGTAGTCATAACTTGTATTTTTCATTGTTTCCAGTTGTCATTATTTCTTGCATTTTGATTCTGAGATATTTAAAAGTAAATATACAATTGTTTGCTTGCCCATGACGGCTAATTGTAACTCTGAGCGTTGCTTTTATGATTTTGCCAATTTGTGTTAATGTTAACGGTAAATTCGCTCAGACTTGTAATCGCCAGTGATAAGAAATAAATGTCATATTGTGACAATTTTTCCTAAATTCCAACTAACGTCGAGATTCTTGCAAGATTAATACATTTTCACTCCTTCATATAAATAAAAATTAAAATCCACAATTATTAATCATAAAGATATGAAATATAATTGTAACGTGGTTTGCCCACCAAGGCACCCACCACAACGCATAAATCATATAAAAAGTTCTGTGAAGTATTTATGTAAAGTTCTAGAAACAGGTTAATTATTTTAAATAGTTCGTTATTGCCGCGGTCGCCAGATGATGTACCAATCCAGTCCTAAGCAGGAAGTGGGTGAATAACTAATAAAAAAGGTCATCAAGTACGTTAACACAAACTTCAGTCCACCATGCGTTTATTGTAAGATCTTAAAATATTGAACTGGCGGGCCACCACCAAATGTCAAATACAAAGGTTGATCGAAACTTCATCATTCAGTAGATTGCAGAGTTATTTAAGAAAAAAGGAAATTTTTAATCGTATCCGCTTTCGAACCTACTTTAATGTCACAGGAATTGTTCTTCTTCACTTCCGCACTATTCTAAACATTTCATATCACAAGCACTGTCCCAGAAGTTCTCTTCTTAATACAAATAAACCGCACAATTACTGCAGCGTCGTTCGCAGCGCAACACGAGCCACCCGCTACCACAATTATGTCACGACTGCACTTGAAACAATGTGTTAATCCGCTACTAAGGTACTACTTGCGGATCGGCGGAAGGTGACTGTGACGTCACAAGTTTCTACAGTATGAAAGCAGAGGAACTATCTTAAGATGTCGGTACGTGTTATTGCTCTGTGTGAATGGAGTAGGAATTGATAATATGTTATTAACGTCAGAAGATAGGCACCAGAATTATTTCATACAATCCCAACCAGATGTTCCTCTCCACCAAAGATAAAAACATTCGAATAAGCCTA
This sequence comes from Vandiemenella viatica, assembly GCA_031002005.1. Classification (NCBI taxonomy): domain Eukaryota; kingdom Metazoa; phylum Arthropoda; class Insecta; order Orthoptera; family Morabidae; genus Vandiemenella; species Vandiemenella viatica. Next base: position 11,390,122 of record JARYHS010011408.1, on the reverse strand, counting down.
TATTTCTCACGTATGAGTAATCTATAGGAACTCCCAACCACAGGGAAACTAAATTAAGTAACTAGCAACTAACTCTTGTAAAGCGAATTGGATTTACTTGTTTATCAATGATGCTATTAACAATAAGCGAGGTTATTACGACACTATATTTTGACCCACCTCATGGAGGCATCGAGACTTCGTAAGTTATTATTTTCTTTTGGTCGCCACAGTTGTGTGATGAACGTACTAAAATGCACTTAAAATTCTCTGTGATTTTAAGTATTCACAAGTTCACAGGAATAAGCAATATGCAAAATACATACACATCGGAAGTATGAAGTTGAACACCGTTTATTCCAACAGTTTATGTCTTACGTTAGTACGCCGAACACCTACTGAAATTAGATATCACTTGTCCGAAGATCACGAGTCTTTCCGAGTGGAAAGTTTAATTTTGTATACTTTCATTCACTTAGTAATACCTTAAATGCCTGTATAACAATTACTAGTGCACATTATCAGCTCTATTTTCACATCGTCTTACGTTAGCGACGTTACGCCAATAGTTGTTTCCCGTCGCGGAAGCGTGTATTAAGTATCCACATGCCTGGATAATTCTTCAGAACACATCACTTCACTTCTGAGCAGCTACCACTTTCCCGCGCTACTGCTATGAGAGCTAACACATGACTGACTGCGAGTCTAGCATAAAGTGGTACTTCTCGCTCTGTGTCGATTATCGATACATCCACAGATACTCTTTAATTGTGGATCGCTAGGTGATTGTAGTTTCACACTCTCCCTTGGTTTCATAAACATATTATTATTTTATTTGTGTAACATAATATCTGAATTATGCTTACAAACTCAAACTCTTTATCGCTGTCTGTCACGCATTTTTGTAAGTTTGAAATGAGAGTACTTTTAATAGGATCCCTGCTTTGCTTTTTAATATAATAGTTTCAGAGTTCTACAAATTTCCTAATTTAATTTTAGTATATTGCGAGAGAATAGTGTTTTTCTAAAGTGAATCGTAATCTAAAGAAATGTTTAGAAGCCACATTTCATTTACTTTTCTAATATCGGGCTTTTCTTCCGTAGAATTACGTGCAGTGGATTAACAAACTATAATACACGGATACTATTCGGTTATGTTTCTACTCAACACTGTTTCCAAAGATCTTAATTCGTCGCAGGCCTGAGAGTGCGACGCGCTCGCTCGCTCGCTTGCTGCATCTTTGCTTGTGTGCGTGTTGTGCGGTCTCTGGATGGCGGCCTCGCTTTGCTCTCCCGTTATTTCCGCTGGGATTCCTTGTCCGGTTGGAAACCGTAAATCCGCGGGACGCTTCTGATTGGACGTGGCGGTCGCAGCCCCGAGAGCTCGATCCAGAGACGCAAACACCAGGCGGCGTCGGAATTAAATTCACCCTCACCCTCCACCGGCACCCGTACAGGCAGGCAAGACGTCAAGAGCACCGACTGCTGATTGATTTCAACCACTTACAGAATTAGTTTTTATGTAATAAATTATCATCATCAGTGCTCTGTTCTGAGGCAGGCTTTCACGTGACTACTCCCCCTGTCTTCTGCCTTTCACCACGTCCCTCTAGCTGCCTTTTTCTCTGATGTTATCAGCACCTCCTTCTTCCTCTCACTCTTCTAATCCTTCCAAGGCGTCTTTTAGCAAAAACTTCCTTCTCAGTGTTGCGGACTTATGTGGTATGGGGGTTATTATGGCCGTGCAGTCCACTTGTGGGCATTATGATTGATTTGGAGGGGTGTTCTTAGAAGCATCTTTGGAATTTAGGCTATCTTCCAGATGGTAACAGATTGTATAATAAAGGGCAACGAGATGTTATTTGTCAGGATAAGGATATTTGACACCACGGCGATCTTTAATATAGCTGGGATCCCGAACTGCTCTAACAGTGATACACTTACAATAGATCTTATCCTGCCGATATATCACAAACTCTTCCACATAATTATCTTAAATAACTTGGGATCTAACCTGACGACTGTAAATGACTGAGGCGACACAACTGATAATTTAAACATACTTTAATTATAAAAGCCTAACCATACATATATCCGCAAATCTGTCTAACTTTATGCTGTAAGTAATTGACACGCAAGCATCGTTACAATGTTACCAACATAGTAAACTGTTATTAAATGAATGACTAGCTTCTTCATACGAATGTAACTGAACCATGGCTTTACTGAATTATTACACGAATGACAGAATAATTAACGATCCTGAATATAACCCTTCATTACCAAATAGTTTATCACGAGGCATTACAACATTATTACAAACAATGGCAAACAACACGTTCAAGTTAATATATCTAACATATTTTATCTAACCGAACAATAACTAACATGAGAAAAGACTATAGGCAAGCATAGCTTGCCAAGTCCCCAAAGGCACACAGACAAGACACAAGTCTTACATCTTGCATGGTGGCTGGCAGAATCGTTACATAATAGAATAGAATCACGCCACGATAGCGTAAGCCATCACGTGCTAGAGGCAAGATGCGTGATCCGCGCAGCAGAAGCACTGACAGTCAGCAGAAAGTCTCGCGTAGACACTGCCCGCTTGCTCTGCTCACTCGAAGCAGCTGACAATAATCACAGAATAAATTACCAAAACTCCCGATTTAAGCCCTAATGCACAGACTGCCCGTTACATCAGCAAGTGTCCAAATGAATTATGACTTGGAGTAGTTTTCTCATTTCTCCAACCCTTTCCAGCACTTCAACATTACTCACTTTATCCACCCAGCTTATCCTCTCCATTCTCCTCCACATTTCAAATGCTTCTAACCGTTTCTCATCTTCTCCCCTCACGTCCACGTCTTTGCCCCATGAAGAGCCGCACTCCCTACAAAACATTTCCCGAGTCTTTTCCTGAACGCTTTATCAGTCAATAGTCACATTTTCCTATTAAACGCTTCCGTCGCTGCTGCAATGTGCGTTTTTACCACTCGGTGGCATCTCAAGTCCTCAATGATTCCAAAATATTTGAAGGATCATACAGGGTTAGTATTAGATAGTCCTATCTGAACCTTTATTAGTTTCCTTCCTTTGCCAATCACCGCACTCTTATTTTTGCTGTATTGTTTTTCATTTTAAACTCTTCACAAACTTCGTGTAGATCAGGGGTGGCTAACCGGGGGCCCGCCTTGAATATTTTTCCGGCCCGCGATATTCATCACACTTTTACGAAATATATTTATTTTATAATGGCCAAAAATGGTGAAAACTAATGCATTAAAAAATAAATTATTTGCGCATCCATATTTTCAATATTTATTTCATTTATATATATATGTTTTTTATATATCACTTTTAGTGTTATATTATAAAGAAGAGCCGCCCGATTCCTGACAGGTATATATAGTTGGAGGGAAAGCGTAAGTGCGAAGTTGAAGGAGTTAGGTTGGGAAGACCTGGAGCACCGAAGGCGCTGCACTCGACAGAATTTTTATTTTTTATTTTTTTTTTAACAACTTTATGTCTCTCAACAGCGAGGTCTTTAGAGACGGGAAAGGATGGGGGGCAAGGAATGGGAAGGAATTCGGCCATGGCCTTTTTAAGGAAGCATCCCGGCATTTGCCTGGAGTGATTTGGGAAACCATGGAAAACCCAAATCTGGATGCCCGGACGGGGATTCGAACCGCCGTCCTCCCGAATGCGAGGCCAGAACGCTAGCCGTTATACCACGCTCGGTGCACTCGACAGAAGCTAATTGAAAAATTCACGACTGACATATTTCAGAATGACTGCAAACAAATATTGCTACCAGCAACATTCATATCTCGGAATGACCGTGAAAATAAGATAAGAGAAATCAGGCCAGAACCGATTCTTTTCAGTATTCATGTTTTCTACGAGCGATTAGGGAATGGAATAGAAAGGATTTACTTAAAATCCGACAGGAGTAGCTTTCGATAAAGCACTCCGGCCATCCTGACCTGGATTTTCCATGGTTCTCCTAGATCACTCCACACGAATGCTGGGATGGTTCCTCACAATAGCCCATGGGCGCTTCCTGCCATATACCGTATATCCCTTCCAAACCATTACCCTTTCGGATAGGTGCAATGCACCCTCCGCCACACACTTTTAGTGAATCGCGGAGTAATAATCTTTATATATATAAAAATCTCGTGTCACGATGTTCGTCCGTGATGAACTCCGAAACTACATAACCGATTTAGATGAAATTTGGCTTAATGTGTGTGATTTAGTCCAACTTAAAAGATAGGATAGTTTTTATCTGTATTATAGACCTCAATATTTATTATTGGCGAAATAAATGTTCATTAAATGTTTGTCATAGGACAATGGTTTGTAATTATTTGTAAGATACCGAGGCTAAGCGGTTTGCTGGCTAAGTGGTTAGGGCGTCTGACTGGAAATGGAAAGGTCCCCGGTTCGAGTCCCTGTCTCGGCGAGGATTTTTATAGACACTTAAACCGGCATTAACCCCCGGCGCAGCATGCTGTGTGAGGTGAAATACGCCAGGACGGTACTGTGGTTCGGATTCGACGTTAAAATGTAGGTCTCCTGTACCAGGAAGGATGGGCGGGCTAGGTAAAGGCGGCTAAGACAGGGGCAGAATGCCCAGCCCGTAGAAACCATGTCACCAGGTCATCACGACCACACGTAATTATCATTATAGTTCCATAAGTTTCTAACAGATGGCGATGTGTGAACTTATCTATACAACACTTGGTTAGCTATGTTGGGTAATCATCCAGTAGATCACGTTCTGTTTCAATTTATTTATGCTACAGTTTATTCCTAACAGATGGCGGTGTGTTAATTTATCGAACCATTCAGTAGATGGCGTTGTATTTCGATTTATTTATGCTACAGTCTATTCCACGCCATATGTGTGAGTTTCTTCAATTTTAATTGTGCTGTGTATTGTGTTATATTTATACTGTATTGTTGTTCATCGTTTGTGTGTCTTTATGCCTAACGACAAAGTAATTGCACACATGAATATAACATTGAAGAAAACGTTACGATAAATTCGAATCGTGTAAGCATTTCTCGCTAACTTATCATTTTTCTTCTTCTTTTTGTTATGGTCAGCTAGACTCCACGTGTCAATTTCAATTCCTCTCCTGTTGTTTTTTCTTTCTTCCTCCCCAGTACTCCTTCATTATTGCACTCCTCTCTACCTTTGAATCCTGCCATATTCAAAGTCTGATATCGAAAAAATTTTTCTTTCCATACGGTTCACTGGTTTTATTTAGTTTCAAATCTTTCTAAACCTCTTGAAAGCCTGGTGTCATCCATGCTATAAATGTATAAAAAAAAATATCATTCTTCTTTTTCTGTTATTTTTTCAATGTTATTTTATATTTCCCCATTAGTTCGTAACTTCCATTTTACTGTATTTTTCAAGGGACCCAAAAATTCCGGTTTCACCACTGTATTATAGTGTCTTATTTTAAGGCTTTCAGAAAGGCACTTTTTGATGTAATTCAAATATTTTTCAGTGAAATGTCGCCAAAGAATCTAACCTCGACAATGCGTGTAGCAGAGAGGCAAGACGCACGACTGTGCCTTCAATACGCCGTGGATATGTACGCCAAGGTTGAAAACAAGCATTTGCGATTTATTCGATACAACCAGGTTGAATTACGATCGGAGGAATACATCCTCTTACGAGATACTGTTATCGGCAATATTTATGAAAATTTAAACGCCAATGATATCGGTAATGCAATTATTTTACCTTCAAGCTACATCGGCAGTTCACGGAACATGCAGGAATATATACAAGATGCGATGACTTACGTACGTATTTATGGTCGTCCAGATTTGTTTATTACATTTACATGTAATCCGAATTGGGAGGAAATACAAACTTTGCTATTACCAGGCCATCAATCAATGCATCGTCATGATGTCACGGCACGTGTGTTTAAACAAAAATTAAAATCATTGATTGATTTAATCGTAAAACATTCAGTTTTAGGTAACACACGTTGCTATCTGTATTTGATTGAGTGGCAAAAGCGAGGTTTGCCTCATTCTCACATTTTGATTTGGCATGAAGTTAAAATCCGTCCAAATAATTTCAGCCGAAATTCCGGACCCATTAATTGATCAAGAATTGTTTGATATTGTTACCAGTCACTCGATCCACGGACCGTGCGGTGCTTTTAACATGACATCGCCATGAATGGAAGGTGGAAAATGTAAGAAGCGTTTTCCAAAGGAATATACGAATGATACTATTACGGATATCGATGGTTATCCGTTGTATCGCCGCAGAAACACTGAGAATGTGTGGCAGAACGAAGAACAAGGGTTTATAGATTACTCTCTGTCAGTAAGAGGTTGCTATGGTAACAGTTGGCTATCAACGAGAGCTAGCGTGAGAGCATAGACACGAGTTGGAACGTGAAGTTATTGATAAAAGAACCTGCAATCTTCGGAGTTAAAAGCATATGATTGAACTTTAATAAATGTTAATTAATCGTCAGACAAGTTTACTCATTATTTAAATAAAAGTTTAATAAAGTAAAAATCAAATCGACACGAACTACAAATGAAAGGTGACATCGGAAGAAAAGCAATATAAAGTAGAACAACAATCTTCATAAAAAAGATAAATACGACCGAACACAAGAAATACGACATGAATTGTGACACGAAATGCGACAAATGGTGGCCAAACATTTACAATGCGAATGTCAAATTCTAGAAACCAAGTTGAAATTGACAATCAGTGGGTCGTACCATACTCACTATTGCTTTCAAAAACGTATAAGGCTCATATTAACGTCGAGTTTTGCAGTTCTGTAAAATCCATTAAGTACGTTTGCAAATATGTTAATAAAGGTAGTGATTTGGCCGTATTTGAAGTTCAAAATGTAAATAAAAATGACGAAATAACACGATACCAAATAGGTAGATACATCAGCAGCAACGAAGCTATCTGGCAAATTTTTAGTTTTCGTATCCATGAAAGAGACCCTTCCATCCAGCATCTTGCAATACATCTTGAAAACTGTCAACGTGTATATTTCACCGAAGAAAATATTTTCCAAAGAATACTTGAGCCACCAAAAACGACAAACCACAAACTGAATTTTTCACATTGTGTCAAAAATCTGATGTGTTCCGCCAATTCGCAAAAACATTATTATACGTATACCGATGTTCCAAGCTATTCTTCATGGAAAAAATTAGTCAAAAAATGGTAGCCACGTAAACAAGGAGAACCACATCCTTCGATCGCAGGCATATTCAAAGCAAAGACTTTACACAGTGCATCCAAAACAACGTGAATGTTTCTTTCAGCGTTTGTTATTGGTGAATGTTCCCGGACCAGCTTCTTTCGAATGTTTACGAACAGTTAATGGTCGAGTGTTCAATACATGTCGAGTGTTCAATACATGTCAAGATGCATATCGCGAGTTGCAGCTGCTGGTAGACGACAATCCTGACACCTGCTGATGCAGCGTTGACAGCCACGCCGAATAGTATTCGTCAAACTGTTTGCAATTATTTTGACAACATGTTATCCAGCACAATCTTCGAGTTTGTGGGAAAAATATAAAAACAGTATGACTGAAGATATAACTGAAATTTCAGTTTATATAAATAAATAAAAAATAATTTATTTATTTATTTTATGAATATCTATTTTTATATAATTTCAATTAAGTAATTTGTAATGAAATGTAAATTAAATTTTTTTATGATCATTTGCCCTTAATTTAAACTTTCCGTAACTCTTTACCAATTAAATTTGAATTTCCAAATCGACTACAATGTTTTTGTCTTTATTAGTGAATATTAATATGACTACTTGAGGAATTTTAGAATAACATTAATCCAAAATACTATAATTAGTAAGTCACAGCAAAGCGTGACCGGGTCAGCTAGTAATAATAATAATATTTCTTTACAATGTGCGATTAGTATCATTATTATTACATTATCTATGTTTACATGTAAGAATAACAGTAAACACAATAATAATAACTCATCATGTTTCAACTTTTCACTCCAAAAAAAGTCTGTAATGCGTCTAAAACTAATATGGGGATATATAACTTTATATGTGGCCCGCGGAGTTATGATACATTTCCAAAGTAGCCTGCAAGATCATTTGAGTTGGCCACCTCTGATCTAGATCTTTCAGCATTCTGTTTAGTTTGTTCGCTTTCTGCCAACATGACCAAAGGATCTGCTAATCTACATCTACATACCTACATATATACTCTGCAATTCACAAAATTGTGGGTGGCAGAGGGTACTCAGCACCAAAGCTAATCTCTTTGCTGTGCATTCCAATCCCTAATGGTATGAGGGAAAAAAGAATTCATATAAGAATCAGTCCGGCACCTTATTTCTCTAATCTTATCTTTCCTGTCCTTCCGACTCAAATAGGTTGGTGGAAGAAGTATTTCACTACACTCAAAAGTGAAAGTGGGAGTACGCATCTTTACCAATAAGTTTAAACGAAACGTGTGTCGTCTATCTACCAGAGACTCCCAACCTAGTCTACTAATCAGTTCTGCGACGCTTTCATAAGGACTGTAGCAAGCGGTCACGAATCGAGCGGCTCTTCTCTGTACTTTCTCTGTATTTTCAATCAGCCTCTTACGAAAGGGATCCCAGATGGCACAACAGTAGTCCAAATGTGGACGCACAAGAGATTTGTACGCTATCTCCTTTGTTTGTTCATTACAATTTTTCAAGATTCGACGTAGGAATCGCAGCCTAGAATTAGCTTTACCTACTAACGAATTAATATGTAAGTCCCATTTCATGTTCCTTTGTACAGTTACATCCAAATATTTCATAGAATCGACCATATCAATAACTGTATTGTTTAATTGGATTCTTAGTTATGCTCATTGTCTTGCACTTTTTACAATTTAGAGTAAGTTGCCACTCAGCGCACCAAGCTTCTTGGTCATCTAAAAATTCTAACAAGTCATAGTACTATAAGAATGGGTGGTAAATGTTGTCTGTACCGACACGTGACTTGAGAGAATTCTTAATAATTATTGTGTTTGTGACAGGGTTTTAGTGCTTTAATAGGAGATGCTACTGCCACAGCGCACGTAATTCTTTATTTTCCTTGTTTTGTTTGAATTGAAAAACATGGATAGTGATGAGAAACCGCTGCTGAGAATCTGGAGTCTCTGTAAGTCGTGCCAGTTGATAGAAACTTTAAAGTACAGGTCAGTCTTCCATGTGGAGATATACGTAGACTGGCACATAACAGTATCTTTTCTTTTAATTATCGGTCACCAACCACAGTAACTCTTCATAGGTTGCTTCATCCATTCTTCCGGATCTTCTCTCAAATCTTCAGTTAAGTTCACTTGAGAATGTATGTTTCTCCGTAAAAACAACTTTTTACTCCGCTTACTCCTACGGCGTCGCTTATGTGTCTGTGGTTTCTTTATTAGCAAACAATAAAATAATGATTCCATTAAAAAAAACCTCTTCTGTTGGCCATATCGTCACAGACGGCTGTCGACACGCTCGGTTTGCACAAGCTTACCTGTACCGTGTGGCCACTCTTCCAGGTTCCGTCTTTTGTACAGTTTTTCACTGCGCAGTTTACCTGCACAAGCAAAACGGAGGGTGTAGCCGGGGCATTACTCTTCTCCCAATGCTGTTTTCTCCCGCCAACTCGTTTGCGACCATTGTTTTTACTTCCTGTTGTAAATGTAGGCTCTGTGACAGGTGTCTTTCCTCACAATCTGCTGATTGAAGGCCAGGGTTGATCACCGTGTCCGTAACTCTGTGACGTCACGTGCTTTGCCTTCGTCACTGGGCTAACGAGGTTACTGTCGTTGTTTAACAATAAGTCTATTCAGTTCTTAGCAACTGGGAATAAACTAATTGTCAGAACACATTTAAATCCACGTTTTAATTATTAGTTGCTTTTTGTTTATTTCCGTTCATGCGATGCAGATTTTTCTTAAACCCTCTATCCAAATATAACGCTTGTGACATTACCATAAGCTAGTGATCCACTATTAAAGAGTATCTGTGCATGTATCGATAGTCGACAGAGCGAGAAGAGACTCGCTGTAAGTCAGTCTAGTTTTAGCTCTCGCAGAAGTATCGCGGGAATTCGGCGATGGTGGCTCCGTGTCTAAGTGTTGTGCTATCCGGACACTTATCATATGAAGTCACACTCTCCCGCCCCAGGACGAAGAAGGCCGGCACTTCTACGCAGAAATCTGCAGAAAAACTGCAGCCACGCAAGCTGGTGCAGTGCTACAGGTGCCAAAAATTCCGTCATCTTGCCAGCAAATGTACACAGCCAGCAAGATGCGTTCGTTGTGGAGGTGGACATTATGTCGCAGAATGCAACCAGCGTCGCGAGGACGCCGTTTGCTGCAACTGCGGCTCTTCACACGCTGCTTCTTATCGCGGTTGCCGAGCTTGGAAGCAGCAACGCAGTAGGAAGAATCCCCATCCGAGTAGCAGGTCACATACGCAGCCCGCAACAAGCCGACAAGAGAGCGGTGTCCGCCCTACTGCTACCACACACTCGACTCACTCACTCACTCACTCGATCGCCATGGCAGACACCGCTGCACCTACTGACGCCACCGAGACGCTGAAAGCCAAGCTGAGGAAGAAGAGGAACAACAAGTTTGCGTTCCCAGGAGAAATCGGCTTCTACGCCGAAGCCTCCTTTCTACCGGCAGGAGCCTCGTAACGCGTCGTTGAAAGCGTCAGACCTGAAGAGTGGTCGATGAAGCTATGGAAACGTCGCCTGGACCGCGGTATCCCCAAGAAATGGAAGTTTTTCATCGCAATCCTACTGGACGATCTGCAATTCTGCTGGGAGGTTCCAACCAGCGACTTCGCCACCTTTGAGATGGTTCTCTCAAGTCAAGAACATAGTCATCTGGCAGAGAAGATTCTCCCAGCGGGAGTCGCAGAGTGGCCGGAAGCGCTAGTGTTTCCGACCCCTCTAGCTAGCGACTTTGACTGGGAGAAGTACGCCGACCTCATAAGGGGACGATTCAAAACGTTCTGTTTTGATTCGACGACCGGCCGTAACTTCCTGACCACTCCGATCAGGAGGTCACCGCAGAAATCAACAGCCTACGCAGTTGAGGGTCCAGTGCCACTCATCTTTGCCCGCTACAGGAGAAACTACACCCGCATTCTGACCAATCTGCATCGCCGCACGAAGCTGCCCCTATTCTGTTGGTCCGACCAACAAGGGATAAAGATTCTGCCGGCCTGCCTCTACGACTTCGAGACGGTTATAGACATCCTACAGAATCGCTCCACCACCCATCACATCATTTTCCATGACGGAGAAGAAGTCAACACCACTGCAGTGGAAAAAGAAGCTCCTGAGAAGCAGAATCCTGAGGGACATAACAACACACTCCCTGTTGTAGCGAGTACCAGCGTTACAACGCCGACCATCGTTGAGAAACCGGCACCACGTAATGCCACAACGCAGATCACAGCAGCGAAGCCGCCCTCACGCAGCCCGGTCCAGTGCTTCAGGTGCCAAAAATTCCGGCACAATGCCAGGGACTGCACTGAACCGGTCAGGTGTGTCCGTTGCGGAGGAGGACATATTCTTGCAGACTGCAAAATACCCCAAGATGAGCCAGTCTGCTGCAACTGCGGATCCAAGCACGCAGCTTCCTTCCGCGGTTGTGACATGTGGAAGCAGCAACTGCGCAAGACTCGGCAGCACCGGAGTCCAAGGCTCCATATGCAGCCCGCACCAAGTCGAGAAGTGAGCAAGACACGCCCACAGCAGCGGCAGTCGAGTTACGGATCGCCACAGCAGTGACGAGTTCCTCTTCACCATCCGGCAACAAGACAGAAGAAGAAGCCGGAGCCTCAAAAGTTCGATAGAGCTCACACCAGCCACTTCTACACCTGCCAAGTTCCAGGACAGCGAGAAGACCGACTGGATGCCCTCATCGATCTACTCAATAACCTCTTCAACCACCTGGCTTCAAAGGAAGACTTGCGAAACACGCCGCGGCAGCCCTAAGGGCACCTCAGCAAAAACGGATGACCATTTCTGGGATGGCAGATGCGCCGGCATTCCATCTTGTAAAGAAACATCATTTGAAGACGACAACAATCATCTAACTTACACCACCGAGAAGCCACACCAACAGAGAAGTTGTGCATCACCCAAATATTTCTGGAGGCAATGTCTTCGGACAACATCCTCCTCCCCCACCTGCCTACTAAGATATAGGCAGTGACGGTGCTGTGCTGCTACTGCTACCACACGGCCCGAGGAGCGCCGGAAGTTGAGCAGCTTCCCGCTAACAGGACGACAACAGAACAGGGCCGTGCCAGCGGAGACGACTAGGCATCACGCGGATTACACCAGACGGCGGCCACCAAAGAGTCAACCCAGGCAGAAGATCACCGGCAGAGAATCATGCGACCACACCACCCGTCAATCATCCGACCAAAGAGAAGAAAGGTTGGATTCACTCATCACCCATCTCACAAGGCTTGTAAATCACCTCACATCAAAAGAAGACACCTCTGCCCCCTTGAGGCAGCATTAATGGAACGACACAAAATGCGGCCAACCACTTTTGAGGAAGAAGGTCGCGGTGGCACCCACTCAGTTCAAGAAAACATCGACAGCCAAAAGCGACGACAAACCAACAGAGAAGAAATGCCCCATCAAAATGAAGCTGGAGTAAATGTCTAGCGACAGCACACTCCACCCTACTCTGCTCAACGGAGCAGTAATTGGCTGTGGCTGCTGCACTTTTGTATACGTAATACGCGCTTCCGCGTCGGAAAGAAATGTTGGCTTTAGCGCCCGCAACGTCAGACAAGCCAGGTGATATAAAACAGTATAAATACGTTCATGGAGAGCGTGTAATGTGTGATAGTAGACTAGTGATTGTTGTCAAGATATTAACTAATTGTACCACTGATTGAATAGACGTATTCTGAATTAAAATTTCCGCTCGGAAGGACTTGTGATCGTCGGATAAATGATATTTAATTTCGGTTGGTGGTCGGCGAATTAATGTTAGTCATAAACTGTTAGAATAAAAGTGTTTGCCAGCACACTTTATATGTAGCGTATATTTTATGTAGCGTTTCCCTGTGAACTTGTGAATCCTCAAAATCCCAGAGGACTGTAAGTACATACTAATACGTTAAACCATCCAATCGTGGCGACCGCTTTAAAAAATAATGATTAACAAAGTCTTGATGCAACCATTAGGTGGGTCAAAATATAACATAGTAGTGACTGTCATTTTATAAACCAAGTAAAGAGCAGAAGTTTTACAAGCTGTTACAGTGAGCTAATAAATATCAACAACATTACATCGCTTTCAGTGTCACGAGCGTCATTTATCAGCGATTATATTTAGCTAAGCAGCTGCGAGGGAATCAAATGCGATGTTATTGTGTGAGTTGTTTGGTTTACTTCCAGTTTATAGCAGGTGCGCTAGCCTTTATATGTAAGAATCTCATCGCGGAAAAGTATCACACCACAATGCATGCTGCGAAGGAACGAAGTCTAGTGCTGCGAGTGTTTCGCGACGAACTGGGGTTGTGGTGCTCAGAGCTGGTGGCGTCTGGTCGCAGACGTGTCCGCCGTCAGTCGAGCCGTGACAAGCTGACCCTAATGACGCGACACGAGCCCCTGGAACCCTGCCAGCGGCGGAGACACCGATCCAGAACAGACACAACCCGCAGAGAAGCAACCACCGAACCGAGCGTGGTGGGTGAACGGTTAACGTTCTGGCCTCGCATTCAGGAGGACGCCGGTTCGAATCGCCGTCCAGGCATCCAGATTTGGGTTTTCCATGGTTTCCCCAAATCACTCCAGGCGAATTCCTGGATGCTTCCTTTTTAAAAAAAGGCCATGGCCGAATTCCTTCTAGTTCCTTGTCCCCAGTCCCATCCCGCCTCTAATTTTAATGCTTCTCTTCTGGCACTGTAATACGTCTTCATTCTTTCAACTTACTTTTGTTCTGCCTCTCTATTGTACAGATATTATTTTATTTCTTCTTCACCTTCTGCTGGAAACACTTGAAAATTAATGGATGTTATCAAAATTAACCTTTTCTTGTGTCATCGTTTTTTTTTTGTGTTATCCTTTTTTTCTTCTCCTTACATTTCTCTACTAGCTGTACCCGAGTTTTGTTCGCGTAGTGTTTGAGATTTCTGCTGTTAATTAAATGTAATTGATATGTGAGCGCTTGCTCCGGTGACCATTTTCCTACACTCAAATTTCTCCCTTTTGCACTTTTCATCTGCCCTTACTAATTTCAACTTTCTTTCGGCGTTTTTAGTATAATGTTCATCACAACAAATATAATGTCTAGTGGACAGCGGCAGCTGTGACTGCGGAAGCGAGGGCACTCCGGAACATGTTGTATGGGAGTGTGTTTCGACAGCGGAACAAAGAGCGCCATACCAGCAAGTACACAGACGGAAAAAAAAATCCCAACACCAAGAAAAAATTATTGTAGAGTAATGAAATTTGGACAATGCATTTGTCAAGTTAACATGTTTAATTGATTAAATTTTCAAGATCACAGGTTAATTTAAGCTCAAGAAAATGCATTTCAAATGTGAAATACTGTTAAATTAATAGCCGGTGTAACCTCCAGAATTTTGAATGCAAGCCTGCAAACGTGAATGCATTGTGTCATACAGGTTTCGAATGTCACTTTGTGGTATGGAGTTCCATGCTTGTTGTACTTGTGCTGTCAATACTGGGACGGTCAGTGCTGGCTGTGGATGATGCTGGAGTTGTCGTCCAATGATATCCCATACGTGTTCAATTGGAGACAGATCTGGTGATCTCGCAGGCCAAGGTAACATGTCGACACTCTGTAGAGCACGTTGCGAGACAACAGCGGTATGAGGGCGAGCGTTATCCTGTTGAAAAACTCCCCCTTGAATGCTGTTCATGAATGGCAGCACTACAGGTTGAATTACCAGACTGACGTACAAATTTGCAGTCAGTGTGTTTGGTATAACCACAAGAGTGCTCCTGCTGTCATAGGAAATTGCTCCCCAGACCATGACTCCAGGTGTAGGTCCAGTGTGTCTAGGCCGCAGACAGTTTGGTTGCAGGCGTTCCCCTGGCCTCCTTCTGACCAACACTCGGCCATCACTGGCACCAAGGCAGAACCTGCTTTCATCAGAAAACACAACAGATCTCCACTCCGTCCTCCAATGAGCTCTGGCTTGACACCACTGGAGTCGCAAACGGCGATGGCTTGTAGTCAGTGGAATGCACGCTACAGGGCGCCTGGCTCGGAGCTGTCCTTGAAGTAACCGATTTCTAACAGTTCGTTGTGTCACTGTGGTACCAACTGCAGCTCGAATTTCTGCCGCAGACGCAGTACGATGCGCCACAGCTGTACGCCGAATACGGCGGTCTTCCCTCTCAGTAGTGCCACGTGGCCTCCCGGAACCCGGTCTTCTTGAGGCAGTACCATCCCTTGACCACTGCACCCAACAATCATGCACAGTGGATACATTCCGGCCAAGTCTTTCTGCAATATCGCGAAAAGAAAATCCACCTTCTCGTAGCCCTATTACACGACCTCGTTCAAACTCGGTGAGCTGTTGATAATGGCTTCTTCGTCTTCTTAAAGGCATTCTTGGCTAACATCAACTCACTATGTCAAATCTCAGCGGTAAATAACGTTCACAAACTTTACAGCGCGTATTTAAAGCAAACCTGATTTGCAAGCTCTGAGTAGCGCTACTAGCGCCACACTTATGCGCGAAGCGCGAAATTTGAATCGATGTCATCTTTCAGATGTATAAACACGCCTACCAAATTTCGTTTATCTAACACAAGTCTTTCTTGGTGTTGGGATTTTTTTTCCGTCTGTGTATTACAGTGCAGGCGAATTTCTGACATATTGCGTGACCGGGAATTATGGTACTTTCTTGATGCAGCTTGCCATCTGGCCTCATAAGCAGCCAAAGAAAGGTTCTTGGCACTTAGCAGCAGTCTCAACTGGCGGAAACAGTTTCAACCGACAGCGACCAAAGAGCGAGCAGTGATCATTCCTGAAGATACAAACTCCCGATGGGTCGAAGGAGGACACCTCTACTTCCAGGAGTTATCTCCTGAGGGAGGTAAGTTACTCCGAAGTGTCTGTGCCGGGAGTAAGTGTGTAAAAGTGTCAAAGCGAGAAACAGTGATACAACAGTGCAGTAAATGATTTGTGTATACGAATGTTTCTATATTTAATTATATATGGCAGTATCTGATTGTAAAGGTATGTTACTCAAATTACTAATTTATATACATATATATAATATATATACTCATAAAAAATACTAACACCTATCAAATATATTCTTACACATTGTTAATTTAATTACGTAACTAACTTTCGTGAAACTTGATAAGTATATGTATCACAATCTAGTCTTACATCCTGAACAATATCAGCTATTTTCAAACTAGAATTTTATATTATGTATTTCTTGTAATATATTGGAAATATGGATCCCGAGTAGGGCTATTTCGTATCAGGATATAAAAAAATAAAAAAATAATGTTCATCAATTCTCTTTTGTATTTTATTCGAATCCCTGACCCCTGACACACGAAAGAAACTCTTCCCTTATCCTTACTCCTGAAATCTAGTCGTACTCATGGTTACGTTTTCCCTTCCCCCTTCTCTTAGTCACCAGAGTCGTTCCACACCTCATCACCAATATACTCCTCGTAAATAATTTTCGTCACGCTTTTCCTGCTTTCCAGTTCCTTTTCCATATCAGTTGCTGATTGCGTCTAGTGGTAATTTCCAGAGACAAATCTAGCAGCCCTTCTTTGTACTCCCTCCAAACTGCTGTATTTGTTACCCATACACACCACCGTATTCAAACAATGGTCTGACCAAAGATTTGTAACCCAGTTTCCTTAATTCAGAAGCTCCTATTGATATGTTGGCTGGGTAGATAAAAGCAGACAAGTTCGTTTTCTTGGACCTCGTTGTCTCCTTCTGAATTTGTATTGTACGCAACAGTTTAATCGCGTATGAGTGCATCATATGTTTCTACATCTTTTCGAAGCTACCACCAATTGTGAAAGTTGATATTACTTCATGATCCACAGCGATATTTCAATATTGTTTACGTGGTTTCTCGGCGAGTAATATTTTACTGGGTGCTGTCTGACGTGTACATTGCTTTACGTCTCTTAACAGCGAGGTCTTTAGAGACGGGCAAGGATGGGGGCAAGGAATGGGAAGGAATTCGGCCATGGCCTTTTAAAGGAAGCATCCCGGCATTTGCCTGTAGTGATTTGGGATACCATGGAAAACCCAAATCTGGATGCCCGGACGGGAATTCGAACCACTGTTCTCCCGAATGGCGAGGCCAGAACGTTAACCGTTACACCACCAATCTCGGTACGTGTACATTTAGTCGACGTTTATAAACTGTGATGAGAACTTCCCAACAGAAACGCAGATTCGAAGATACAGTATCATTGACGCATTTAGTGATAAGCTTTTCAGCTGCGAGAAATCTCCAACAGACAATATTAAATAGAAACACTAGCGGTTTTGCTATCTTTGTCATAAACGAAATATAGTATCATGAAGGAAATAAGAATGCTGAAAATCATAAATGGGCTGGTGCAGATAATATTACTACAGATATCTTAAAGATAGCCAGATGTGTCATTGTACCTTATCTTGAAATATTATTTAAATTGAGTCTGGATACTTGCTGCTTACCACAGGACTGGAAAAAGTGTGATAGTAGTGCCGGTATATAAAGGAGGGAGGAGAATAGAGTCGAAAATTATAGGCCGATCAGTTTGACATCAGTGGTAGGTAAATTAATGGAAAGATTGATATGCAACCACACCAGAAAAATATGTGAAAAGCGTAAGTGGGTTTCAAGTAGACAACGTGGCTTTAGACAAGGATATTCATGCGAATCTCAGTTGGTGGGATATATGCAATATATTTCAGATGAAATGGACAAGGGAGGCCAAATTGATAGTGTAGCACTAGATCTTTCAAACGCTTTGATAGAGTGAGCCATAAAATGGTAATAAATAAAGTAAAACTATTGGAGTGGATGAGAAAGTTATTTGCTGGATCGAAGAATTCTTAAAAGATAGAAAGCAGAAAGTTAGGATAGAAATGAAGTATCAAAAGAAGTGGAAGTAACAATGGGAGTGCCACCGGTTAGCGTATTGGGACCATTGCTATTCATTATTCTAATGAATAATTGTGTTGATTGTTTACTATCAGAAATCAGATTGTTTGCAGATGATATATTGCTTTATAAAAGGATCAAATACAGGACTTGGAGAGGGTGCAAAAAAGGGCTGCTAGATCTGTTTCTGGAAATTACCGCAGAATGCAATCAATAACAGATATGATGGGATTCATTGGAAGACAGGAGGAGTGTGTAGAGGGTCATGGGGTTGTACAAGGTGTATATTGGTGATGAGGCACCGAGAGATATTGGTGTCAGAATTAAATGTAATGCATGGAAGCGAAAAGATGACCATGACCACAAGCTGGCACTCGATTTCAGGCACAAGGGTGTAGGAAGGTTCTCTTCATAGGTAACGGTGTCAGGTATTGGAATAAGCTACCAAGATAAATGATGAATAATTTACCAAACGTTGAAAGAATTAAACCTAAAATTTGCAGAGGGAAAATTTAGTTGGGTTTAGGAAAGTGAGAATAAGGGTGGTAGGTTAATTGCTACCGGAGCGTTCGCTCCATTATAATTTAATCAAATATATAATATTTGGTACTAGTCATGATTAAAAATATCTTATACGTCATCATATGTCATCAGGAAGTATATTGTAATCGGGATAAAAAAAATGTATTCTGTATCCTAACCGAAGATCGATATGTCCCCAGTTCGAATCCCTGTCTTGGCGTCGATTTTCGTAACCTGATAACTCAACCTTCACCTCAGGCACAGCTTGCTGTGTAATGTGAATTTCGACAGAACGCTTCCGTGGTTTGGATTCCACGTTAAACTGTAGGTCCCCTGGACCTGCTATCACTATCGGGTTAAGATAAGGTGCTACAACAAGGGTGGAATGCATCGCCAGGTCGTTACGACCAGAAGGATATATTATTATCACTGGTGACGTAAGCTTCGTGAAGTTTCTGTGAAATCAAGCTCAACTGGGCAGGACAAATTGGCAGATAGTCAGAAAACGTTATCAAAATCCTTCACCTGTTGGAATGAGTGATGAGGGGATGTACTAGAGTGGTAAGGGAGCTGGGTTACAAAACATTGGTCAGTCCACTGTTTATATATGGTGATGTAGTAGGCGACCCACAATTTTGAGTATCAAATAGAGGAGTTGGAGGGTTTTCAAAGAAGGCTGCCAGATTTGTCTCTGAAAATTACCACAAGACACACATCAGTAAGCGATATGACAAAAGAGGTGAAATGGAATTCATTGGAGGATAGAAGGAGGGTGAAGAGAATGATGGGAGTGTACAAGGGGTATATTGTTCTTGTGGCATAGAAACATACAGGTTGGAGGATTAACAGACTAGCGTTGAATGGTAAAGACCAGATCACAAGCTGAAACTTGATTTCAGGCATAAGGGTGTGGGAAAAGTTTCTTTGTAGGGAAGGGTGCAAGTGATAGGAATTAATTACGAGGAGAATTGATGATTAATCTACCAAAAAACACTGAAGTTCACATTAGTAGAGGGCAAAAGTAGGTCGAAGAGAAAGCTGAAAGAAGGGGGTGTGTATATCTCACCGCGGTTGATATCTTATCACTATATATTTACATGTATTTGAGTGGGTGTATATACATATTATGCTGTTTTTTTTTTTTTTTTTTTTTTTTTTTTTTTTTTAAATTTAATGGCATTTGGCAACGAAGGCCATACAGCCAGCTCAATGTAATTTTGTAGTTTCTCAGTGTATAAGTCATCATCCAGTATATATTGTATTTTCCAATGTATGGACGCCACAGGACGGACAGGACATTCACACAGACACACAACACTTAAACATCCATGCCCGTGGCCGGATTCGAACCGGCGGCCTTCGGCACGCGGAGCTAGATATTATGCTGTTCTTTGTCAGTTTGTATGTAATAGGACTGTTGATAATATATGGATATATCGAAATGTCGATATTCTTTTCTGAAAATATCGATATTTATGAGTGATATTTTTTGGACGATATATCGACATTTCGATACTGAAATCTGGATACCGGCTTCGCTATTTTTTTAAATATGTTATTATTTTTCGTTTGCTCTGAATGACACTATGTCCAGAAAATTTCTGGAACACATAGAGATCAGCAAGCTTAGTAAATCTTACTACGTTACTATAATTAATTTGGAAGTTATAGGTACCTAGTCTACTCACATGATGACAACAGTGAAGGCAAGGCATCGCTGGCCCAGCACGAATCGAACGCGAGCTTATTGTTTTAAATGAACGTTGGCATTGCACAGGGAAGTCCAGTGTGTTAGCAGAAATAGTGGGAAGTGTAAATAACAAACAGTTTCTAATTTAGAGCAAGAAAAGTAATACAACTCAGAATAAGCTATCAACATAGAAAACTAAATGAAATACCACAAAAAATCTTATGAAAAAAAGTTAAGTAACTTGGCCATCAATGTAATCCTATGATAGCTAAACTTCTACCTAAATAAATGCGTCAATCTTAAAAATACACAAAATGAGATTTGCCTGCGAACCCTCTTTCGAGTTTTATAAATTTCTATAAAATTATTACACGGATAATGGTCAATTTTTAAAAAAGAAAATCAAGAATCAAGAGAAACCATTCGAAAATGAAAACTTGATTCAGAACAAAATCACACTTCTATTTATCATTGGACAGTCCTAACTTTAATAAAGTTTGATTTCATGAAATTGCATTTATGAAAATTTCGAGTATATCGATACTTTTTTCCGATATATCGACAGCCGATATTAATACTTTTTAAAATATGGATATATCGAAAATCCGATATTTTTAAAAATATCAACAGCCCTAGTTTGTAATAGATCCCAGTAGTTTATAATATAGAACACTAAAAAGATCGAGTAGTATACAATGAACAGTATTTTACCATTCAGGGAGCGGAAACTGATGTTTCAACTATCTGCACTGCGCTGTGCCTTAGTGAGGAGGGATTACAGCGCTGGACGCTCAGACGCCTGTGCTCACCTCGCTGTTGTTTGCTAACACTGACGAGGAAACAGAACCCCTCGCTCGCCGCCCCTCAAGCTCTCGACTCATGATATCGAGGAATTTGCAATTCAGCAAGCAAGTGTGTTAGCAGTGAGTTAGTGACGGAACAGTCAGACTAATTGAGCCTGCTGAATCACAGCGCTCCAAAATAAACCAGACACGCTTTAAACTCACCTGCGAGAGATTAAGCGTGACGCGAAAAATAACATCCGACACCATCCCTGACGCGATCGAGTCTTGATGGGTCAGCAGCAGAATGAGGGTTACGAAAACACGGCGTTCTGCTGACGTCATCTCTCGTCTTCATCAGGCACGTCTGCTCTGGGAAAGACCAGAAGGAGAAACAAAGATCCTGCAGAGCAAACAATATATCATCGCAGGAATGCAATCAGTGACAGATACGATAAAGGAGCTGGAATGGGATTCATTGCAAGACAGGAGGAGATGAGAGAGGGTCATGGAGTTTACAGAGGCGTTATACTGGCGATGAGGCATGGAAGAATATTGGCGTAGGTATGAAAAGTAGTGCATGAAGCGAAAAAGATGACCATAGACCACAAGCCGGCACTCGATTTCAGGCACAAGGGTGTGGGAAGATTCTCTTTTTTAGGTAAGGGTGTCAGGGATTGGAATGAGTTACCAAGAGAAATGACGAATAATTTACCTAAAACGTTGAAAGAATTTAAAGATAAAATTGTTGAGGGCAAATGTAAGTTGGCTGCAGGATAGGGGGAAGATGGGTGTGTAGGGAAATTGCCACCGGAGCCTGTGCTCCATTGCAATTAAATTAATTAAATTAAATGAAGAGTTTGAAGCATCCCAGAACTCTGTACATTTACTTACCCTCTTCAACACGTTAGGTTGGTGGAAGATTCTCCTTGTAAAATTTTTAAACTGGTGTGGGTGTCCCCTTGCATTTCCCACTGGTGGAAGTGTATTTAGGTCTTCATTGTTGATGACTTTTTTTTTACTATGGCTTTACGAGTTGTCGAGGTCATTAGAGGAGGGATTAGTCTGGGGACAAGGAACGGGAAGGAATTCGGACCATGCCTTGTAGCGATTTGGGAAACCATGGAAAACCGAAATCAGGACGGGGATTCGAACCGCCGTCCTCCCGAATGCGAGGCCAGAACGCTAAACCGCTCAGCCACCGCACTCGGTTTGATGACTGTGTTGGTGGGTGTGTTCTATGTAGAACACTCGGCATTGAAGAGATCATAACCGCCAAAACCCTAGACGTTTGGGACGTTATTTCATCTTGATTTCGCCACTTGTTGAGACACCCCCCACAGCACAGCTCGAACACCCGACAAGTCGCGCAGTTTCCGAAATACTCGCGCCGAGCCTCCGGGCCATCCACAATCCTCCCTCGGTCAAACTCAGATAGTTCGCGAGCCTTCCCCAGTCTAAATACGAATAGCGCGCTCACTCATATACTACATGCACCGTGCGTGTGTCTAACTAGCGTTATTCCTCGTTAGGTGTCGCCTGCTTTCGCTGGACGCGTTTATATCGATAGTGGTTGGTGGTCATAATGCTCTGGCAGATCAGTGTATGCCAACACATGAAATTGGATACTGATCCGCGTTCGTACAAAACTATCGAATTTGTGCTTAAAATTGATACTTAAAATAAAATATCGATTTTGGTACGATGTATCGACAGTAAATATTCGACGGTAATATCGATTAATTTATTAATTTATATCAATATTTCGAAGAAAACGACTTTTCGATGTATCGAATATATCGATACATCGATACATCGATATATCGATACATAGATACATGTAGCCTAGCATACCCGACTCGTGGCCAGCTAGCTGGACTGGGTGTGCCAGTGAGGGCTGTGCGGGGCTCAGGTGCGCAGGGTGCTCGTTCATCAGACGGGCGCTGGGAACACCTGAGGCAGGTGGGAAAACTCGTTAAAACTTCGCCCGCCGCTCCGCCGCGTTTCTTCTCATGTCTTAATGAATGGAAAATTAGACTTCACTTAATTTAACCAAAGTTTTACTTCACATGTTTTTCGCCTTAACGGGTACGCGTCTCTCACTGTCTCAGCTCTTTCTCGAGACACCGGAAGACAGCTCGAGCTATGGGAGTAATCTCTGCTGCTCATTGCAACACTTTACTAGGGTCAGGAGAAACATGACGACCTGGCGCGGAAAGACTGTGTTTATTAGTTCAAAAGTTCATTTATATACTTTATTATTAAAGGTGCAACATCCAGTAAATGGACAGGGCATATGTTGGTGATGGGGCTTGGAGGGATATTGGTCAAAGAATTAGGAATAGTGCATGGAAGGGGAAAGGCGACATGACCACAAGCTGGCGCTCGATTTCATGCTTAAAGGAGTGGGAAAATTTTCTTTTGTTGGTAAGGGTATCAGGGGATTGGAACAAATTGACAAGTAAAGTGACGAATAATTTATCAAAACTGGTTAATGAATTTAAAATTAAAATTTGTAAATTGGAAAAGTAAGTGGAGGAGGAATGAATTTAGCACTCCAATATATATATATATATATATATAGATAGATAGATAGATAGATAGATAGATAGATAGATAGATAGATAGATAGATAGATAGATAGATAGATAGATAGATAGATAGATAGATAAATATGTTCACTTTGATCCCATGTGAGAATAATCTCGGGGATGTGGAACAGTACATACACTTATTAGTAATGTCAATATTACTATATAATTGATAATATTATATATTGACAAGAAGTTAGTTACGACCCATTAGTATAACCAATATTTCCTGTAATCTACAAATACAATCCCGAGTTAGTTAATAATTATTATGTGGAACAGTGTATAAACTTGTTACCACCATCTAACAACCAGTTATTTTCTTACCAACCAGTTTCCACAACTCATAAGCAGTCAATTACTTAAAAACCTGTTAGTATCGTAATTTTTTACAGCAGTTTTTTGAGTGCATGCTATCCCATGTTAGTTACCATATATGAGTGAAATTTTGTAAACAGTGTAATTACTTCATTTGTCAAAAGTTTCTACAGAAAGAAAAAACCATATATCATTTTAGTAATTGTGGACAACTTTGTCACCTTCCCCTTCCATACACCATATATACTATTTTATCAGTCATTCCTAGTTACCAAATTCCAAGAAGAAAATTCTTTCACAGAGTAAAATGGATTCTGAAGCAGAAACTCTTTCAGTTTGGACTTAAAGTAGTTGGGTTTTTGTAGATAACATTTAATTTCTGTTGGTAAGACACTGAATAATGAAGCTCCGGTAAATGTTAACCCATTCTGTACAATTGACAGTGATTTGTAATCCTTGTGAATATTATATTTATTCCTAGTATTATGGCTATGTATGTCAGCATTAAGATTGAAGTGTCAGGATTTTCCACTACAAATGATAGTATGGAGTATACATACTGTGCTGGCATTGTTAGTACACCCAGGTTTTTAAATAGATTTCTGCACAACGTCTGTGGGCTTGCTCCACAAATACGTAGTTCTTATAGCACGTTTTTGCAATTTAAATACCCTCTGTGCTTGTGACGAGTTTCCCCAGAATGAGATGCCATACGTGAGCAGGGAATGAAAATATGCAAAATATACTAACTTTCTGGTTTCTATAATAGCTATTCTAGACATTACCCTAAGTGAAAATGTTGCAGAATTCAGTTTTTTAAGAAGTTGTTGAATATGCTGTTTCCAGTTCAATTTGTTATCTATACATACACCCAGGAATTTTGTGAAATTTCTTTCATTGATTGCTTTTCCTTCTGATATCACATTATAGCTGTCCTTTGTTTTATTTTTTTGTAACAACTGAAGTAACTGTGTCTTTTCTACATTAAGTATTAGTTTGTTGGCATTAAACCACCTGTTAATTTTCTTTCTAGCATCATTTGCTGTGTTTTCGAGGTTTTGTGCTGATGGCTCTTTCAACGATATGCTGGTATCATCTGCAAAGAGCACCATGTGTTCATTATCACCTAGTATATGTGGGAGATCATTTATATAGATTAACAAACAGCAGAGGACCAAGAATTGAGCCCTGAGGCACACCACATTTAACTATACCCCATTCTGAGTTTATAACATTTCCTGTATTAGAATCTTTCAGTGATACACATTGCTTTCTATTTTCCAGGTAAGATTTAAACCAAATTCCTGGCTTACCACTAACTCCATAGTGGTCTAATTTACCTAGTAGAATCTCATGATCAACACAGTCAAAAGCCATAGCAAGATCACAGAATATACCTAGGGAATTTAATTTTTTATGCATTGATTTCAGTATGTTGTTTGCAAAAGCAAAAATTGCTGAATCTGTTGAAACGCCTTGTCTAAAACCAAACTGTACTTTACTGAGTAGATCATTCTTTTGTAGATGTGCATACACCCTTCTGTACATTGCTTTTTCAAAGATTTTTGAAAATGCTGGTAGAAGTGAAATGGGTCTGTCATTCTCAATTTTTGAGGTATCACCTTTTTTATAAAGCGGTTTGATTATTGACTTCTTGAGTGAGTCAGGGAAGATACCTTCTTCAAAAGAACTATTACAAATATGACTAATAACTCCACTAATGCTGGTGTTACATTGTTTCACTACATGGGTTGAAACCCCATCATAACCAAATGACTTTTTATTTTTGGGGGATTTAATAATTTTTTCAATTTCATTTTGACTGGTGGGAAATAGAGATATAGGTGCTGTTTTTGGTGACAAGGATTTAAGTATTGCTATAGCATCCATATTCCCATTATATTTTCCTTTTATTTTTTCAGCAACTGTTAAGAAGTAGTTATTGAAAGCACTTCCTACATCAGAGGGGTCATTTACAAGTTTATCATTAACGCTTATAGATATAGGTTTATATTCAGGGGATGATACAGTTGTTTCTCTTTTAATAATGTTCCAAACACTTTTTATCTTATTATCGGAACTACTAATCTCATCGTTTATGGCCAAACGTTTAGATTCTTTTATTACTTTGGTTAAAATTCTATAGTAAGTTTTGTAATGTTGTTTGAGAAGCATATTATCAGTATTCCTTACTTTTACATATAATTCCCTTTTATGTCTGCAAGATGTTTTAATACCAACTGTAACCCATTTTTTGTTTACTCGTTTTTGACCAATTGGAGCTAGTTTTGTAGGGAGACACGTTTCGTATATTTCCAAAAAACCTTTGGTGAAAGTAATTGAATTTATTGTTTACCCCTTTTAATTTATAAACAGTGCTCCAGTCCTCATTGAGAAGTTCATCATTTAATGGGTTTTTTTTTTTTTTTTTTTTTAGATGACATTGGGAATTACAATTGGAGCGTTAGCTTCATAGCAAATAAAATTAATAAGAATAATAATAATAATAATAAATGAATGAAATTTGCCCCAAAGTATCCATATATCAAGCGCATCAAATGATTAAAAATTGAAAGTTTTACATGTAATAGTATGAGACGCACCGACTATTTATTGTACAAAATCACTATGTTTTTTAGAGTGTAACTAGTGATCAGTGTGGTGTAACATGACACTTTCTTGTCCTCGAATTCAAGTTGACCAAGTATGACAAGGCGATGATTGACGACGCTCTATACCCAAATGTCTATTTCTTTTTATCTGGTTAATGTCTCTCTAACAGCGAGGTCTTTAGACACGGGAAAGGATGGGGGACAAGGAATGGGAAGGAAATCGGCCATGGCCTTTTGAAGGTAGCATCCCGGCATTTACCTGGAGTGATTTGGGAAACCATGGAAAACCCAAATCTGGATGCCCGAACGGGGATTCGAACCGCCGTCCTCCCGAATGCAAGGCCAGAACGCCAAATGTCTAACTGTGAAAGAGGAGAATTTTCGTGTTTGAAATTGTTGCATCATATCCTGAAATCTCCCGAAGGTTTGGCCGTAGTACAATGTGAGTATACATACTTGTTACAAGATGGATTAAAGATGCATCTAGTACTCCCGGTGCATGCGCAGGTTGATACAAAACGACAAAAACACGTGAAATCCGTCAAATTGTGTGGGTGGCTGTTGCTGACAGACGGCCAGATCCAAGCACTGAATCCATAGAGAGTAAACCCACGGATGATTGTGAACCAACTGCTCGAAGCTGGCTTACACTCTCGGACCCATATAGAATGTGTTCCATTAGCCTGATTTCATTGTCAACATCGTCTAACATGGTGAAATGCAAAACGCAAATGGACACGTGAATGGCATAGATTTGTGTTCAGAGACGAGTCTCGATTCTGCCTGTAGCAAAGTGATGATCGACAACATGTACGCAGGCGTGGTTGAGAAACGGATTACCTGCTGTTATTTCAGAACGTCACACAGATCCAGCCACTGGTGTCATGGTTCAGTGCAGTCAGTTTCTACAGCAGGACTGACTTGGTTGTTGTCGAAGGCACAATCATAGCCCACCACTATACGGACAGAATGCTGCACCCTATTGTGATACGCTTCATGCCCAAGATACAAATCGCATCTTCCAACAGAATAATGCTCGTCCTAATGCTGTGGCCATCTTAAAAAAAGCCTTCCATGGGGTTACGATCACAATTTGGACCGCACGGTCCCCTGATTTTTACCCTGATTTGTCTGGGATGCCAGGAGTAGACACATTAGATCACATGGTCACCCAGCACAAACTGACTGCACAAGACATGCAGGCGTGGAGAGACATACGCCAAGAAGACATCTGAACACTTATTAATTCAATGCCATCAAGGATCCACGGATGTACAGGTGGTCGCACTACTTAGTGACAACTGTATCTGAAGGTAATAAACTTAGCCTGATCCATTTCAAATTTTTTATCATTTCTTCTTGGTATGACCTTGGATATATCTACAAAGTTTCTTAAATTCCTGTCAGGCGGTTTCACTTTTAATTTTCGCTTGTGTTAATCTGTAAGCAGGCACCATGGAAAATCTAAAGAATCAATTTCGAAGGAGTTTCACAGTTTGAAAGTTTATGGTGAAACCTGCGATATATCTAAAGTGTCTACGTGACCGAGAAGTGGAGCGAGAAGTGATAATCCGTTCGTACCGAGAGCAGACAGGTGCCACAGTTCACAGGGTATTGCAGATGAACACTCCTTTGCGACACACTGACCAGAGTTCACGCCACAACACAGACAAACACTCCACCCTATCGATTCTGTCAACCTAGTTTTTTCATTATGTAAGTTTGCTTATTTATTACTGCAGTTGACTGAAATATATTACGTTATAATGTGCTGAATATGTTAATCAAATCGTGACGTCGGTAACTAACACTCCAATAAACGTAACGAAATTGTGGGATTCAATTTACGGTGGCCGTTACAAAGATGCCACATAACAGACGTTTATGTAACACTACTAGAAGAAAAGCAAAAGACTAACGCATTACTGAGGACACCAAGGACTGTGCTAAAAATGACAGTTTTTTCTGAGCCTAGAGTTTAAAAAAGCGCATCAAGGAAAGGCAAAAAAAGTCATATAAATATTGGGTCCCAAACGCATACTGTTGTAGTTACTAACAGGTCCTCAAAGTGACGGCCGCCCGTCTAAGGTATTGCATGGCTCAGCCCTTCACGTGAGGAATCACGCACTCTTTGAAACTCTTGGTTGGTCCTGCCAGGGGTGAGGTTCCTCCCCACACTCGAAGGAGGTGGCGACCGTCCTTTTCAAGTGGAAAGGAGCGGCTATAACAGTTTTGCCATCCCCCGTGAATACACACATAACACGGTCACTGGTTCACACCTCGTACTGTATACCAGAGATATTTGACTTACACAAAGTGTAAACATGGGTAGAAAATAAACCGGGTTCCCAGGGTAACGTACCCTTTCGCAGAGATAAATTATGTGTAAACTACCGAAAGCATATATATATATATATAGCTAGAAGATAGTTTGGAGATTTATTCACTGGAATTGCTACAATATTGGAAAAGGAAATTTTATCAAATTTAACATTCAGCAGGAGGTAAGTCGTGAAATAATTTTGACATACATAACCTCACTATTTATAGACATTAATGTTAAGATCACATTTCTACATATGTCAAATACTTGCAATTGTATAAACTGAGTATGCTGTTTAAGTAGCAATGGGAAAAAAATTGTCAAAACAAGGGAGAATCTTTGGTTTGCCGTTCCATCAGGAGTTAGAGAAAGAGAATTGAAGACGTTCGAATATTGGAAGCAGGACTGGAAACAGATTTTGATGGGCTTGGAATAGTCTGTTGTAGTGTTTAAAACCATAAGCCCAAAGGCATGAAAAGGTACGATGTTATTTACAAATTGTATTTAATTTTTTAACGAAGATGTATGTATTGAGACTGAAGAAAACTTAAGCAATCGGTAATATAAATCGTATTGTAAATCCGTAATAAGACCATTTGAACTGAAGTTTATAAAAGCACTGTAGTTTATTGATAAAAAGGAGTAGTATAGAGAATATGATTGTTTCCTTAATGTCAAACTAAACTATTACGATTACTGTTTCCAGGTTATATACAGCGTTCGCGGTAAACCTATGATTGGACGAATAGGTTTAATTTTGTTTTATTTTCGATTGAACTCACGCTCCACTGACAATTTCCCTGCACACCCATCTTCCCCCTTTCCTGCACCCACCTAACTTGCCATTTACAAATTTCAACTTTAAATTCTTTCAACGTTTTTGGTAAATTATTAATCGCTTCTCTTGGTAACTTATTCCAATCCCTGACACCTTTACTTAAAAAAGAGAATCTTCCTACGCCACAGCGCCTGAAATTGAGTGCCAGCTTGTGGTCATGGCCATCTATATCCTTTCGTCCATTACTTTTAATTCTTACACCAATATCTTTCCACGCCTCATCACCAATATACGCCTTGTACGCTCCCATCATCCTCTTCACCCTCCTCCTGTCTTCCAATTAATCCCATTCTAGGTCTCTTATCATATCTATTAATGACTCTGTTCTGCGGTATTTTTCAAAACCAAATCTAGCAGCCCCATTTTGTACCCTCTCCAACTCCTGTGTTTTATACTCAAAATTTGGGCCCCATATTACAATAACACATTCATGCAATCGTTTGAAAATAGTTTCGTAACCCAATGCCTTTACTTCTCTCATACATTCTCTTCGCCAAGTGAACTATCTTGAAACCTTTTCCTGCCACCTGTCCAATGTGTCCTGCCCAGTTAAGCTTGTTATCAAATGTAATGCCAAGATATTTACATTTCAAGTCTTCGACAATCAATTCTTTCTCCACCCTATAATGATTATCGACGTTCAATTTTTTTTTTATCTGTTGTTGTAAAATGCGAGTCTGTCGAAGAAATCCTACTCCTGGAAAAGTAAATAAATATAAGTTATTTACCGTATGAACCCGTAAGTGGGAAGTTCACAATGTTAAACGCAGTATTCTTATATAATATATACAATCAATGGTGGCGAATAAAGAATGTAGTGAAGTGTCCGGGTGTGTCATATGTAGTGTTGCAAATTGAAAAAAAAAATATTTTTTTTCAGATTTGTGAAAAAAACATGAAAAAAACCTAGCACCCTTGTTTTTTTCTAAACTTGTTTTTTTTCAGAAAACAATATATTTGATAAATTATAGTTTTATTTACGGAACTTACATTTTACACGTGTGTTTTAAATCTTACTAAATCATGTAAAGTCTTACATAATGATTCATAAATGTATCTATATAGGTAACATAATTTTTTATTCATCCTCTGTGTCAGTACCACATTTACTATTATCAATACTACCAACACTAGTTCGGTCGGTGTTGGAATTTTCTGTTTCTTCTTCTCTCTCCTCTAGATCCATAGTTACATTTTCTTTTACTGGTTGTACTGTACGCAAAAACTTTTGAGATTGCAATTTTAAATTGTGAGAAATGTACACACTGTGCATAAAGACTGCGCCGATAGTTCTATATTACGGTCTTTTAAGTCTGAATTTTAATCTGTTATCATACAAAATAGGAGGTTTGTTTCTTTTCAATCGTTGATTTATGCCAACGGTTGCAAGGAAATGATTCATAATTACTGACAATTTAATGACTCAGTATCACTATAGGCTGCGAGTTTAACAAGTATACGAATATAAGTAAAGCACAATAAGTAATAAAAAGAGGGAAAAAAACCGTTGATAAATTTAAAATTCCTAATTTTTTGAAAAGATCCGTAGGTCTACAGATAAATTTGTAGCACTGGTTCAAATAGTGAGTATCAATCCAAACACCGGGGATTTCTTCTCACGCTACCTAGCCTTTTCAGGAAGTCCCCGTTCGTAAAAGAAAACTTCAGTCAATGTTGCAAATATTTTTGTAATTTTTTTTTCTAATGAATCAGAAAAATATAGTGGATTTAAAAATTAAGATAAGTACTTAGCATAAACTCTAAAACAGTCATATTAAACGATCAATGCCTTAAAAATTTGAAATTTAGTAGTTATGAAAAAAACATGTCCCAGAAAAAAACGTGTTTTTTTCACAGTTTTTTCATGTTTTTTTAAAGTCAG
The DNA here is from genome assembly GCA_031002005.1 of Vandiemenella viatica. NCBI lineage: Eukaryota > Metazoa > Arthropoda > Insecta > Orthoptera > Morabidae > Vandiemenella > Vandiemenella viatica. The sequence continues at coordinate 11,358,399 of JARYHS010011408.1, read as the reverse complement.
AAAAAAACTTTTTTTTACAAGACTAGCCATATGACGCCTCTGTCTATTAGGTGGGAAACTTACCAACAGAGAAGACCGGAAGAGGGTGTCGAAAGTGAATCCCGCACCTGGATGACGCAGCGCTATTCCGAGCACGTCTCTATCCATATTCATGGCGTCGCCACCGACAGAGAGCTAATACATTAGCGCAGGGTGCCTTAAAAGCTGCCTAGCGGGAGACACACCTGTCCGAACCCACTAGGCTCGCGATAGTCCATCACCAGCCACCAGCCACATCCAGCCTGCCCCCGGCATTCAAACAATCTTCAGGGTCAGCATTAATGATTCATCAGGGTTCAAAACGCAGTGTATTGAAAAGCATACGACCTACAAAGACGGGTGATACATGAAACGGCACGTTTACTCACGAAGTTTCTGGCACATACTATAAACGTTCAACGTGTACGCCCTTAAGGTAGGGTTACCAGACGTCCCCGTTTGCCAGGGACAGTCCCCGTATTTAGCTCTCTGTCCCCGGACAGTTTTCGTCCCCGCAATGTCCCCGGATTTTTACTGTTGTCCTCAGAATTTTTTTTAATCAAGCGAAAGATATTTAAAAGCCCTGATTTGCTAATGCATTCGTTTAAAGCAAGAGATATGGAGGGCCCTTCTTTCCTTGTACGTGCCTAGGAATAAAAGAAAATAACAAGGATACTGCGTCTTGAACTCAACAGCTTTGTGCTGCGTGCAACATGGCTGTCTGTGATCCTCATTTAAAATACAAATTATAAACAATATATGGCTTTTAAGTTAACCCAAAATTTAATCATATAACTTATAAAAGTACAACTCGTAATTAGGACAAATGCCGCAAGCGTACCCGGATTTTTGTAAAAAGTTGTGAAGTGTCCCCGGATTTGGAGAAAAAATTCTGGTAACCCTACCTTAAGGGCGCCACACATGTACGGGATATCCTCGAGGTTTGGACGGAATATTCCCGGCCTCGAGCGATTCCGGAACGTGTGTGGGCATTTCCTTGAGGCTTTTGCCTCACCCTGGTGGTCTGCTTGTGCGACCAAATCCTCACCCAAAAACAATTCTTATTTCCTCGAAGGCCGGGACGGAAGGGTGAGAACCTCAGCGTGCGTGTCCTGCGTTCAGGCGGCCTTCCATGAGTGCTTGTGTGTGCGTTGCGATTTTGTTTCTCTTCTTTGTTTGTACTGTTTGGTTTCGTGGTGTTCCGTGTACAGGAAGAGTTTACTAAACTGTATGCTAGTGAGCCCTGTCTATTGGAAGTGAAGTGCAAGGAATACCGCGACAGAAATAAACGAGAAGTTCCCTACGCCGAGTTGGCAGTAAACAGCAGCAGCTTGTCGACTCCAGTTCACATGAACCAACTCCGACAGCGAGTACACATGTACCCGAAGCAGAGGAAACATTAAACCCTCAGGAAACTAATTTTTGCGAAGTGATGTGTTGAAGCCAACATGTATTGCGCTCAAACAACATTTACAAAAAAAAAAAAAAAAAAAAAAAAAAAAAAAAAAAAAAAAAAAAAAAACAGCTGGAAGGAGATCGCTTTGTCGTTGTTGGGAAAACCATTGCCAAGAAGTTACCTGATTTTCCGACCAATCAGATGTTAACAGCAGAAAAAAATCATTAGTGACACGCTGTTTCAAGCTGAAATGGGCTGTCTGAGAATGCCTTACAGTGAGCAACGGTTACCTACTTTCGGCCGGTATTTATTTCGTATGGCAGAAGAAATATAAAAACAGTAACTACATTGAATTACAATAAATAGAACTAAACATGGATGTTACTACAGACTGATGTCCAACGATTGCTGCCATTCAATTGCTTCTGTGGTTGCTTCGTGAATTTGATGCATTGTACCACTGAATCTCCTGAGAGGGCATCCCATAGCGATGTGGTGAATGGTTTGCTCATAGTTACCGCAGTCACAAGAAGGGTTCTCCATCATTCCCCACTTGTACATCCAGTAGTTGCATCTGCCGTGGCCTGTTCTCGCTCGGTTCAGTGCGGTCCAGGTTTTCCTAGGCAGGTTGAATCCAGGATGCTGTCGCGTAGGGTCTTGGATTAGCGCCTATTTGTCAGCGTTGGAACTGATGTACTCAGCGCGCCATGCTTCGCCTATGTTGAACTTACTTTCGACCAGCTCTTGAGCAAACTTCCACGCTGAATACCTAGATTTTTTGGAGCTTTATGTGTGCTGTCCTGATGAATTGGAAGGTGTGGATATCTTAAGCATATCCGGCCGGTACTACTTGCAGGAAATAGTGCAGTTCTGGAACCTCATCTAATAGTCCCAGCTTACTACCATTACGATCTGAATTTTCTCACCATTCCCAGCAAAACCCACAAGATCATATTGCTGCAAACCTGAGGTCTTCTAAGCTTCTTCCCGTAAGCAAAAGCCGCAGTGTGGCGGTGAGTCTTTCATGAAGGGAAATTGCTTCCCGCATACTCGCATCTATCTTCGTGTAAATAGGTTTCTTTGTCCATCCTCAAATATTTATGCAATTTGCGAAAACACTTCATTTCCCAAAGAAGATTTGTATGAGAATATTTTCTTCTTTGAGTAGCCACTATTCCTCCATACACTTCTTCTGATGCGCTTTGTTTGCGCGAGTTTTAAAGCTACTCGTTACGATTAACAAACTAACAGCAGCAGTGCGTGACTATCATCGGATGTTGCCGTCGTGAAACCGACTCTAGGACTGAGGATTCCAATCCCGCGGTGTTTTCAATCCCGCAGGATTTTTGCGGTATTTGCGCAGATCCCGCGGGATCCCGCTAACAGTTCTTCAGCGCATAATTTTAAAACATAGTTATTTAAAGTGTTAACAACTTAAATAATAAACTTCTCTTGATTAAATTAATAAACCAATTTTAATGTTTAATGATAAAAATTAACAATATTTTAATTGGCAAATTTTTTAGTCTTAAGAATATTTAGAGCTTAACATTTTTTAAAAAATATGTAAACCTATTTTTAAATAAATAATGAAAAATATTTTGTCTTACGTCATATTATGTACTAAAAATCATATCAGCTTGAATACGACAGAGGCATGGTGTTTTTAAAAACAAAATTCGGCGATACATCCGTGAATACTTCATAATAACTTTTGTTGCCTTTAGTCGAATAAAAGCACGCATGCTATTTACTCAAAAATAATGGATTGGGGAGATTGACCAAATCATCGCAAGAGAGATTAATCGAAAGCCAGAGCAGCACATGTAAGCAGGCGGCTTTCGACAAAGAACATGTTTCATGCATTGAGGGGGTGGTCGAAACAACAATAAGTCAAAGGATATACAATTGCCTTTTGATAACTACTAAATAAATAGGTTTACAATTGTTAAAATTACAATAACATTAGTTTCGTATCACCGAATAATCAAATTTTCAGCCAAAAATATAGGAAGTTGCCACAATTAGGTTATCTGCAAATACAGATGACGTGTGCGACACATAAAAAAATACTTATTGTATGGTAAGAAAATCGTAATAAATAACTCAAATTATAGAAATGTGTACTCAAAACAAACGTAAGTTTTAATGTACACGTAAAAGTGGATCTATTTACTGACGAATGACGAAGGTTGATAAAAACCAACGTTTGTTCGCACAAGTCAAATGCCAACTGTTCTGGTACAGGCAAACAATGCAGAATATCCGACAGAGTCCGAGTGGGGCAGCGAGTCACGCAGACTGACACGCGTTTCCGCCGCATTTTGCGGATCCGCTTAATCCACCAAATACAAAATTTTGACCTTAGCTGAAGCGCCATGGTTTTCAAGATTTAGACAAATTTAGACCTTTTTTCAGTTCACTTCCTACGTTCGGTCTACGTCGTGCCTTTTCCAGAAATAAAAACATGAATTAACTATATATATATATATATATATATAGACAATACAACACTTCTGCACCTGCGTCCGGTTATCAAATACAGGAGTTGGAGGGGGTGCAAAGTAGAGCAGCTAGATTTGTTTGTGCAAATTATTGCAGGACCCAGTCAGTAACGGATATGATAAAGGAGCTGGACTGGGAGTCACTGGAGGAAAGGAGGAGGGTGAAGAGAGTGCAGGGAATATACAGGGCATATGATGGTGATGGGGTTTGGAGGGATATAGGTCAAAGAATTAGGAATAGTGCATTATTAATAATAATAATAATTTTCCCTTCAAAACAATGAAATACGGAAACAAGTAAGTAAGTGTGGACAGTGAAATCACGTGACGTCATGGATCTCTCGCGCGAGACCGCGTTTTCATTTTCTTCTCACGCGCACGCATTCTGGGATCACGTGAAGTCTCAGTTGGCTCTCTCCCACTTTTTACTGAGATAGTTTTAACTATTGATGAATTGCTAGTAACAATAGTAAGTAAACATGAATATTTATACATCAATAGATCAGCGGATTATCGGGATTAAATTATATGACAAGCACCTTGGGACGAGATTGGAAGACAAATAAATATATTTTGTAACTGCAATTCATATTATTTACTCTATTGATGCAATTAAATTGTTTTTAAGCTCTTATTCTACTGTTAAAATATTTCCAACGCAGATAATGCTAATTAATGCGTTTATAATGTGATAATGAAAAAACACATCAAACATTTTTATTGTTAATGATTATAAGATTTTAGGGATATGCCACGTTGTTTATTTGATAATCTAAGTGTTCGGCTCCCATTTGTGTATTGCCATAGCATATCCCACTTATTATTTTGCTATAGTAGCTACAGCTATGGACAGAGAGTTAAAATATCTGTGGCCGTTGTTAGCCGTTAACGAAGGCCGGGTGAGTGAAGTCAAATACGACGATACGATGGCCAAGCTGGCCTTTTATTAGTATTTCCAAGTGACCGTGTTGGTGTTCCTGGAGCCTGGAGCTGTTGGCGTCTATTCGAGGTTTTTCTCGCGCCCCGACAGTACCTGTCGACGGACGTAAGTGCCCCCTGTGTTTCCCTCCTCCGCTGCTAATCTGACCGCTACCTCGCCGCAGACCAAATCCCTGACAACTAATGGAGCCGTAACTCTCCCGCGCGGACCAGCTCCGATATAATCCAACAACTCTTAATCTGCCGAGCCGGGCGTAATGGCTCTTCCCACCACAAGGAATAAGTCCTTCCGCCCAGGCAGCAGCCTAAACACACTGCACGCCTCCGTCTAATGCGCTACAGCCCAAGGTTTGGTCATTCTTTTTCTCATTTTGCTAAATACGGATTTCCCATTGTCCCTGTAAACTCTAAGTATCGAAATCTATAGTCGGCAACACTTCTGTAATTATTGTCAGCTGTAGAGATAACATTGCTGAATATTTCTCCACGGCGATTCCGACGACTTGTTGAGTCAATGCCACTTCGGGTTGCTGCGTTTCTCTGGGCAAAGGTGTGTCCCACACGGTATTGGAATGCATTCCATGTTTCAGAGTATATTTTGAGGCTGCTCTTATAACCGCTCACCGAGCGTGGTGGTGTAACGGCTAGCGTTCTGGCCTCACATTCGGGAGGACGGCGGTTCGAATTCCCGTCCGGGCATAAAGATGTGGGTTTTCCATGGTTTCCCAAATCACTCCAGGCAAATACCGGGATGCTTCCTTCAAAAAGGCCATGGCCGAATTCCTTCCCATTCCTTGCCCCCCATCCTTTCCCGTCTCTAAAGACCTCGCTGTTAGAGAGACGTATATATATATAAATATATATATATATATATATATATATATATATATATAACCGCTCCTTGATCAACAAACATGTACTCCATCAGGAGACACCGAATGTAAGGCGGGCATTACACTGTGTAAGATCTTCGTCAAATATCTTTTATAAAAGATTTTATCATATTTATTTTATAAAATTAATCTTATGATATTTTATCAGGCCATTTGTACTACATATAATTTTTCATCATAGTTCAGAAATACGAGTTAAACAATACAGTTATTGATATGGTCGATTCTATTAAATATTTGGGAGTAACAGTACAAAGGAACATGAAATGGGACATACACATTAATTCTTTAGTAGGTAGAGCAAATTCTAGGCTGCGATTCATAGGTAGAATCTTGAAAAATTGTAATGAACAAACAAAGGAGATAGCGTACAAATCTCTTGTGCGTCCACATTTGGATTATTGTTGTGCCATTTGGGACCCGTTTCGTAAGGGATTGATCGAAAGTATAGAGAAAGTACAGAGAAGAGCCGCTCGATTCGTGACCGCTTGCTACAGTCCTTATGAAAGCGTCACAGAACTGATTAGTAGATTAGGTTGGGAGTCTCTGGTAGATAGACGACACACGTTTCGTTTAAACTTATTGGAAAATATGCGTACTCCAACTTTCACTCATGAGTGTAGTGAAATACTTCTTCCACCAACCTATTTGAGTCGGAAGGACAGGAAAGATAAAATTAGAGAAATAAGGTGCCGGACTGATTCTTATATGAATTCTTTTTTCCCTCGTACCATTAGGGATTGGAATGCACAGCAAAGAGATTAGCTTTGGTGCTGAGCACCCTCTGCCACCCACAATTTTGTGAATTGCAGAGTATATATGTAGATGTAAATGAAATGAATGAAATAAACTTGTATGCTTGTGCAGCCGCAGTGCGTGCAGCTGTCACAATATGCGTTTAATTGAAGAAAAAGAAGAGAAGTAATCGTATTTGGATTAGATCGTGGATTGCAAGACTTGATATGAAAGGAATTCATCAAAGTTAGTGTAAGAGCTGCAATGTGAGGACGTGACATATTATAAAAATTATGGTCCAAGCTGCAGCTTAGTTAGGTCCAACAAATTCTTACCGCAATATTTTCAAAAAGTTTTACGTCAGACTTGTTACCTCCAAACTTAACTATATACACTACTGGGCGTCTATTCTTATGGTGTATATTTGCGGTGGGTTGTACTCTATTACAAGTGGTTGATCTACACCATTCTGGAGTATGGCACCTGTATTTCTCAGCTATTGTCCCAGAAACCTGTCAAGTACTAGCTTCTTAATCCATTCATTTCCTTTTTCATGTCATCAATAGTACAGACTTCTTTAATAGAACTAATTAACTTCAAAATCTTTTCGTAAGTGTCCTCCTTTTTATTCATTTTCTTGTAGTCTATATATTTCTAATTGTACAACATTTTATTCTGTATATACTTAGAAATCAAGATTTTCATGGATTCTGCAGTCCTAACAAACTTCGGTAACATTGTTTGCGCCATTGTCTTTGTTTACTTTGAAATCTTTTATAAAATGTAATGCCAACGAATTACATTTTATAAAAGAAATCTTTTATAAAATATGTCCCATTACACTGTAAATTTTTTTTATCAAAGATGATTGACAAAGTTCTTTTACAGTGTAATGCCGGCCTAAGTACGCGCTTAAATTTTCAGTTACTATAATTTTTCTTATTCCGTACAATTTCTCACTTTCTGTTCCAATTGCTGTTTTATTCGTTCTGCAACTTCTATGGACTTATGGCCACTAGCTGTGTACAAACAACACGAGATTAGGAAGTGTGACCATTTGACAACAGGGAAATGGTGGCGTTGTCAAGAAAAAAGGGGGGCAATGCAGAACGGCAGCAAGATGTTGTGTTCTACTAAAAGATGCAACTAGAGCTGTTTACTAACCAACATGTGATTGTTTGTATCAAAAATCTCACTGATGATGCCCCAGTCCATAAGGCGAAACGCGTCTGAATGTAGAGGAAAAAAAGACCAGTTGTTAAGAGACGGTATTTCCATTTGCAAACCTTAAAAAACAACAAAGGAGGAATGACCAATAACCAGTTCATTCTATGGACTATACCATAATTATTTTCTCCCACGCTCGGTAATCGTATGTAGTCATCACGCTCCGAAACCCGCTTTAAACCAATCAGCGAGTGTCATGCTGCTGTTCGTTAATTTTTAATTTAATTTAATTGCGTTGGAGCATATGCTCTGATGCCAATTTCCATTCACGCCTATTTTCGCATTTCTTGTTTTTATCTTCAATTATACCACCCATCTACTATAGCACTTTGTGAATTGTAATATCAAATTCTTATAGAGTTTGTGGTAAACTATTAAGTACTTGTGTTGGTAATTTGTTCCCTGACAGTTTTACCTATAAATAATACTGTTCGCATGCCTCAAACCGAATGTCAACTTGTGGTCATGTTCATCTTTTCCCTTCCAGGCACTACTCCTAATTCTTCCACCTATATCTTTCCACGTCTGCCTTGTACACTCCCATCACTCTCCTTCTGTCTTCCAATGTAACCCATCTCCTTCCTATTACCATTCCTCATTAGCTTTCGGAAACAAATATAGCTGCCCTTATTTGCTATCCCATTCCGATTTTTTTTTTCTTTTTTTTTTTTTTTGAATGACCAATTGCGGTGGAACGCTTAGTACGGAGACAATTTCTCTAATTACCACTTTCTTAGTATTATTCCGGCCCGCGAGATGCATTACACTTTAAAAAATATATTTATATTATAATACCCAAAGTAGTGAAAACCAATGTATTAAAAAAATACATTAATTGTGCATCCCATACATTAAAACATTAACTGACGAAATTAATAGTATCATTATTATTATATTATCTATGCTTACTTGTAACAATAATAGTAAATACAATAATAATTACTCATTATGTTTAAATTTTTTTGCTACAAAATAATGCGTATATTAGTTCTAAATCTAATATGGGGATATGTAATTTTATATGCGTCCCGCGGAGTTATGATGCATTTCCAAAGTGGCCCGCAAGATCATTTGGGTTGGCCACCCCTGTTATATACATTGAGTTTTAAAATTCCTCCCCCATCTATTTTTGTGATTCAAGAATTTTAATTTAAAATTCCTTCATCGTTTATGGTCAATGTTTCACCATTTCTCTTGGTAATTTATTAATATACATGACAACTTTACCCACCAAAGAAAATTTTCCAACTCCGTGATGCGTACCGGCTTGTGCCCATTGTCATCTTTTCCTTTCCAAGCACTACTCACAAAATATGCATCCTCATCACGAAAATACGCCTTGTATACTGTGTGAGGGAAGTATATGAAAGAATTTAAACGTTTGTGTCTGTATTTTTCTTTGTTCAGAGTAGCTGTTTTGTCTTTGGTGAAGATATAACATTGATGACCACTGTATGTCAAGCCAGAGATCGTGTGGCATTGTTAAACTAAGCAAAATTATGTGGACTGCGGGTTATATAAAAACTAATAAGACTGATATTATTCAAGATAAACGTCAAGAAGAAGGAACTTAATATGTTACTGGTAATTTATGAAGTGAATACATAAATTGTTTAAACTAAAGAAAATGTGGATTGTGCTGATCGCGTAAATAAATGTTTTAATAGATGGAGCAGAAGAATTTGACTATTAATGAAAAGATGCATAAAGCAATATAATTTTATGTGGTATGCTTCAGTTAGTAGATCTTACGTCCTACTACAATTGTTCTACAGAAATAGTGACGCCATATTTTGGCATATCTTGACAGGACGATACCATAACTGCCATGACTGTCTTCACCCTCCTCCTGTCTTCCAAAGAACCCTAGCTCCTTTATCTTACTAGTTTTGTTCAGCGTTAATTTACACCGAAAAAAAAAAATGTAGATGCCTTCCTCTGATACTCACTTATTTTTCACTTTCGCAGTTTGGTGTGTCATAGACTCTAATTTGTTGCTATTGTTTAGCGCAGGGGTGGCCAATCCAAATGATCTTGAGAGCCACTTTGGAAATGCGTCATAACTCCGAGGGCCGCATATAGAATTATATATCCCCGTATTAGATTTAGGCTCAGTATGGACATGATTTTAATGATTATAATTTAATTACTCTGCGAACTCGGTCAGACCATTGCTCGAATATGGTAGTGTAGTATGGGACCCACATTTTGAGTATCAAATACTGGACTTGGAGAAGGTGCAAAGAAGGGCTGCTAGATTTGTTTCTGGAAATTATCGCAGACTGCAATCAGTCACAGATATGATAAAGGAGCTGGAATGGGATTCATTGCAAGACAGGAGGAAGATGAGGAGGGTCATGGGTAGTGTTGTAAAAAAACGGTTTTTTTTCTGGCTTGAAAAAAAACATGAAAAAAAACTTTGAAAAAAAAACATGTTTTTTTTCTGGAACACGTTTTTTTTCACAACTATTAAATCTCAAATTTGTAAGGCAGTTATCGTTTAAAATGACTGTTTTAGAGTTTATTCTAAGTACTTATCTTAGTTTAAAATCTACTATATTTTTCTGGTTCAGTAGGGAAAAAAAATACGAAAATATTGGCAAAATTGACTGAAATTTTCTTTATGAACGGGGATTTCCCGAAGAGACTAGGTTGCGCCAGAAGGAATCCCCATTCCCCATTGTTTGGATTGATACTTGCTATTTGAAATAGTGCTGCCAGCCCTACAAAATTACCTACAGATCTTTTTAAAAAATTAGGAATTTAAAATTTATCCACGGTTTTTTGCCTCTTTTTATTACTAATTGGGCTTTCCTTATATTCGTATACTTGTTAACTCTCAGAGTATAGTGGTACTGACTCATTAAATTGTCAGTAAGGGAGCGTGCATAAACCACATAGCTCCATTTTGGCCTCCTGTGAACCCCCACGTAGCCCTACGTGGCTTTTTTGCCTCCACCCCCCCCCCCCCCCCGTTCACGAAGCACGTAGCTTTCTTCCGTTTTGATTCCAGAAGACATTTTGTACTGTTTTGTCTTGTCAGACTATTGTAAATTACATACGGATATAATTAACTGAGGGATATAAATACTCATGTGCTGTTGTGAGTTCAGTTCCTCATTTTAACTGTGAAAAATGTTACGAAAGGAAAGTTACGTGGCTTGGCTCGGAACCTCCCCCCCTCTCCCACGTAGCCCAGCGTTGCCTTCCAGCTAACCCGTCCTCCCTCTGGACCGAGCCACGTAGTTTGTGCACGGTCCCTAATTACGAATCGTTTCCTTGCAACCGTTGGTGTAAACAAACGATTGAAAAGAAGTAAAGCTCCTATTTTGTGTGATAACAGATTTTAATTCAAACTTAAAAGACCGTAATACAGAACTATCGGCGCAGTCTTTATGCACAGTGTGTACTTTGCTCACAATTTAAAATTGCAATCTCAAAATCTTTTGCGTACAATACAAGAACAACCAGTAAAAGAAAATTTAAATATTTCTGAAGTTATGGAAAATTCCGACACTGATCGAACAAGTGTTGGTAGTGCTGATACTAGTGAATGTGGTACTGACATAGAGGATGAATAAAATTATATTACCTATATAGATACACTTATGAATCATTATGTGAGACATTATATGATTCAGTAAGACTTAAAACACACTTGTAAAATGGAAGTTCCTTAAATAAAACTATAATTTATCAAATATATTGTTTTCTGAAAAAAAACAAAATTTAGAAAAAAAACACGGGTGCTAGTTTTTTTTCATGTTTTTTTTTTTCACAAAGCTGAAAAAAAATTTTTTTTTTTCAGTTTGCAACACTAGTCATGGGAGTGTACAGGGCATATACTGGCGATGAGGCATGGAAAGATATTGCAGTAGGTATGAAAAGTAGTTCATGGAAGGGAAAAATGACCATGACCACAAGCTGGCACTCCATTTCAGGCACAAGGGTGTGGGAAGATTCTCTTTTTTAGGTAAGGGTGTCACGGACTGGAATGAGTTACCAAGGGGAATGATGAATAACTTACCGAAAACGTTAAAAGAATTTAAAGTTAAAATTTGTAGAGGGCATATGTAGGTGGGTGCAGGATAGGAGGAAGATGGGTGTGTAGGGAAATTGCCACTGGAGCGTGTGCTCCATTGCAATTAAATTAAATTAAATATCTGTAATATATTCGCAAGATAATTATTTTAAAATAAGTTAATTTTTTCTACTAAATTAGACAGCTAATTTTTTGAATATATGGATGTACAAATAATGTATTTTTTAACACATTGGTTTTTTTCCACTTTGGCCACTATAACATAAATGTATTTTGTAAAAGTGTGATGAATGTCAAGGGGCGCGGGTTGGCCACCCCTGGTTTAGCGCATGGTCGTAGGACCAGATGCAGTTGACACCCTCTTGTAGCCAGTGAGTGGTAGGTCGCGGCGGAACTGTTTCTGGTCGTGGCAGCAGCAGCACTGTCAACAGGGCCTGGACATTAAAGGGGAGACCCCTCGTCTGGTCCAGGCCACTGAGCCGCTGGGAGCCCATTAGCGGGGTCGCCGCATGTTGATTAAGTTGCCCAGAGTAAACGCAGTGGGCTTCCCAGCCCCCACCCCAGACATCTCAATCTCACCACAAACGATCAACGTCACAGTGATCCGGAATATTCTCAGCCACAACATTACTTTAACTTCCCAACAACTAATAAATACTATATAAGAGATACTTTTCTGTATGGTTGGTTTTCAACTTGTATGTAGAAGAAGCAATAAACAAAGTCAAAGAAAAATTTCCATGTGGCAAAAGTTTTCAGGGAGAAGAAATCAGTATGCTACGATTTCATGACGCAGAAAGCGCTGAGGACATTAAGAAAGCATGAATGGCATGAACAAAATACTGAAGGAAGATTTTGGACTGAATATAAATCAAAGCAAGACAAAAGTGATGAAATGTAGCAGAAATTATACCAATACAAGTAGATTAAATATAAAAATGGGATCAGATGTAATAGGAGAAGTAAGTGAATTCTGTTACTTGGGAAGCAAAATTACAACTGATGGCTAAGCAAGAATTACGTTAAAAGCAGAATAGCACTAGCAAAAAGAGCCTTCATGAAAAAGAGAAACCTTTTAGTTGATCTAGGAATCTAAAATCTATGTGTGAAGCACAGCACTTTATGGTAGCGAAACATGGAGTTTAGGAATACCGGAAAGAAGGAAAATTGAGGCATTTGAAATGTGGTGCTACAGAAGAATGCTGAAAATTAAGTGGACTGACAAAGTAAGAAATGAACGAGTTTTGGAAATGATGGTTGAGGAAAGAAGTTTGTGGAAGATGCTTACAGAAAGAAGATACAGGCTGGTAGGTCATATTTTGAGACATGCTGGATTGATTAATTTGTTAGTTGAGGGAACAGTCGAAAACTGTAGAGGAAGACAGAGATTAGAATATATGAAGCTGATAATTGAGGACGTGGGTTGTAAGGGGTATGTAGGGATGAAGAGGCACAGGATATGAAGGGATCGAGGATTGCATCAAAAAAAAAAAAAAAAAAAAAAAAAAAAAAAAAACACTCCATCATTATGTAATACGTATATTGCACAAAAATAACCTACTTTCTGAGCTTGATGTAACACCACTTTTTACGTACAGAGAGTTCAGCTGAAACATCCGATTGTGACCGAGCATCGTAACAGCTACCATCAAGATTTAAACGAAACAGATATCTTTCCCTATGGTCGATTTGTATTCTAATTTAAACTTAAACGTACTAAGTCATTATGCAAAGATAACTTCGTATAATTCATTCTTAGCTTGTGACAAAAAATATTGGCAACACATTTCTATTTGTCGTAGTTTTCTCTCAGATTCCACTCCCAGTCCAAAGTTATTTAATATTTTACATTAATTATGCATCATTCGTATTGAAGTAGTTCCGATTTCGGATTAAACAAAGGCAATTTTGTTCAATTGCCGTACACAAATCTGTGGAACATCTGTGGGCAACAATATTAAATTTATTGCGATGGATTTCCAATTTTCATTTCCACATCGCACACTTTCAAAACATCTTTGAAATCTGAAATCTTTGCTTGAAAATCTCTTTTTTTTTTTTTTTTGTACCCAGCGAGCAAGTAAACGGAAGACAAAAGAAATCATAGACTATATTAGTCTGGTACTCTGGAATGAGAACACAGCAAGCAAATAAACAAAGGACGAAAGAAATCGAAGACTATATTAGTCTGGAATGAGAACACATCGAGCCAATAAACAGAAGACGAAAGAGATCAAAGACTATATAGTCTGGAATATGAGAATAGCAATGAAGTAAACGGAAGACAAAAGAAATCAAAGACCATATTAGTTTGGAATGAGAACACAGCAAACAAATAAACAAAGGACGAAAGAAATCGAAGACTATATTAGTCTGGAATGAGAACACATCGAGCCAATAAACAGAAGACGAAAGAAATCAAAGACTATATTAGTCTGGAATGTGAAAACAGCGAGCAAATAAACAGAAGACGAAAGAAATCAAAGACTATATTAGTCTGGAATGAGAACACATCGAGCCAATAAACAGAAGACGAAAGAGATCAAAGACTATATAGTCTGGAATATGAGAACAGTATTGAAGTAAATGGAAGACAAAAGAAATCAAAGACTATATTAGTCTGGAATGCGAAAACAGCGAGCAAATAAACAGAAGACGAAAGAAATCAAATACTATATAGTCTGGAATATGAAAACAGCAATGAAGTAAACGGAAGACAAAAGAAATCAAAGACCATATTAGTTTGGAATGAGAACACAGCAAACAAATAAACAAAGGACGAAAGAAATCGAAGACTATATTAGTCTGGAATGAGAACACATCGAGCCAATAAACAGAAGACGAAAGAAATCAAAGACTATATTAGTCTGGAATGTGAAAACAGCGAGCAAATAAACAGAAGACGAAAGAAATCAAAGACTATATTAGTCTGGAATACGAAAACAGAGAGCAAATAAACAGAAGACGAAACAGATCAAAGACGATATAGTCTGGAATATGAAAACAGCAATGAAGTAAACGGAAAACAAAATAAATCAAAGACCATATTAGTTTGGAATGCGGAAACAGCGAGCAAGTAAACGGAAGACAAAAGAAATCAAGAACTGTATTGGTTTGGAATGAGAACACAGCAAACAAATAAACAGAGGACGAAAGAAATCAAAGACTATATTAGTCAGGAATGCTAACACAGCGATCATATAAACAGAAGAACGAAATCAAGAGGATATTAGTCTGCAATGCGAACACATCAGACGAACGACAGACAAGAAGAACAAAAACCTCTGCGTATCAGCTGTTCTCGAGTCCCCAACCAAATAACTTAGGAAATCTGTCCGCGTGTTGGTAGCCCACGCGAAAGAAGTCGCGGAAAAAAGCCGGTAACTTAATTTAACTGAAATAATATCTAAATTTTACAACAAAACCGTAGGATTATTGAATGCTGTTTGGAGCTGGTGAGGCTAATACTGCTTTCATCGACTGGACCGTGAGTTTGACTTGCGGTGTGAGGTGCGGGCGCTATGCAGCGCACATACCGCGGGTAGGAGGCACCTCAACGAGCCAGACGCGCCAGTGGCGCCACTGCGGGTACCACCACAACTAGCCAGAACACAGTGGTGAAACACCAATGCCAACAGCAATGCTATAAATAAAAATATTGGCTTCGTCGATTTATAAACAAAAATGTGGATTTAGTAATACATTATTGCTGAAAGTCAAAATTGATTCTTAAGCCGAAAATTGGATGTAGCCTTCGGTTGGAGGCATACTAAGCCCGGCAATCCTACCTAGTACAGGGTACTTGCAGTTTAACGTGGAAAGCTACAACAGAAAATGCTTACAACAGCCAACCTACAGATCAAACCTACAGCACGGTGTAACGGGTACTCAAGCTATTCGTGTTTGTATAGTTAAAAGTTCGTTGAAGCAATTGAGCAGCTACACTTCCTAACACGATTTTTCTTAAGCTTTCTTCCACCACTAATTACTCTTTTAATTAAAGGTTCGTTTTGCCGTGCGGTCGCCAGTCTTTCGGCTATGCTAATTGGTTAATTAAAGTCACAGAAGAAGAACACATATGCGTACTAGTTTTCGTAGATTTATTCCTCTGAGACTACACAGTCAACAAGCATGCCACCAGACAATAATACTAATGTTTCTTCGTCACCGAAGATAGCAGATTCAAGTACAGTCAAAAGGATAAATAAGCGGTGAGCACAATTCTCGAAACTAATTAACAAACAATCGCCATAGTCCGATTCTGCAGTAGTTTACTAAACACAGTCTATATTGAATCAGGTCACTCGGAAGAACCTTCATAATCCAACATATACTTTAGCACACATCCCACAGTGTTCTTTAGTACGGAACACACGCCAAGCGGCCGTACGATGTATTCACGGGATAAACACACTGCCGTAAACCTTCCGCTCCCGCCGGCTGTTCCGTACGTTACCACTGACAATCACTGACTCCCGACTCGGCGCTCGCCCACCGCCAAAGACCTTACATACCTCTCAGATTACACTATCCACTCCAAATATAACCGTAACGTTCATGGTTACGTTACACCCCCACCGTTACAATGTGGCAAAAGTCGGCATTGACAAAGCACCGGCTTTTGTCATCACAAACCACACTTGTTCACATATACATAGAAACATGTTACAAAAAAATACAAGATTAAATGTTTACCAAACATAAAGGGAAGTCTGGGTGGCTGCTTGCTTATCCTTAAACTAACATAATTACATACACATTAAGAATAACACACACAGTCTAAAACTGCATGAAACAAATCATCAAACCTTTCAATGTCCATATGTCCTTGCTTAGATCCATGACATATAACCAAGAAATTACAAATTGAGTTACAATATATTTTGACAACAATTTTTTTTTTCCTCTTTTTTCTGATGTATGACACATGCACTGAATCGTGCCTTGTTTACTTCGACAGTACACTGACAGTGTGCCCTACTCAGGCAGGTGCCTCATTCACTGACTGTTGTACACCAACACTGATCACTCCACACGCGGAAAGACGCAAACTGACATTACGCTGCGCCACACTTACATCATCTTAACACTTTAATGAAAGGGAAAACCGCACTTCTAAGTACATTGTCCAGCCTCGGGGCTAAAATTACTGGGAAACACAAACCAGCAAGAATGCCTTCCGCAACTGTGTATTAATACTACGTGGGTCACCAATCTGTACCCAACTACCAAAAGTCCTTACCCCACTAACTTATTGACACCGCCTCTTACACATTCTAATTGTGACTGCGATTGATTGTTACAAGAAACTACTGAAAACTTACTTAAATCATGGCAACACTTAAAGCTTGGAGGTGCGGTAGATGCGACAGTGCTGTGAGGTGGGCCCCTCTATCCGGTGCCTGACACCAAAACAAACAGTGTGCGGGTCGCTAATCTGCACACAACCGCAAAAGACATTTGATACAACAACTGTACGATACCATAGAAGAAATAACTGTGATGACCAAACAACCTAAAAACCTAAACCTACCATAACGCTAAGGCATTTATGCATGGATGTTTCCATCATGCGTAGTGAGGCAACTGAAGACTGTACCTCACCCCCTCTACCTAATGTACCTACTTCTTTTTCTTTACAATATTTCTTCCTGCACCAAACAGCATTAAACCCCGCTTCTTCTTACGCTTCTTCCAACTCTCTTCTCTTCCTCCTCCTTTCTTCTTATTTACATTCTTTGCTTCATCATATAACCGTAACTTCTTCCTGTGCCCCTTCCAACTTTCTTCTCTCAGCAAATACCATTCTTCTGGCTTCACATAGTATCCTCTATTCTGCCTAGTCTCTTTCTTCCCATTAATTACCTTCTGTGTTGTGTCTTTCCATAATGGATAGTTCTCATTTACCATCATACAATGTTTCACTTCGAGATTCCCTTCCGACAAAGTTTCAGGCTTCACTGTTTCTGTCTCCTGAAGTGTTTCTTTCACCTCAAGGACTGCTTCTCGCTGTCTTCCATCTTCTTCTACTGACCTTATTTCTTCTTTTACTACAGTATCTTTCTTAACAATTTTGTCGTCAGTCACACAAGCATTCTCCTGCTCATCTGGCTCACAAACATCATTTTTATTCACAGTTTCTCTTCCATTTGATCTATAAGTTAGTTCTGAAATTATCTTTGCCTTTTCTTGTCCGAACCACCTTATCTCCTTCCAACTTGACCACTCTTCTGACGAGTCATCACTCTCCTCCTCATGAATGCGCGCTTTAGCGATGAACAGTTTAGCATAATCTCCGACATTCATCCAGATCACTCTTTCCTCTCCATGATCGTTTGTAATTGGTTCATTAGGAATCTCATCTTCATCTCGCCCCCTCGTATTGTCTTCTGGTTCTTCTTTTGATAGCCTCGTATCGTCTCCTGTCCCCGCCGAGGCTGAAGCAGTGACAGGCACTAGTTTACCTGTGGCGCACTCTCCACCACGGCCACCTGCACCTGATTTACTGACTCTTCTCGGGACCGATCATCTCCCGTTGGTCCTTGATATCCACCTCTAAATCCTCCTCTCTGCCCTCGGTTATTGTAGCCGCCTCGATTCCTGTTATCAAAATGATTGTAGCTCTCCTGCTGCTGATGTGAATTACTTCTGTCCCCCTCCGATTGCGATTTCTCCGCGTAATGTGTGGGTGTCCTCACCCCATATTCTTTTGCTCTTATACTTTTCTCTTGTTCGTCCAGCCGACCCAACATCTTTACCGCCTCGTCAATGGTACATATATTGTGACTGACAAATACAAGCTGTGTCGACTCAGGCAAACGCGCACTAATCATCCGCACATATTCCCCTTCACTAAATGGTGAACTTAAATGTTTACAAGAATTAACACACTTCAAGAAAAAATTTTGCTGAGTGCCACCACCCGGCGAGTATGGTTTTCCCATCATTAAATTCCGCCGAACAGCAATTTGCCGGTCGATGGACCAGAAATGTTCCAAAAAAGCTGACTTAAACTCCTCAAACGTCTCGCAATTATCTGCAGCCCGTTCTCCCCACATCCGGGCATTCCCCTTGATATGTTTACTGAACATTTCTATCTTCTTTCTTTCTACGGCCCTACAGAACGGCCCAAAATTTTCAAACTTCTTCACAAAATCAACTGGGTGTATCCCCCCATTATCACAAAAGTCCTCCCAGTCCACTTTCTCTTCTACCATGCACGCAGTGAGCGCATTCACATTTGGCAAGATTTGACATTTGACAACCTCTTCTCGCACAACTTGTGGAACTCGTAACTTTAGACTTTTTTCAATTTGCTTCTCTTGTAACTGTAACTTTTCATTCACCCACACTGCAGTGGAAGCCTTAACCTTTTCCACCTGACACGACAATTTCTCTACGCCGACTGTTAAATGGTCAACTTCTTCTTTTACTCCCGTGTATTTTTCGGTAAGGGTTTCTCCTAAAGTCTCCACCTTCGACAATCTTTCACCATGGTTATCTTCTATAAGCTCGACTGTTTTCTTTAGGGATTCCATATTTTGGTGCAAAACACTAGTTACTTGTTCGCAGTCTGAACGATACTGAGTCAGTTTACCCGATATTTCAGCAGTTTGTTGCTTACAAAGTTCCCTATACTGGGTCAATTCTTCTCTAAACCGCCCTAGTCGCGATTCAAAAGCATCCCGAAGACATTCGATACTCTCCTTATTTTCATTTAATTTAGATTCAAGCAAAATACTATTTTCATTTAATTTGGATGCAAGTGATTCATTTAATCTAGATTCAAGCAAAATACTATTTTCATTTAATTTGGATTCAAGTGAAATACTATTTTCATTTAATTTAGCTTCAAGAAGGGACTGAATTGACATGACAAATTGTCCCTGGAAAGCACAAAACATTTCCGACATGGACGCCTCATTACTTTCCCTAACCACTTCTCTTAACTTGTCAACTTCTGATTCACTAGCAAAACTCGTCATCGACACAGTAAGGGAGGACTGATTAATGTCTACACTGGGTGCGTCACCACGGGACTCACCTCCCAGCACCATCCCCCCATTCACACCACCCTCTAGCTCAGATGCCATATTACGAAATTATTTCACACAACAAATTCAATCTTCCGTTGTAGAAAAGACAAGAAGTAACCAACGCCGTCAATCCAGCAAACAGAATACACCAGTATACATTAGCACAGAAAAAAGGTAAAATTCTGTTTCCAAATCTTTTAACTTAACTATCAAACAAGATATACACCATGTCATAAAATACACTTTCAATTGAATACATACACTACTATCAATGACAAAAAAATTACGGAAACTCTAAAATAATTGTTTTTTTTTTTTTCCTTGAAAAATAATTTGCTAAGCAAATCTAACACAGTTGTCCGGCATTTCAACTTTAATAAGTTAACGAAAGAAAAGGAAAAAGACCTCTGTTACTCAATATGCAAAAATAATAATTAATTTTTTTCTCTTAAAAAATCGCGAATTATTCGTGCCGGTTTGTGCTTTTACAAAGACTGAAAAATAAATCTTGCACTTCTTTGGAAAATCAACAAAAAAATCTACAAATTAATTCGTTAACAGAAACTGACATAACTTGACCCAAACCAGAATAACATTATGCTTGCATGCATAAAATTTGCAATCCGCATAGTCAGTAGCTCATTTGAAGATTCATTAATGCCAAAGAAATAATTACTACCGCGGAAATGTGATTCCAATCGAAACAGTATTTTTTTTTAATTATTTTAATGTCAGTTTGTGTCTTTCTTTAATTAAAAATTTGTTCGCACTTTCCTTTCGAAGAATCTCAGTTGCTGACCGCGCCGCTGTCGACCGCAATGACGCCGCGCCGCTTCTGCGTGCCCGCGTTGTTCCGCTGTCGCGTTGCCCCGGTGTCGAGTTGTTGCTCTGGCGAGGCTTCCCGTCAGACTGCGTTGATCGGTTCCGATCGTGAAAGCTCGGGTCCTCTCGTTTATTACATTGTTGTGCACTCGCCACCTCGAAGTAGCCGTACCATCGCCGATTGTTGTCTTCCCGCTCTACTCACTGCTTATTATTTCCAGCACTTTTTTTTTATATTAATCACTGTCCGTCCTTAACAATTTTAACTGCAACTTGTCCTGTCACGTTGAGCCATGTAACGGGTACTCACGCTATTCGTGTTTGTATAGTTAAAAGTTCGTTGAAGCAATTGAGCAGCTACACTTCCTAACACGATTTTTCTTAAGCTTTCTTCCACCACTAATTACTCTTTTAATTAAAGGTTCGTTTTGCCGTGCGGTCGCCAGTCTTTCGGCTATGCTAATTGGTTAATTAAAGTCACAGAAGAAGAACACATATGCGTACTAGTTTTCGTAGATTTATTCCTCTGAGACTACACAGTCAACAAGCATGCCACCAGACAATAATACTAATGTTTCTTCGTCACCGAAGATAGCAGATTCAAGTACAGTCAAAAGATAAATAAGCAGTGAGCACAATTCTCGAAACTAATTAACAAACAATCGCCATAGTCCGATTCTGCAGTAGTTTACTAAACACAGTCTATATTGAATCAGGTCACTCGGAAGAACCTTCATAGTCCAACATATACTTTAGCACACATCCCACAGTGTTCTTTAGTACGGAACACACGCCAAGCGGCCGTACGATGTATTCACGGGATAAACACACTGCCGTAAACCTTCCGCTCCCGCCGGCTGTTCCGTACGTTACCACTGACAATCACTGACTCCCCCTCTCTCGACTCACCGCGCTCGGCGCTCGCCCACCGCCAAAGACCTTACATACCTCTCAGATTACACTATCCACTCCAAATATAACCGTAACGTTCATGGTTACGTTACAACGTGCCCTCACGAAGGAAATACCTAGCCGACCGAATAACAGCCGTCGAGGAAGGAATATACCTGCAGTAAAAGATGAAAACCAGAACACGACCAATGATCTCCAGATGGGCTGATCAGGACGCCTAGAAAATAATGAAATCACCGTTCTGTTACAAATGGTACAGTCCATGGTTGCAACTGTCACTACCCTAATAACAGAATTAATAAAACTTAAAGACCTTCCGCAGCAAATATCAGCTGCAGTGCAGTCGGCGGTCGAGGCCGCACAACAAAAAGTTATATCAACCGAACAACATGGCCAGTAAGATTCACGAGCTGACCATATGTGAATGGAATGCCAATGGCATTTGGCGACAAATGGGGGAGTTCGTCGAATTTCTACGTGACGAACAAATTGACGTGTGTCTCGTTAACGAAACCCACCTAAAGCCGGGAGTGCGTGTGGCTGCCCCCAACTACAATTGCTACCGCAACGACCGCCAAACAGCAGGTGGAGGTACTGCCATTTACATTCTCTCCTCAATTAAACACCACGAGGTTGCTCTTGTACAGCTCACCAGCTTAAAAGGCACAGCAGTGTCTGCTGAAACAACTAGGGGCCGCCTGCTCTTTATTGCTGCCTATCGTCGACCAAAAGGCAGAGTTAACGAAGATGATATTGCTATACTACTCCGCCTGCGTGGATACGTCTTCATTGCGGGCGACTTTAACGCAAAACACAATGATTGGCATTCACGCGTAACAAATACGGCAAGCAAACAGCTTCTCCGTGCAGTCCTAGCCAATGATGGAGTAGTCTGGGGGCCTACTGAACCAACAATTTTTCCAGCTGGGCGACTTCCGGACGTTCTTGATATTGCGATCACCAAAGATCTAAAACACACCATTGCAATCTCTACCAAGACAGCGCTCTCGTCGGACCATGTCCCAGTTATTTTTTATCTAGCTGAAGGAGCTGCACATCGTAGCAGACGACACAGAAACTTCTCCCACATCAACTAGGACAACTATAAAAACAGCATTTGCAACAACTTCAAAATGTCACTTCACCTGAGAACTCCGATCCCAGCACAGCAATTATAAACCTCTCCCTCTGGATCAATGAGGCAGCAGACTCCACCACTCCACCCCTGCGGACAAACCATCAGAGCCACTCCAAGCAACTCCCACCAAGCATAACAATAAAAAACAACCTCACAAGAGAATGGCAGCTCGCTCGAAATCCTGCCACTAAACGCCTCATCAACAGGATGCAAAGACAAATAAAAGCCGATGTCCAACAGCATCGGAATCGTGAATGGGCTGGTCTCCTGGCGACAATCAACATCGAAGATGGCTCGGCCTGGAAACTAACCCCCAGGATCCTCCGGCGAACGGCTAAACTTCCTCCCCTTTACGTCGACAACAACGTCATCTCAGACCCTATAGAGAAAGCTGAAGCCCTGGCGGATGTTTTTCAAGATAACTTCAAACCAGTCAATGAACACCTTGATGTTCAACATGTACAGCTTGTAGAGGAACGATTTCAACTCTTCCTCAACACCATTAACCCTGAAGATGAAGAAATTGAACCCATAACCACTGAAGAAGTAGTTAACATGATCCGGCAATGTAACCCTAATAAAGCTACGGGCCATGATGGTATTGGAGCCACCCTGCTAAAACAGCTACTCGATCAAGCAGTTCAGTACCTTACTGCAGTCTTCAACCGGATACTTACCACTGACGAATTTCCTGACTCTTGGAAGCAGACTGACATCGTCGCGATACCTAAACCAGGCAAGGACAGGAGATCTCCTAAATCATATAGACCAATCAGCTTGTTACCGACGATGTCAAAAATTTTCGAAAGACTTTACTTAAAGAGACTCAGCCGGCACATCGAGCAAGATCAGCTGTTGCCGAACGAACAATTCGGCTTTAGAAAATAACATGCTACTTAACAACAACTACTACGCCTAGTGGAACACGCATTCAGCGTAATTGAGAAGAAAGAATTCTTCGGAGCAGTACTTTTAGACGTCATTAGAGCCTTCGATTCGGTTTGGCATCAGGGGCTTCTGTACAAGCTGTTAGTTCTATGTTTCCCACTGTCACATGAAAGACTGTTAAAAAGCTACCTCTCAAATAGGACCTTTAGGGTACTCCTAGAAGACGCGCTTTCTTCTGCAAGAACTATTGAGGCCGGAGTGCCACAAGGTTCAGTAATTGGCCCTGTACTCTATAACTTGTACACGTCTGACATGCCGAAAACTGACCGAGTCCACACTGCGATCTACGAGGATGATACGGCCCAGTTCACCAGGAGCATGAGAGCCACTCAAGCACGAGCAATGCTACAAAGAGCATGTAAAAACATTGAAAGTTGGGCCAAAAGATGGCGACTGGCATTTAATGCAGGCAAAAGTCAAGCGGTCTTTATCACCAGAAGGAAGGTACCTCAACTTCCGCCAATCACTCTTTTCAATGAGCCCATTCCATGGACACAAACTGCCACCTATCTTGGAGTCACACTTGACAGAAGATTAACATGGAAGCAACATGTTAATAAACTGAGAGCAAAAGCGGAGAGCAGAATGAAATCACTTTATTCTGTACTCAACCCTTCGTCAACGCTTAAGCCTAACCAGGCCATCAGGCTCTACACTGCTCTAGTGCGACCTGTTCTTGATTATGCAGCAGTGGTTTGGGGCAATGCCGCCTCCAACCACATAGACCGAATTCAGACGATCCAAAACAGAGCAATTCGTTTTGCATTCAAGCTACCCAGGGATACACCGTCAGCTGCCCTTCATGAAATCAGCGGTCTCAAGCCACTACGACTAAGATTCGCCAAATTAGCTAGGCAATTCTACAAAAATTGCTCAAAATCAGTTTAACCCGCTTATTGAGCAACTTGGCAGCACTGCAAGACTTAATGACAACATCAGGTGGCCCGTCCACCTAGCACGATAATGAGAAACCGGAAATGACAATCCACCAATGCCACACCGATTATTACAACCTGTTTGAAATGGAAGGAGATACAGTACCGCTGTAAGAACTTCCCTACACTCCGGGAAAGATGGATCCCGGTTGAATTATGTCAGCTGTTAACGTGGAACGTGGAAGCGTTATGGCGTACTTCACACTACACAGCAGGCTGTGTAACAGATGAAGGTCCTCTTAAAAATACTCGCTGAGATAAGGATTCGAACAGGGAACCTTTCTCAGAAGCTTAATCACTGAACCGCTAGCCCGCTATATGTTGGAGCAAACACTTGTAAATCCTCTTCTGCCGTAAGATGGTCTGCCAGTTCGGTGGTAGCCGCCCTGGTAGCGAGCTGGCTTTACGTTGCAAGGGTCGCCGGTTCGAGTCTAGCCGAGGGCATCGGTGGTTTTAATTAAGTGTTGTCCATACTGAGAAGTAAACGTTAATGTACGGCTTCACGCATCGCTGAAGTCACTTTTGACAGGCTTAAAGCCAGTTATTAACGAAAATTGATTGTAAAAACGGTCACCAGACAATATTGTCCGAGATATTCTCCGATGTAAACGTTCTAAACAGGAAATACAGACTAAAGCCAGATGCAGTTCTTTATAATCCAGCGAAGTAAACTTTAACCTTTTAATAATTTTCATTTATTTACAAGAATAAGTTGGACAAAGTTCCTATTAACTTGTAAGGTACATAATAATTAGCGGAAATTATGGTTTGTGTTGTATATGTATTTGAAATGTAGTAGATAGAGTATATATATATTAATCTTGATAACTAAGTTTAAAGGTCAAAGACGTCAATAAAGAAATATGCGGAACATCTTTGGAAGAAACTCTCAATGAAGTTGTATTTTGACAAGTAGTGTGTAAATGTTAAACGTAATGTATACCCCCCGACGGAGTAATGAAAGAGAATTAATGTATGGTTTCTAAAATATTGTGTGATAACAGGAAGAAATTTATCATGAAAATAACCGAAAATAAGTAATAATTGAGTATTATCTTGTTACTTTGGATTCCAGCAGCAAATTGTATGTTTGATGAGATAAGGCAACTGAATGAATTATTCCAAAAAGAACGTGATTGAAAAGTTGAATGACATTAAAGAAAAAAAAATTCAGATTTTAATGTGTCGGATTGAACCAGATATTGAGAGTCAGCAAGAAGTAATTCCAATAACGGTAAATATCTGGTAAGTATGTAGACGGAAGAAAGTAAAATAAAAAATATACCTGAGGCTGAGTACAGACATACCGTCACGTACAATACTTCGAAAGGAAGGAAATGGAGAAAGTAATGCCACGCACAATTAGCAACGCCCCTCAAGTCTGCAAATGTAACATCATGACCACCTGCTTATTAGTGTGTTGGTCCATCTTTCGAGCGCAATACAGCAGCGATTTGGCGTTGCATGGATTCGAAAAGTCTTTGTTAGGTTTTCGGAGTTGTCTGGCACCAGATGTCTACACACAGGTCACGCAATTCCCTTAAATTACGGGCCAGCTATTTGGAGACGCGGCGGCTGGGAACGAGCATCTCGGAAACGGCGAGGCTGGTCGGGTGTTCGCGTGCTACTGTAGTGAGCATCTATGCAGAGTGGTTGAAGGATGGTGAAACCACGACTGGGCGACAAGGTGGTGGACGTCCACGCCTCATCACAGAATGTGGAGATCTGAGGCTTGCCCGCTCTGTAAAGCGGAATAGGCGGCGATCTGTGGTAGCATAAGTGTTTTGGAGCACAATTTGCTGTCAGATGTGCCACAGATCGCCGCTTATCCCGCTTTACAGAGTTCTGTGATGAGGCGTGGACGTCCACCACCTTGTCGCCCAGTCGCGGTTTCACCGTCCTTCAACCACTTTGCATAGATGCTCATTACAGTAGCACGCGAACAGCCGACCAGCCTCGTCGTCTCTGAGATGCTCGTACCCGGGGGCCGTGCCCACAAACCATCGGCCAGTAATTTAAGGGAATTGCTTCCCCTGTGCGTAGACATCTGGTGCCAAAAAACTCCGGAAACCTAACAAGGACTTTTCTAATCCATGCCACGCCGAATCACTGATTTATTGCGCTCCAAAGATGGACCAACACACTAATAAGCAGGTGGTCGAAATGTTTTGGCTGATCAGTGTATATGCCTTGCACACCCCCAATACCTTCTTCACCCTATTCTTATCTTTATATATAAAGATGAATGTATGTTTGTTTGTTTGTTTGTTTGTATGTTCTTCATACAAATCCACAGTTTTCATCCGATCTCGATGAAACTTTGCACACTTATCCTTTGAAACAAGGAGAAAAATACTGTCTACATTTGGTTGAAAAATTATCTGTATAAATAACACGTGTTGTCTCATAACTTCGAAATACGGTGATAGACATACACGTTCGATATGGACGTCTCCGTACCGTGTTTCAGTGAAGTGGACTGGCAGCTCAGTGGTTAAAGCGCTTGCTTACGAACGTCGTGCTCTCCGGTTCAAATCTCCGTGGAGGCTAAGATTTTTAAAAACTGTTTTTCATCGTAAGAGTCAGACCTGGGCCGTAGGTTATTCGGATTGAATGTTAAACTGTAGATATCACAAAGTTAGGGGTGCAATGCGAGGCAAATCGTAGGTAGTCTTGCAATGTTGTAGGTGTACACTTTTTTACGTTATAATGATCCGTCAGGTGTTATTCGCAGTCAGTGTGTGAGTGTGAACCACAGTAATATTATTATAAATACGGAAGTAAGTCTCTGTCTTTTTGTTACGTTTTGACGACTAAATGGCTATATCGTTGTGATGGAATTTTATAAGGAAATCTGTATGAAGGGCGCAGGATATTTTTTCCAGTATGATTAACAATTGTAGTCACGAAATTTTGAGACCTTATCGAATGGCGACAGAAATATGTTGGAAACTGATTCTCTTCAAGAGACAGGTTCGACCTTTATAATGATATAGTGTTAGCTTTCCTGTCATATTATGCCGACTCGGTATTGTTTGGGACCAAGCCTTCGTTACCAACAACTTTCTATATTTAATTCTGGCAAAAAAATTCTTAATCCACGCATACGAAGTCGCGGGTACGGGCTAGTTAACTCTAAAAATGTAATATAGTATCGAGTGCGGAGAAAAATAAAAATACATGAAAACTTGTACAGAAACATACATAGAGGTTTTACCTCTTCCGCATGTATACTCTGGTCCAGGCACCAGTGTAGTTCTGCCCCCTGCTGCGCTTTGTCTCACCCTCTGCGTCGCGATAGCGGGTCTGGAATTGCGGAGCCTACCTGAGGACAGCCCAATCCCGCGGCCTCTTTCCGGAATTGCGGCGCTTTTCCCGCAGACAAACTCGCTGTTTGCGGCTCCGTAATGAAGGCGGCAAGTGTGGTGCTCTCTGTGAATATTCGGCGAAATAAAGGAACCGCCCCCGCAGACACCTCCGACGCAGGCCTGTGCGTTGCGGTCGCACCTCTGCTTGTACGCAAGCAGCACGGACTCGCACTTTAACCTTTCGTTTCCTTTGAGCTTTACGCCTCGTCGACGTTGAGGTCAGTAGAGATGGGAAGTCACAGAAGCGAAGAACAGAAAGAGATTGTGTCATCGCCTTGTAAAGTGACGCCTTACTGCTCTTGTTGTAGTCTAAAGGAGAAGTTAGTTTTTGTTAAAACGAACGTTTTCTTCTGAGCTATAGAGCTAGAAGTCTGTGAATGCCAAATAGAAAAGCAGACAGCGCCCGCTCGTGAGAAAAAGTAATTTCATTTATATATATATATATATATTATTTAATTGGGATGGAGCGCTCTCTCCCGTTGCAATTTCCCCACCCACCCATTTTTCTCGTTTCCTTTTCCTACCTACATTTTCCCTGTATTCATCTCAACTTTTAATTTATTTTTCCGTTTGGTAAATTATTCATTTCTCTTGGTAAATTGTATGCAGTGTGATTCAGGATGAATGGTAAATAATGAAGGAGGTCATAGTATGAACAATATTGATGAAAAAACTTTCATATATACACGTGTCCAATTTCCATTCGTTTTGGAGATACAGGTGCTCGAAATTTATGCATAAAATAAACCTCAGAAAATGATCAAGAGCACGCAAGTAGTGTATTTATTTCTCGTATGGCAATTCAGACACTTTTAAGAACATTGATAAAATATATACACTGCAACTTTACAAGATTAAATACTTATATCTAGTTTATTAACATAGTTTATCGATTCCTGAGTTGCCAGCAGGAAGTCCGCAGGATCACCACTGTAAGATCTTATAGGACATTCCTCAATAATATGACCAATAGTCTGAATCTCTCCGCATTCGGATGAGGGTGATGGTTGCTTGCTCCACGTGTACAGGGAGTGTGCGCATCTGCCGTGCCAAGTTCTGATTCTGTTGAGTGTGGACCAAGTTTTACGAGGTAAATCAAAACATGGTGGCTTTTGTGTAATGCATGGTAAGTTGCTGTTTTGGTGTACAGTCCACTCCTGCATCCAAGGTGATGTTAAAATCTTCACAATAGCATCCCTTGCCGATTTCATTGGCGGTTTTCTAGAGAAAGCCTGTTGATGTTGGCATCCTTAATATCTTGGTGGATCGGTAAGTTTCTGTTGTCCATTATTCTCTTGTACTCACGTGTAAGAGCATTTATCCCTCGCAGGTTAGGTGCTGGTATGTGGCTCAGTATCGAGAGCCATCTTGTGGGAGTTGTGTTGATCACGCCTGAAATCATACGCATAGCGTTATTAAGTTGAGTGTACCTAGAGTGGTGGTGTAACAGTTAGCGTTCTCGCCTCGCATTCGGGAGACGCAGGTTCGAATCTGGGTTTTCCATGGTTTCCCAAATCACTCCAGGCAAATGCCGCGATGCTTCCTTCAAAAATGCCTTGGCCGTATTCCTTCCCATTTCCTGTCCCCCATCCTTTCCCGTCTCTAAAAACCTCGCTGTTAAGAGACGTTAATTAAAAAAAAAAAAATCACGCAAGTAACTAATTGAAGTGGTACTTTATTCATGAAAATATACACGCATATTTTACAGCAGTTTAAATTAAATGTACGGAAATTCCACAATCAACTTAATACATAAACTGAAACACTTTATTCATGTTTGAAATCGACACGTACAGCCCCGATGCGCGCGCATCTAACAAAAACAATAACAAAAACGAAACAAAAAAATAATAATAATTTACGTTACGAACATTTAATTTGAACTTGTGTATAATATGAGCGAGGAGTCATGAATCAAGAACCAGACACGGAGGACGTGGAACTTTTGATTATTAAAGTGAGATAAAATTGTGCGATTTTTGAAGTGATAAAAATGACAGTAACAGAAATTATATTGCCTCTGTGTGGAGTCTTCCTTCTCCTCTGATAGACTTTCTGTAATTTGTATGCCGTTTCGAGATTTCAGGTGCTACCAAATCCAGTACGAAATGTCTATTAACTCCGATGGGCTGACCGTATTAACACTAAATGAACAATTATTTGGAGGATTCAATATTGTCTTCAGATTTTTATTGTTTTATTTGTAACGTGTAACAGTTTCCTAATATATGATTTATCAATGATTCTTTTATTTTATGGCACATTAACTTTATATTAAATAAATCATGGTTGTTTAAATTATTAAAATTCACGTACATATAAAATGTGTAAGGTTAAACTCTGTCATCCCCTACCTCGATTATTAATTATTTCTTAAAGAATATAAATCTCATTGCACCTTGAAATTAATGTTTCCAAAAAGGCCCTTAGACATTTCGAGTAGTATTAGGAACAGTTCCTCTCTCCTACGAGGGGGAAAAATTTCTTCTCATCGTTCTGAAGGTAAGGATGTAAATGATGGAAAATACCAAAATCCGGTCTTTTTTTAATTTATTTCATGAATTCACAGCCTAAACTTTGTCTGTTTATGCCGCTGCCTTCTACGGTGTTAATTGTAACCACATCCGTGCTGGAAACTTAAAAGCAACCGAGAGAAGATCCTAGATACGAAAAGAAGAGGGGATTGCCTCGGATTGACTTGGTATAACTATGGTGCAGTGAAGGTTAATGGATCATAAATCAGATTCACCTTGATTCTGATTGATTCTGATTGATTAAGATTCGTTTCCTATATAGGCAGCCTAAAGGCCCGCTATACAAAATTTGGAGAACTTCTGCTTTGTTTCAAGGAAGTTGAAAGCAATGAAGAAGAACAGCGACAGTCGAAGTATTTCCCCCCCCCCCCCCACATCTGCATATGATATTAACATGCCAGATTTACGTTGAAGTTCCTGTTTGGTAAATATCTTGGCATTACATTTGATAACAAGCTTAACTGGGCAGGACACATTGGACAGGTGGTAGGAAAAGGTTTCAAAATCCTGCACCTGTTGGAGAGAGTGATGAGGGGATGCACGACAGAAGTAAAGGAATTGGGTTACAAAACTTTGGTCAGACCATTGCTCGAATATGGTAGTGTAGTATGGGACCCACATTTTGCGTATCAAATACAGGAATTAGAGAGGGTGGAAAAAAGGGCTGCTACATTTGTTTCTGGAAATTATCGCAGAATGCAATCAGTGACAGATATGATAAAGGAGCTGGAATGGGATTCATTGCAAGACAGGAGGAGGATGAGGAGGGTCATGGGAGTGTACAGGGCGTATACTGGTGATGAGGCATGGAAAGATATTGGTGTAGGTATGAAAAGTAGTGCATGGAAGGGAAAAGATGACCATGACCACAAGCTGGAACTCGATTTCAGCCACAAGGGCGTGGGAAGATTTTTTTAGGTAAGAGGGTGTCAGGGATTGGAATGAGTTACCAAGGGAAATGATGAATAACTTACCGAAAACGTTAAAAGAATTTAAAGTTAAAATTTGTAGAGGGCAAATGTAGGTGAGTGCAGGATAGGGGGAAATTGGGTGTGTAAGGAAATTGCCACCGGAGCCTGTGCTCCATTGCAATTAAATTAAATCAACAGAAAACAAACAGCTTCAGTGCTTAATTCAGACATATCATTCTTCACGGCACAGGTCAATACGCGATGCATTCGGCTCAAACGCGACGTTCATCGAATTATCACGGAGTTCCAATAAACCAGCCGAGTCTCGCATTTGCTCCTGCGCTCAACAATTTATTATGGCACGCCCCATAAATCAGGGGATTCTGCTTTACCTGGCCATGTATTACGGGCCATAGATCATACAAGCCGCCATCGTGTCGTACAAATCCCGTGTGTAATAGAAAGTCTCACCTGTTAAATCCCGGCGAAATTACTAATCCATACAGAAGAACTAGGAGCTTAATCCACTCTCACTTACGGTACAGCTTCACAACCATATTCAACTATATACCGAGGTCTACTCTGTTTGTTTTTAATACTTCTGTTAATGCTTCTAACACCGTTCAAACACGAAAGAAATTCTTCAAATTTTGCAGTGCAAAGTCTAAGGATCGCATTCATATTTCAGCCATATGACCTTTGCCCCTAGATATTGTAACATGACGCACTATCGCTACGTTACAAGGTGCATTTTTATTGTATATGTCATAATGTTAAGTAATTTGCATAAATCTTGGGCGACCACCTAAATAGATTTTTGTTGTAATTTTATAAAGTACGCAAGATTCCAAGTGAGGACTGTAATGAAATGATGAACATACAGTGTATCTTGGTAAACGAATATTCAAGAATTATTGAGCTATGTAGGCTTGAAGCTAATCTTGGTCTTCCCGAATCATGGCGACGGGACGTCGCGGATTTGGGGTTTGCCAGACCACACACTCTGCTCCCTGGGGATGGGCGGTCAACAACGTCACTCGCCTGGCGGGAAAAGCCTCCGAAACCCGAATGTCCTCTCACCCCGGCGAACTTAGCCGAATATGTCCGACCTCTGTTAGATACCCTGGCCAAATCACACATCGGGGATATCACGTGACATTAGGTGCCGACCTGAAGATCCAATCCAAATGAGCGTATAACTTAAAATCCTGGGAATTTTTGTTATATGTGAGCTTCGAGACTACAAATGGGCGGAGCGAGAAGTTTCCTCGTGGGAGAGAAGAGCGACGAGCTTCACTTCGATCTTCGAGTCCAAGCTATGCGAGTCTAGTCTGAGGTGGACTTGGAAAGTTGACTTCTTTCGCTAACTGCAGCTTGCCTTGTTGGAGCAAGCTTATCACGGCAACACAGCCGGTAATGCGATGATGCGCATTACCAGACCAGAGATGCCTGTATCCGACTTGTGAGATAATCTCACATATCGTGGGTCCGTTCCGGTCACCGCAGACATCAGACGCAGAACTACAATGGTAACTTATTACGACCAAGCCATCTGATTGTGCATTCCGTGAAACGGAACCCGTAAGCGACTTTGAGAGGATAGGTCCATGTTCTCACTTTGTAATTGTAAAAACCCCTGAGCTAGCGGCATAATTTGCCAGAACTAGTTATTTTAGAATGATATATTGTTCATTCTGGCGCCCATGATTTTCTTTTTTTTTAACTGTAAAGTCACAGTATTATGATGCCTTTGTCTGAGGTCGTCATAACTTGTATTTTTCATTGTTTCCAGTTGTCATTATTTCTTGCATTTTGATTCTGAGATACATTTAAAAGTAAATATACAATTGTTTGCTTGCTCATGACGGCTAATTGTACCTCTGAGCGTTGCTTTTATGATTTTGCCAATTTGTGTTAATGTTAACGATAAATTCGCTCGGACTTGTAATCGCCAATGATTAGAAAATAAATGTCATATTGTGACAATTTTTCCTAAATTCCAACTAACGTCGAGATTCTTGCAAAATTAATAAATTTTCACTCCTTCATAAAAATTAAAATTAAAAATCCACAATTATTAATCATAAAGGTATGAAAGATAATTGTAACTTAGTTTGCCCACCAAGGCACCCACCACAATATAGTACAGTGAAATCATTTCTGTTCCTTTTTAATACCTTTTAATCCCTTCAGATTGTTAGAGGTAAACCCTTTTAATTTTCAGACTCTTCCTTCACATGCCGAGTCTATAATGTAAGGTGTGTTTATATTATAGCCCGTTTTACATCTCGGATTTCAACCAAAAATGCGCGAAATGTAACTTTCTCTCTGCGTTCTTAAAATAAGTCATCGTCTTAAAAACAATCTACTGCACGTTAAAATAACTAGCATCACGTTTTCTATCATTTAACACTTATTTAAAATACTGCTTGAATCATTAACAGATCCATTTGTTTTTCCTTTCGCACTAAATTAAAACATACTTCAGACCCAAAACAAGTTTTTCTTTTCACAATAACTTTCTCATAATTCTCTCTGCTATGGTCAACGATATCCGTCATATTATTATTATTTTATTATTATTATTTTATTTTATTTGGCCTGAAGCGCCAAATGGCACTATACAGCCATCAGCTATTTATATAGATAATTGGCTTGGTACAAATGAGTAAAGCATTGTACAGATAAACAAATTTACAGGATAGTTATAATAAACTAGTAATTTCACATCAGCTGGAATATTTCTCAAAAAAATACATGCATGTTTACAAAATGAAGGATTAGTAAAACAAGTAAATAGAGGACTCTGTACCAACAGTGGGGGGTACAAGGCTCTTCGTGCACAAACAATAATTACAGCATAATTAAAATATAAAGGAGATTTTATATACACATTAAATGATTATTTATATACAGGAATTAACACATTATAAAAAGGACTTATTTGCCTAAATCTTAATGTTTGTTGCTTTTATAAAACTGGCTAACAATTTATATACAATCACATTGTTGCCATGCAACAGACAAGAAATACATGTTGGAAAAGGTATACCAAAGTTGTTAAGGTCTTTCAAGAATTTAGGTCTGTGGGCTTTATATCTTGGACAAGCGAAAAATATATGGTTTGTGTCACCTACTTCCGAATTACAATATTCACAGATATCTGAATTTATGATGGTTAGACGATGTAGGTGCTGTGCGAATATACCGTGATTAAAACGTATTCTAATCATCGTGGTGATAACCCCCCTATGTTCCAAGGAGCTGGAAAACCAGGGACGTGTAGGAATTCGGGGCTGGATATTGCCATAGTATTGTCCCCTTGTTTTTTTACTGATGTCCCATTCACTCTGCCATTTGTTCATTACCTTGATTTTTATTTGTGGTAGATAGTGCGTATACGGTAACCGAGTTTTGAGGGCGACACCTATTCTAGCTGCTTGCTTTGCCAACTCATCTACTTTTTCGTTAAAGACCACCCCTGCATGCGCCTTCAGTTTAGATTCCATGCTGACCAACTTAATTATCTCTGATCTTATGCTAAAGCTTACCACCATGTATATTAACATATTATTTTATACTTACTATTTCTATGGTAGCATTTTGAGGAATTGTAATGCTCATACAACGGAAACAGCGTACAAAACACTAGAGCGTCCGCATTTGGATTACTGTTGTGGAGTTTGGGATCCGTATCGCATGGGATGATTGACGCGTTAGAGAAAGTACAGAGGAGAGCCGCTCGATTCGTGACTGCTAGTTACAGTCCTTACGAAAGCGTCACAGAATTGATTCGTAGATTGGGCTGGGATTGTTTGGCAGACAGACGAGATCGTTTTCGTTTGAATTTATTTGAGAATATACGAAATTCTTTAAATTACGAAATACTTCTTCCGCCACAATGACCGGAGGGATAATATTAGAGAAATAAGATGCCGTACCGATGATTTTATGCATTCTTTCTTCTCTCATTCTGTTCGGGACTGGAATGCACAGAATTAGGATTGGTGCATAACACCCTCTGCCACCCACAATGTTTGTACTGCAGAGTACAGACTCTTCAAATTTTGCAGCTTGAGCTCGTAGGGTCAAACAAAGGTCATGTTTGTATCTCATCCAGATCAGGCCTCACGTGGATGATCTATGACCCTAAACAGATTTATACTGAGATCATCACCATACCATCACCACCATCTTAATACTTCTAAATTCTTTCACACTCATAAGGAATGCTTCAAATTTGGCACAGCGAACACCGCACGTATTGGTGAGTGGTTAACGATCTTGCTTCGCATTCGGGAGGAAGCGGGTTCTTTAAAATGCCACGACCAAATTCGTCTCGTTCCTGGGCACCAGCCCTTTTCCCCCGCCTCCAATGACCTCGACGTCGACGAGGCGTAAAGTCACAACTAAAAAGCAGAAAAAAAAATATTATTCTTGATTCATGATGTTACCCAATGTACGGTGACGTCTACAGTCTACACCAGGTTACAAATAAGGTCGTACAACAGGCAAGCGATGACGTTCTCGAATTTTGTAGTTAGCAGTAACCAATATGTACCCTGAAATAAGTATCAGCATATGATACCGTCAGAACAAAAAGATTCAACAACTTAATGGTACATCACAGTAACTTTGTTGTTGGCCATGTTCCGCAGTTGTTGCATAAATATTTTTGAATAAAAATCCGTCTTCTAACAACTGTTTTTATTATTAACTTTCACAAATATTATCATAATATTATGTTAGTTACAGCTACTGACGATTCCCCACTCCAGAAGGCCGAAACGCATCTGGTAGATGAAAGTTAATAAAAAAAACAGTTGTTAGAAGACGGATTTTTATTCAAAAACATTAATGGTACATGTTTTCCTTATTCTGTGTTAAAATATATTATTTCACACGTTTCTGGAAACTGCTTTCAAATATAGTAACTCAAAATTCTGAGTGTTTTCGGCATGCGAACTAATTAATCTATGATCAGTAGCAGGTGATATTATTGGTTTTATAAATGATGTGTATTATTGCATATCTGTTACATATAACATTATCAATGCTGTGATATTAACCTTAACTAAACATTTTCTAAAGATGATTCTTAAGTCTTCCATGGCCGTCTTTGTACATGATTTATAGCTTTACGGTGAACATAAACATAAACAGTATCTCTGAAGAAGGTTGGAGTATAACAGCCGAAAGCTTAGATAATCCAATAAACGACGCGGCATATCCCGTAAAGCTATAAATCATATTTTATCAAGATGTTCGTAGTTAAAGGAATTCTTCAGTTTAAAATGAAAAAATTTGTGCATTAGAAAGTTTTGATGGTAAGTTCTGTTTATATTTAATGGTCTACAGAATGTCAGAGTTTGTGATCTGACTACTGGTAAATTTGTTCAAACTTCATTCATGTCGTCGATCTATCTTTAGCGTTACATTTCTGTGTGATAAGGGACGAGTTTCGTAAGGAACTCATATCCACTTCCAATATCATGTAGTACATATGCTGTAATCCAGAGTTTTATACATTTACGAAATGAACAGTTTAAATGCCTTGTATGGAGCGAAATTATTACTCAATTAGAAACAATAACTATATTTTTTAGAAAATATCGCAGGATATTTTGTTTTTTGGTGGTATGTTCCGATATTGGCATTAGAAGAAAATGGATACGACACCTTTGATATTTAGAGTGCTTTCTGGAACAGCAGAATGTATTCTCATACGTTGGATTAAGTAAGTAATCAATCCTAATAAAAGGTCAGTTTGATTAACATGTCTGTTACGTGGCGGGCCAATAACGATCAGAGATTTTTTCGATCTTTGTCCATAGATAAAATTGTTATAGCTACCTACGAATGAACGTTACCTTCTTTTGTTTCTGTATTACTCGATGGGTTTTAAATTGCAAACCAACCCAAAATAAAAGAATTTATTTCGTTTTAATCCTAATA
Source organism: Vandiemenella viatica (assembly GCA_031002005.1). Taxonomy (NCBI): domain Eukaryota; kingdom Metazoa; phylum Arthropoda; class Insecta; order Orthoptera; family Morabidae; genus Vandiemenella; species Vandiemenella viatica. The sequence continues at coordinate 11,321,086 of JARYHS010011408.1, read as the reverse complement.
TTAATTACTCGTTTCTTTTTTTATTCATATTCGTTTGATGTAGAAGTTATCTTTATATTCTCTGCCCACAGATATAGCTATTATAGCAAGCAGAGAAATTAGGTTTCATATTTACGTTTTTGTAGTGGTCTAATATTATCTCTTTTAAATTAAAATTTAAAACCAGCCATAAAGAAATGTGTGCATTTCGTTTGAATCTGCATGTTAATTATAAAAAGCATTGTGGAATACAACGCAGTTGAGCAGACAGTACAACGTTGCAAAACCTAGGATATGAGCATAACATAGTCAAACTGCTGAAACACAGCATTCAAACCGTCATTTTCGACGGGATTAGAAGCCAATCATATATACTAGGTGTCCTGGAATGAAGATTTTTATTATTATTATTATTTTTTTTAACATGTGACTTTGTTCAGTTTATTCCACGCAATTGTTACAAATTATCAGTTTTTGAAACCTGTTTTTTTTTTATTTACTCAAGGATATTTCAGTCATCTAAAACAATTTTCATTTTTCCTTAAAGAACTTTAAAAAAAAAAAAAACCTTAAAAATCTTTTTTTAAAATCATTTCATCATTTTTTTTACTATATCTTTAAAATGCACTATGGTCTGTTTAGCAGATTGAACTACCATAAAACAATCATTTTAAACAAAGATGCAAGACTGGTTTGATACAATTCTCCATCCCTTCCTATCCTGTACTAACAGTTTCATCTCTACATACCCCTTACAATCTACGTCCTCAATTTTCTGCTTCATATATTCTAATCTCTGTCTTCACCTACAGTTCTTACCTTCGAATGTTCCCTCCACTAACAAGTTAACCAATCCTGCATGTCTCAAAATATGACCTACCAGCCTGTCTCTTCATTCTGTAAGACTCTTCAACAAACTTTTTTAATCACCTATCATTTCCAAAAATAGTTCATTTCGTGCTTTATCTGTCCACTTAATTTTCAGCATTCTTCTGTAGCACCACATTTCAAATGCTTCAATTTTCCTTCCTTCTGGTATTCCTAAAGTCGATGCTTCGCTGCCTAAAAAGTGCTGTGCTATTCACATAGAGTTTAAAAAAAGTTATTTCTGGGTCCTAGATTAACATTTTAAACTAAAATATTTCTCTTTCTCATGAATGCTCTTTTTTGCTAGTGCTATTCTGCTTCTAAAATCATTCCTACTTGGGTTATCGGTTGCAATTATACTTCCTAAGTAGCAAAATTCATTAACTTCTCCTATCGCATCCGGCCCTATTTTTACATTTAATTTACTATTATTTGTATCATTTCTGCTACATTTCATCACTTTTGTCTCGCTTTGGTTTATATTTAGTCCAAAATATTTCTTCAGTATTTTGTTCATGTTATTCAGTAACTTCTCAATATCTTCAGCCTGTTCTGATATCAGTAAATCGTAGCATACTGATTTTTTTTCTCCTTGTACATTTATGCCACATTCAAATCTTTCTTTCACTTGCTCTATTGCTTCTTCTACATGTTAAATATTAATGAGGATAGACTACAGCCTTGTCTCACCCCCTTTTTAACTGATGCGTGTCTCTCATGCTTCTCTACATTTATTATAGCCACTTGATTCTTATATAATTTATAGAGTATTCTTCTATCTCGATACTTTATACCTGACTTCTTTAAAATTTTGAACTTCTTGTCCCACCACCCATTATCAAATGCTTTTTCTAAATCAACAAACGCCATAAAAGTATCTTTGTTTTTCTTGATCCGCCCGTCAAGTATTATTTTTAAGGCCAGGATCGCTTCTCTTGTAACGTGGCTTTTCCTAAACCCAAATTGATCCTCACCTACTGTACTTTCTACTACACTTTCCATTCTTCTGTATATTATTTTGTTTAGTATTTAGAAACATATGATGTTAGACTTATAGTGCGATAATTCTCGCATTTGTCAGCTTGTGCTTTCTTCGGAAGTGTGAAGATGACGCTTTTTTCAAATCAGTTAGTCTCTCCCGTTTCATATTTTTTTTGATAAAAGTTTGAATTACGTTTGGTTTCCTTATTCTTCTAGGGATTTCAGAAGTTCTGCAGTAATCTCGTCAATTTCAACTGCCTTATTTGATTTCAAATCATTCAAAGCTCTATCAAATCCTGTCCTCAAAAAAAAAAAAAAAAAAAAAAAAATCACCTAAGTCATTAATGTATTGTTATTCAAATCATCTCCATCATACAGTTTCTCTACGTATTCCTTCCATCGGTTAGATCTATCTTCCGAGCTAAGTAGAGGTTTCACATCGGCAGCTTTAATGTTTATTCCTATTTTTTTAATTTCTCCAAAATTCTGTTTGATCTTCCTATATTGCCCATAGTACAGTCAATATAACCTCAAAACGGTCGCTCTGGCCTCGCATTCGGGAGGACGTGGGTTCGAATTCCGTCCGGTCATCCAGATTTGGGTTTCCCTTGGTTTCCCCAAATCACTCTAGGCGAATTTCTGGCTGCTTCCTTCAAAGTGGCATGACCGAATTCCTCCCCCGTTCGTTTCCCCGGCTTTTCCGCCTCTAATGACACCGACTTCGACGAGGCGGATAAACCATAAGCAAAAAAACCTCAAATTGGCTATTTTGCGAAGAATGTATCTCGAAAATTTAGTTTTATCTAAATTATGCTAATGAAAAACAATATTCGTTTCGTGCAGAGTGATATTTTGTGCACTTCAAGTAGCAGATTGGAAACCTGCGCTGCGTGTTGTACTGAACATACCTGCAGGAGTGCTGCCGCGCTGACTGCCGGGAGATAATTCTTCGTCGGTAATTACGAGTGGGGAAGCGTAGTTCTCCAGGACGGCGGTATAAATCTCCAGTGACGAGTCTGGAGTCCAGGTGAAAGTAGCGTGTATCCGCCGGGGACTGGAGAGCTCGGGCCGTATTTCCATGTCTAAATGAAGCCCTAACAACAGGAGCCGCAAATCCCCGAGTACACGCCTGGCAATTCGCCCGCGCGCCTTTAAAGCAGGGACGTTCCCCCCGGGGCAAACCGCGTCTCCGCTCAGTCTCGCGTAATTACTTGTACCGCCAAGATAGCTGCTAATTTATTTCCCATTTAGCTGATATTTCCATACAAATGAATTTCTCCGGCGGTGAGATGGCGCCGCACCCGTTCGCGCCCCCGTGAAAGAGATGACGCGGAACGTGAAATCATAACTGTGACGTCACACCTCAGCACGCTGGCTCCGTTTTTAGAGTCCCGTGGTACGCAACGACAGATTACGGATCCTGTTCCTGACGCTTCGTTTTCTGTCACAGGCCGCTACCATTTAAACCAGTGGCAGTCCCACTGGTCCCTACCATCCAATACAGGGCCTTCCAACTTTCATGGTAGTCGTGAGCAGACCGTCGTACGGGTAACATGGTACGGGGACCATGACCACAAGCTGGCACTCGATTTCAGGCACAAGGGTGTAGGAAGATTCTCTTTTTTAGGTAAGGGTGTCAGGGATTGGAATGAGTTACCAAGAGAAACGATGAATAATTTACCGAAAACTTTGAAGGAATTTAAAGAAAAAATTTGTAGAGGGCAAATGTAGGTGGGTGCAGGATAGGGGGAAGATAGCTGTGTAGGGAAATTGCCACCGGAGCCTGTGCTCCATTGCAATTAAATTAAATTAAAAAAATTAAAACATCGCCTCCGATACGAGGAAGTAGTGTGCGCGATCGCGGGTTGACTCGACGGCAAGTGCCAGCAACATAAACAGTTTTCAATTTCGTGTGGTGGACAAGAAAAGTGAATTGATAATCAAGGAACAACTAATATAAGTGTTAAGTGACATTGGCCGCCATGTATGGTGGCCAGTGTGGTGAAGGCGGCTACGAACAGGTACAGCCGACGCCGCACATACTTTTATATAATGGAGGTAACGTGAACATTGCAACAGAAAATATCTTAGACAGTCAAGTGCCATCCCTACATCACAACACAAGTGAAGATGGAAGGGAAACGAGAAACATCATACAATCGTCATTCGAAACCGTCAATGTACCATCTTTTGCTGCTAATCTTACCATTGACCAAACGAGACAACAGGAACTACGACTTGTAGGAGAGGAAGAAACGACCCCACCTGCAGCCCAGAAACGCCCCAGCACACCAACAATCGAAGACATCAGCAACAACTGCAACTACAAAGTACCAAGAACAGCAGAACAGCCGAAACCTACAGACATCAGTATGGAGACGTCACCAGCTAGTGACACACAGCAAAACCAGACTACAACCACAACAGTCAGCCATGATCAACAGGTAAATAGCGCAACGCCAGTGATCTATGAAAACTATGACCTAGGGCCCTACTATGTGATTTGTAGAAAGTGTCGATAAAAACATCAGTAGACTGCATCCAATGGCTATAGGTCGCCTTATTAACTCCCTCTGCCGTGATACAAATAATCAAATATTACAGATAACTACAGCAGGCCGTAACCGTGTCAAAATCGAGGTGAAATCGGTAATAGCAGCCAATTCTATGATTCAAAGCTCAGTCTGGAAGCAGAACGGTTTGCAGGCGTATATCCCATACTCGTGCACCACACAACAAGGCATCATTAGAAACGTAATGACAGAATTATCAGAAGATGAAATTAAAGCGGTAGCGCGATGTGAATACAGGGTGATAAACGTTAAACGATTTGCTAAGAAAATGGTAGCAAACGGTCAACCTACAACAATCCCACTTCCAGTTTGCCTGATCACTTTCAAATCGCAAAGACGGCCCAACTATGTTTACATACACGGTGTCCGCTGTCCAGTCGAACCATACATAAAACCTGTTATGCAATGCTTTAACTGCCTGCGCTATGGTCACCTGAGCAAGCAATGCAGAAGTAAAAAAAGATGTGTATTCTGTGCTGGTGCACACGACGACAAAGATTGTTGTAACCAAAACAACCCCATTTGTATCTATTGTAATAGTGGCCACCCATCTAATGAAAAAAGATGTCCTGAATATGAAAAACAAAGAAGAATCAAACAGTTAATGGCGTACGAGAACCTAGACTATAAACAAGCCCTTAGAAAGATCAACGCCGGTACGTATGCCGGTGTACTAGCAAGACCGGCCGCAACCACTCAAACCACGGTCGTAAATTCGGCAAGTTACGAGCAAAGAACCCCCATACAGGATAACTTAAATATTGCCACAGTGCCTGTAGGGACATCGCAACAACAACATCAACTCCACCAAGAACCACCTCCCCAGACGACACAGTTGGCCACCAGCCCACATGGCATGTTAACAAACATGCAAATAAATCCAATGCCTTCTAACCAGGCAGAATCCCCCTTAACGGAAAGACATAATAGGCACTACAGAGCAGGAAACAACTCTAGGGATCTATCTTATAAAAATTATTGGATCCCTAACAACAGGAATATACAACCAATTGCGTACAACCCATACCCACCCCAACCTCACAGCGCTGTACAAGGCGCAAGTACAGCTGATATCTTCACATACAAAATGATCGAAATCATAATGAATATCCTAAACCAGTATGTCGGTAACCAACAGATCGATCCACTGCAATTCGCTCCAAGTATCAAACAGCTTATACAACAAACACTCACCAATGGGTTCAACTGAGAACACAAGAACGCATTCGATACCCGTTACTGGAGGCTTAGATACCATGCACCAAAATAACATACCACATAACAATCCTCAAACGAATGAAACAATTGCTATCGAAGAACTCGGAATCTTACAATGGAATGCGCGCTCAATCAAAGCCAATAAATTAAGTCTGATGCAATATATGCTGGCCCATAAAATCCCAGTAAGTGCGATCTCAGAAACTTGGTTGAAACCAGGAGAATCTTTCCTCTTTCAAAACTATAATATCGTGCGAGCAGACAGAGCGGACTGGTTATGGCGGCACTGCCCTTTTGATACAGAAATCAATCCCATTCCAGCCCGTAAACATTACGCCTACTAACCTCTCTTTCGAAGTTTGTGCAGCACGGATTCTCTTTAAAGACGAATATATGACGGTAGTATCTGTATACAGGTCACCAAACAAACCAGCATTAAAAAGATCTGAGCTGGAAATACTAAAAAGACACCTAGAAGAACCAATTCTGCTCCTTGGTGACTTAAATGCCCATCATTCCTTATGGGGAAGTACATATGACGATCGTAACGGGCGACTAATTGTGGAAGTAATGGAGGAACTAGTTGTACTAAACGATGGCTCTGCAACGCGAATCAATAGACCATCACAACAACAATCATCTGTTGACATATCATTAGCATCGGCGACTATTGCCCCACACCTAACATGGGAAATCATAGAAGATACACTGGGCTCGGATCATTATCCCGATTCTGCTGAAACTCCCCTGCACTAAGCGGATAGGGCAAACTATCTTTTCGCATTATAAATGGAATATCAGGCGGGCCAACTGGGAAAAATATCAACAGGAAGCAGAAGCTGCATTTTCTCATTACAAACCTACAGACGACATACAAAATGATTATAAAGCCTTCATAGATTGCATTGAAAAAGCCGCAGGCTCCAGCATTCCAAAACAAAAACAAAACTATGTAATCAACACAACACCAGTTGAATGGTGGGACCAGGAATGTGACGATGCAATAAAAGAAAGAAAGAAAGCTGTCAAAAATTATAGGCAACACCTCACAATGAGCAATTATATTGAATGCAAAAGGGCATGTGCTAAAACAAAAAAACTTCTGAGAAAGAAGAAGAAGAAAAACTGGGAAGACTACTGCTCAAAACTGAGTCTCAACACGCCGACCAAAGAAGTGTGGATGAAAATACGAAGGCTGAAAAATATAAGGGAGGCGAGGGTGCCAGAGCGGACACCACCACTGAATATTCTGACTGAGATATTAGAAAACATAACACCACCATATGTGGATCCCCGACCCCTAAACGTACAGGAAAATACACAGCACATCCTATGTCAACCGTTCAGGAGTGAAGAGCTCAGCAGAGCACTCTCCTTTGGCAAATCATCAGCACCTGGGCCGGATAACATACACTACCCCATGCTACGCCTACTCCCTGCCAACGGGAAATCGTACCTTCTTGAACTCATTAATCGTATATGGGCTGAGAAAAGCGAGATACCACCTTTGAAGACGGCCAGAATAATTATTATAAAAAAGCCAGGAAAGGTTACTGAAAGTGCCGCAGCATATAGACCCATATCCCTTTTATCTTGTGTGTTCAAAATTCTCGAAAGAATGGTAAAGCATAGACTCGAATGGTGGTTCGAACATAATGCATTGCTGCCGCATACTCAATACGGCTTTCGGAGAGGGAAAGGCACGAATGACATATTAGCACACCTTGTTACAGATATTCAATCGTGCCTTACAGACAATAAATACATGGTTGCCATCTTCACTGACCTAACATCTGCCTATGATAAAGTTCTGCCACCGACCTTGGGAAAAAAATTAAAAGAGAATGGCGTGCCGGGCCCCTTTATAGCGAGGCTGCTAGCTATGATGACAAATAGATGGTTAGTAGCCAAGTGGAAAACAGTTACTCTAGGTCCAAGAAAATGTAGTCAAGGGATACCTCAAGGATCAGTTTTGTCTCCGTTACTCTTTAATATATACACAACTGACCTACACAAAATAATGCCACCTGCCGTCATAATACTTCAATATGCGGACGACATCTGCCTGTATACAATAGGCACAAGCATCGAAAGATGCCAAGCCATATTAAACGAAGCGATGTGTATACTAGTACAATGGCTGTCAGACAATGGACAGGAGATTTCAATAAATAAAAGCTCAGTCTGCATATTTACACGACACAGGATTCCTCCAATGATCCGTATGACTCTTGGACCATACCAGCTCCCAGTTAAGAATAGCTTGAAATATCTAGGCCTGATAATAGATAATAAACTCAAATGGTGTGAACACATCAAACAAATAGAAAAAAAAGTCTGCTCAAGGAACAACCTTATAAGAGCAGTAACAGGACTAAAGTGGGGAGCAAGTCCACAAATAGCACTAACTCTATATAGAGCCCTAGTCCGTCCACATTTTGACTATGGGTGTATTTGTTATGGTGCAGCCTCCCAACGGCCTTTAGCGAAGCTTGATGTACTACAATACATGGTACTACGCACCTGCCTAGGGGCAATGAAATCTACGCCCACAAATGCACTATGCGCAGAAGCAGGGGAACCTCCTCTGCACCTACGTAGATCCTACCTAAGTTCAAAATTTTTACTGAAACAGAGTCAGTTGACGACCAGTAAATTATATAACTCCATACACAACCTATCCATAGACTGCCTAACAAAAGGATATTGGAAAAACAGACGACTGCCACCGCTAGCTTCAGCTTATCTGGAAACCAAATCGCTATACGATAAAGCCATCAAGAGTGAACAACTATACTGTTACGAGGCTCCATTATGGCATACATGTAAAGAAATTATAGTTGTTGGTCAAACAACGCAACAGAGCCCCTACAAACAGACATACCTAGAAAAATTGAACAAATGGCTTCCGGCTGGAATCATATATACAGATGGGTCTAAGAACAACAGTTATGCTGGTTGTGCATACATCAACCTTGATAGCATGGAACAGGGCACGTTCCAACTGCCTAAAGAATGCACTATTATGACAGCGGAACTGACAGCAATATTAGAAGCACTTAGATATGCCGGGAGCTTACCGGATAGTAACATTATCATACTGTCTGATTCACTCTCTGCCTTAACGTCATTAAAAAACCATCACATAAACCAAAGCAACAACCCGATCATATACGAAATTATTAAATCAATCATAGACCTGGAACAAAGTAATAAATTAGTAGTACTTTCCTGGGTGAGAGGCCATGATGGGTGCAGGGGCAATGAATTAGCCGACCAGCTGGCAAAACAAGCAACTGAGACTGGGGAAACTATACACCGTAAGGTACCTACTTCGGACCTGATTGTGACACTAAAGGAAAAATTATACAAAGATTGGGACGTAGAATGGAGATATACATCTGCTACGAAAGGTAAACACTACGCAAGGATACATTCTGAAGTTACAAAACGGCCATGGTTTCAGAACATCCGGTGTCCTAGAAGCCTATATATCACAATTTTTCGGCTTAAATTCGGACATTGCCGCCTCAAGAAGCACTTATGTAGAATCGGTGTGGTAGAGGATCCATACTGCCAGTGCGGACACGTTGAAGACGCTAATCATATATTCTTTGGTTGCCCATTTAACAAACAAGCTTCTGACAACCTCATTAAGCACTTGGTGCAAGCAGGACAGCAACTCCCGGCAAGTGTTGAAGACTTACTAAATACAAACAGATTTAAAATCTTCTTCTTCATGTACTCATTTTTACGGCAAATTAAACGAGAACTGTAACAATAATTAACTGTATAATCAAGTGTAACATATCCTAACATTTCATGTATATATGAGTCTTTGTAAATAATTTTTTGTTTTGTTTTTGTTATTAATTTGTATTACATTTTGCTAAACTTAATATTTTAATGTATATAATGTAATATCAGGTGGACTATTTTAATTTATGTATATGCCAAACAAAGTAACAATAATTAACTGTATAATCAAGTGTAACATATCCTAACATTTCATGTATATATAAGTCTTTGTAAATAATTTTTTGTTTTGTTTTTGTTATTAATTTGTATTACATTTTGCTAAACTTAATATTTTAATGTATATAATGTAATATCAGGTGGACTATTTTAATTTATGTATATGCCAAACAAAGTAACAATAATTAACTGTATAATCAGATGTAACATATCCTAACATTTCATGTATATATGAACTTTGTAAATCGATTTTTTGCCAAACTCAATATTTTAATGTGTATAATGTAATATCAAATCGTCAATTTTAAGGTATGTATGTGCCAGACAAAGTTACTACCTTATGGAGCGTATTACGTAAATGTACTAGTTCTGGCCTTTAATGTGTGTAAGGTACTATGAAATACGGATAACCTACAGAGACAATGTATATTAAGATTTACTGCTACGATAAGCAAAATGTAACAGATGTAATAGACAAACAATGTAATAAACGCCTGTACACTTGGTAATGGCTAAATGGCCAGCATGGCTAAAGGCCAAATAAATTTAAAAAAAAAAAAAACTTTCATGGTAGGTGGAAGGGGTGTTGTCGAGCACTGAATACTATCATAACTAGTATGATAAAGGAGCTGGAGGGAGATCCGTTGGAAGATAGAAGGAGGGACAACAGAGTCATGGAAGGGAACAAGGCGTATGTCAGTGATTCATGTACATCATGGATCAGCAAACCGTGACTCCCGAGTCGCATTCGTCTCTTTAAATATTATTTTTTTCACACGTCTTTACCGAAAATAGTAGTAGTCGTATCGTTGGAGAGATTTTAGGTCCAGACAGTCTCACCACATTACAAGCAAATTCTTTTGCCAATATTTACCCCCTGCAGCGACGAATTGAGTAAAATGTCGAAGTAGTTTTAAGCCAACTTGTGGCATAGCAGTTTCTTAGAGAAATTATAAAAGGCTGAAGGTTACTCTGGGAGAAATTCGTAGCCATGGTAACGACCAGAGTAACAAGGGAGAGCGAGTGTGTGCCTATGATAGTTACTGCGAGCAAAGGACACTGTATTCTTCAGATACCTATTAATGAAATGCAACTAGAATAAATATCAATGAATCATATGAAAGTTTATTATTATTTAAATAGAAAAGATTAAATGAATAAGTTTGAAGGTTAAAGTTAAGAACGAGTTAGAAACGGGACACTTATCCCTAGCATCCGGAATCAAGGCTATATACAAAAAATAAAATAAAAATAAAAAATACGAAGTCTGATACCGATAAGACCGAAAACAATAAATATTAAAATTAATACAACAAACTGTTGATGCATGATCACACCGGCTGTTTTATTTGCCTCCACTACTAGCGTATTGTGTCTGGTTTAGTAATCGTTTGTGATTTAGGAATATTTGTATCTCAGGTATGTATCATATTTATATTCATTTTCTGTTCTACTTGCTTCTTTTTTTATCTAATTCTGAAAAATATGTTTTTATCCTTTCTGTAAAGATACCATCAGGCTGCTAAATAAAAATATGTAAAAAATAGCACATCAGCATCACGAATTAAAAAACGAATGGACTGAGTCTCTTCCACTCAATGCAAGCTGATAATAATATTGTCTTCTCACAAGTCTTATTTGTAAAAAAAACTAGTTGCAAAACACTACTGCACATAATAAGAAGTCAAATGCACATTTTCAATTAAAGCATGATTCATTCGTCACAACATATCCCATTAATGATATGTGAAAGAAAGCAGTGGAAGAAATTGAGAAAAGTTTGAACTAATCAACCACTACGTTTAATAGTTGCCTGAAATCTGGTGATAAGGTTAACCTTGCCAGTAAATCATTGAAAACGGGAAACCTTCTAGAGAGATGAATATATTAAAAGTTGCTTTATAAATGTTTCTGAAGAACTCTTGGCATATTTTAAAAATAAAGCTGACATTCTAAATGAATTTGAAAGTATTCAATTACGTGCTAAAACTAATTAATTGATCTTCCAAAATAACCTCAAACGTAACTACCCAACGAGTTGAAGATATTAAACCAGTATCACTCATATCAAATGCAGTAGACCAGTCTTACGAAAAAAAAGATACATCACAATGTTTTTTTTGTTGTATATGTTTCATCAGAAGGTCCTAAAGCAGAACTTTTAGGATTATTGACACTTAAAGGCCAGAACTGAGGAGTGAATGTTGTTAGTTGTACAGGCCTACAGTATGTTAGGTTCCGAAAAAGAATTTGTTTCCATTTTAAAGCAAAAAATCATTATTCCTTGGTAACAAAGGCATATATTATTCAGAATTAAAGAACATCAATGGTTACAAAAATTACATTTTACTGTGGACGTAACAACACAACTGAAACAACTTAAGGCAGAGGAAATATTATGTTTTCGCTTCTTGAAACAATTTTTTAAAACAAAAATGGTTCCTTTCGTTAATACCTTAGAAAGGTAAACCTTATTGCATTTTTCAAGTTTGTCACAATATGAAAATGAACCCATCCTTAATACTGATACGGACTTGTTCAAAACAACAATTTTAAAAATGAACGCACATTTTGGTCAGACCATTGCTCGAATATGGTAGTGTAGTATGAGACCCTCATTTCACGTATCAAATACAGGAGTTGGAGAGGGTGCAAAAAAGGGCTGCTAGATTTGTTTCTGGAAATTATCGCAGAATGCAATCAGTGACGGATATGATAAAGGAGCTGGAATGGGATTCATTGCAAGACAGGAGGAGGATGAGGAGGGTCATGGGAGTGTACAGGGCGTATACTGGTGATGAGACATGGAAAGATATTGCAATAGGTATGAAAAGTAGTGTATGGAAGGGAAAAGATGACCATGACCACAAGCTGGCACTAGATTTCAGGCACAAGGGTGTGGGACGATTCTCTTTTTTAGATAAGGGTGTCAGGGATTGGAATGAGTTACCAAGAGAAATGATGAATAATTTACCGAAAACTTTGAAAGAATTTAAAGATAAAATATGTAGAGGGCAAATGTAGGTAGGTGCAGGATAGGGGGAAGATGGGTTTGTAGGGAAATTGCCACCGGAGCCTGTGCTCCATTGCAATTAAATTAAATTAAATTTTTCTAAATAGATTTCAAAAGTCCCCACAACCGAAAGAAACCGCGGTATTTTTTATAGACCTTATAGAAGTTAAAATATCAGAATTAACATTTCATTCTTTTGGAAATGAAACAGCAGCTTTCGAAATGTATTTGATAGACTTGGCTAATGACCATTTATGGAAATCAAAATTTATTTTTCTTCCTACTGAAATTAAGAATATAGAAAGAAAAAAATGTACTTTTCTATCAAAGAACTTGTTAACTGCCCTCAAAAAATTATAAAGGACAGATGAAACTATCTGAAATACTTGTAATAGTCTGCTGCATTCGTACAACAAGCTGAAGAAGTTTGCATTTGGTATTCTTTGGACCAACATACATGCGTGATCAAACATTTTCCAATATGAATTTTATTAAAAATAAATTCAGAAACCAAATAACCTATGGGAACTTTAATTCATGTTAGAAATTAAAAATAACAAGCTGTGCACCTAACACCATAAAACTTTCTACGCAAATACAACCCCATTAATCTCATTAATTAAAGTGTTTCCTACTTTACATATGAATTAAATAACAAGCTGCGCATCTAATACCATAAAGCTTTCTAAGTAAAGATAAACCCATTAATCTCATTAATTAAAGTGCTCCCCACTTACATGTGAATTATGTATGAATATATTATTTACATAAATTTATGTGTGATGGTGTATTGATTATTCAATTAATTATATTAAACATTATTTCTAAAATCATAACTAGGCCCATGGCTCTTGTAAATTTTTACCGACACCTTTAAGGATGAAATTTGCTTTTATATTCTGAAGTTCACCGACCAATGATCTATGTGATTGACAGAGCAGCAGAATATTTGAGGAATATTAATTTTAATTTTTGACAGTCGAGTCTCCCTTATGTATTCTATTAAATCGAATGTAATCAATGTATTTTGTAATAGATGGGATATTCTTTTCTATAACCACAAGATAAATAAATGAAACACATTCTCGACATTTTATTGTAAGTCTTAATTTACCTTTCAATTAGGATGCATACCAATCAGTCCTCAATTGGAATAGGAAGATGAGAAAATGTTTACCCAATAAATATTAATTCTATCATTTTCTTTAACAAATATTGTTTTTCGTTGCAAGACGACCAATTAACAAGGTTCAGACATAAATTCTATAATATTTTAGGATATATTCTGAAAAAGGTCTAAACTTGCAACCATACGAGCAAGCAGAATAATTAATCTTTAAAACGTGATCATAAGTTATGATAACAACGCACAATTGTACTATAACCGACTTGTGACTTGTCACATAAATTATTATCTCTGATCTTGTGAACTTCAAACAGTCACGTGAAACAATACGTGGACACATGGTTGCCAACATTGTGTAAATTAAAAAAGTTTCTGAAAGTGTGCCGTGAGATTGAATAAGGTGATTAGGAGGCTGAAGACTATGAATTTCTTTCGTGATAAGAACTGAGGAGACAACTCAGACAATTTCCACCATCCCCTGAGCTCCCAACAGATCATAAACTTCACCCCACTTTAATTTGGACCCCGGAGTTCTGTGCTTTTAATATCAGGTGGAAATTAAAGGCTGGAGAAAACCATCCCCTGGAGACAACCTGAATTAGTATTAAATTAATCCATAACAGACCTGACAGACTCTTAATTCCTCATTTATATTCAGCCATGTTGTAAGAATTTCTTCTTCCAGGATATTTTCACAAGGGAGTCTGAAGTCTTGATAATGGTTTATCATCATATAAATATAGCTGAAAAACTAATCTTACATTTCTTATGTCTGGAGTTCTTTAAATACTTTTTATTTGAAGACATACTAAATTTTTTAAGAAATACGCAATTGCTGTAGCCCATATCTTGAAATAATATTTTATTATTTAATGATAAACGCGAATGCAACTATTGTTGGAATTTCTGTTTATTTCGGACTTGTTTCGGATCCAGTCGAAGTATCTATAGCCATTCAATGATTCCTGAAATTCAAACAACGGTCTGTACAATATTATTAAAGAGCAAACATGTTACACAAAATATTGGATGGCTGAAGATACAACAGTTGTATTGGAGCTAGTAACCTACTAATGGGACCTCGACCCAGGGAAACAGATTAACAAAACTTTCCCTGAGAAAGATTCGTCTTTCTTTACCTAGCTATTTAGCTTTTTCCTTCGGTGACCATGTCTCAAACTAATTGTCATTATCTAACCTAACTTTTGCTTAGTGTGTCTTCACAGCCGTTTCCAGTCAGGGTGACAACATCATAGTCTCGTTCTAAAGTTAGCTGACCTATGATGTTAGCTTTAGGGTTTCAATTTTCAAAACTTCAATTTTCTTCCTCTTATAGTCTGGTGGAAGTTAAAAGTGCGACACCAGGACGTAGTTGTGATAAATGAATGAAATTTGGCTCCAGGTATCTCCATATGAAGAGTATGAAATGATTAAAAATTGAAAGTTTTACATGTAACAGTATGAGAATTACGTGGCTATCTATTGTGCATAATTGCATAACTTGTCTTCCTTTATTTATTCTCTTACTCCAAACCGCCAGTCGATTAAGCTTCCAGCAATACCTCTGCAAGTTAATACTCAGTTACAAAGTTCATACTCAATTACAAACTAAATACAACTTCCTCTTCTGCCTGACTTATTCGTCAACCATCGTAACAAATTTTACAGAATACCGTTGGTTTTTCTATTTACTACCAAACTAAGTGCTTTATAATCTCAGACGCTTCATACATGTTGTGCAGTATTGTTAGTTCATCCTAGGATTATTTTTTTTGTTTTGTAATCTTCTCCATTCTTGACTTTATTAGTATCCCTTTTCATTGACTTTACATTGACATATTACTTTTAACATTCATTCCTAAAATAGGAGTAGTATTTTACACTTATAATTCGCAATACAAATAAATAAGTAAATACATTATTTCATATTTATAATTATGAATGTATGGGCATGACCTATGACCACTACAACATTTTCATTAAATAAAAATTTTCTATCACCGAATTGCAATTTTATGCCCCAAATATTAGTCTGATACGAACCGTGAGATTTTTAAGTGGATGGTTAACTGTCCGATGGGACATCTTCGTTTTTGTTTCTTCGAATGTTCCCTCCGCTAACAATTTAATCAATCCCATATGTCTTAGAATTCGACCCACATTCCTATCTATTCTTTCTGCCATATTTCACAAGCTGCTAACCAGTCATTTCCAAAACTCGTTTCGTACTTTATCTGTCCACATAGCACCACATTTAGATGCTTTGATTTTCATTGTTTCTGGTATTCCTAAAGTCCTGCTTAGCTTGTGTGGTTGGCGGCTTTGTTACCAGGTGGGGTTACCATCGCATCGCTGTGGCGTTTCTCCAGCCAATGGTTACTAGAGCCTCTACCCAGTACAGACTTCTGTTAGCTTGAAACACTTACTCATTATTCAGAAAAAAAACGTTCTACAACTATAAGCGACATTGTATAAGGAAGTGAAGAAACTTAAAATTAAAATTCGGAAATCGCAAAAGTAGATTTGGCCGGAATTTAACACTCAAATTATATAAGATAAATAAAAATAAAAAATCTGAAATTAGATGACTAAGGAAATTGCCACAGGGGCGCGTGCTCCGTCGCAATTTAATTAATTATATCAAAAAACGAGACTTTGAAACATAGTGCTAAAGAATATTGTTAAAAATAAGCCGAGTAGATAAACTGCAAAATGAACGTGTTTTCAAATTATTGCTACGAAATAAAATTATGGAAAAGCCTCATTTAAAGGAGATACATGATGTTGGGTCACATTTTAAGACATGCGGGATTGGTTAATTTGTTATTGGACGGAAAAGTCCAAGGAAATAATAGCAGAGAAATACAAAGATTAGAATATATGAAGCAGATAATTGAGAACGTGACTTGTAAGGGGTATGGGGAGATGAAGAAGTTAGTGCAAGATAGGAAGGGATGGAGGATTGCTTCAAACCAGTTGAGGGACATTATTGCCATTGAGTACTAATCATAAAATTTTGAAATGAAGAGTAATTGTACAACTTAGTCAAAAGAATCCCTTTAATAAAGCCTAATGCCCGTTGATCTTATTGTTTCGATGCCTGAAGTATAGTGATATAGTATACGAAGAGTACAATGTTCTCAGATAAGGCACCGAGAGTGGTGGTGTAACGGTTAGCGTTCTGGGCTCGCATTCCGGAAGACGGCGGTTCGAATCTCCATCCGGGCATCCAGATTTGGGTTTTCCATGGTTTCCCCAAATCGCTCCAGGTAAATGCCGGGATGCTTCCTTCAAAAAAGGCCATGGCTGAATTCCTTCCCATTCCTTGTTCCCCATCCTTTCCCGTCTCTAAAGACCTCGCAGTTAAGAGAAGTTAAGCAGTTAATAAAAAAATAAAAAATAAAAAACTCGGATAAGGTGAAACAAAATACGAGCATAGTACTTCATAATAGTGAAGTATGGATTTTATGAATAACAAGAGGTAATATTGGAGCATTTGAAATGTGGTGCAGTAAAAGGTTGCTGAAAATTAAGTGGATAGAAAAAGTATGAAATGATCGGTGAGGAAAGAAGTTTGTGGAAATGTCATACAAAAAGAAGAGACAGGCTTGCCTTTCACATTTTAAGGCACGCGGTATTGGATAATTTTGTTAGTGGAGGGAACAGCTGAAGGAATGAATTGTAGAGGAAGAAAAAGATATAATTAAGGACGTAGTTACAAAGGGTATGTTGAGATTAGAATATTAGCCCAGGAGAGCAAAAAATAGAGGCGTACAGTCGGGGACAGAATTCGAGAGACCCCTCGCCTTTCGATTATGCTTCGTTCTAGACACGAATACCGCATGGGACAGCATAACTGGTAGGTGGTACACTAAATTCATGATAAAATAGACCTCTCATACCCAGCACTTTACCCAAGACTAAAAAAATGAGCCCGCGCAGCAAGAAACTCGCAGACGCTCAGAGGGAAAGTTCGGAGTTCTGCAGTAAAAATAATCACGAATATCACCATTTTAGTCATAATAATTATTTAAATAACCAAATTGATTAATTATAGAGAGATGGTAACACTTTTTTCGTAATTTTGATAACCGTTGCGTATTTTTTTTTTTTCCCTCGAATAAACAGTTAACAATTCGCTAGCAAACGCAATTATATGGCGAATACAGAAAAGAATCGCTAAATTACGCACGGAAAACCAATAAGAGAGTTTGAATGGACTTAGTTACACTTTCTAACGCTGCAGCGTTATAGAACTGTGCGTGTGACAAATACACATAAAGGTTAAGGGTAAGTAGAAAGAGCATTCACGAAAGAACTCTAATGGTAAACTAAGTCACGAAATATAAATAAACTATTCCCAGAAAATTAAATGGTGCGGAATATTAACACCTTAATTTTGTTTTCATCATACCATATTTAGAAGGTAAGCTAAACTTGAACGCAGTAGCAACAGTTTTAGTAGTAATAATAATCATTAAGAACAGTAAATAAATAAAAAAATCCGTCTGCAATGTGAATTAGCGGTTCCACATTTTAAATCTGGAAGATGGAAGTAGTAAAACTATCATCTCTCTCTTTGTTTCTAACTAACACTGATACTTCTATAAAATTTTCTGTCAAGCTTTATTTCCTGCCGTCCAAGCCCGATGGGTTATAGGTAACACTGTTGCCTGGCATTCGGGAGGACGCGAATTCAAACCCCGTCGGGGATCCAGTTTCAGTATTCCATGATTTTCGTAAATCTCTCCAGCTGAACTCCAGAAAAGTTCCTTCAAAAAGCGGTGGCTGAAATTCTTACCCGATCCTAGTTTCCAATACTATCAGGATTCATATCACATTGCCGCCGAAGATATGACGAAGACAAAAAAAAATAAAAAAAAATTACGTGGTGGGTATGTGGTATCCGGCTTTCGGGAGGTCGTGGGTTCGAATACCCATCTAGCCATCCAGGTAAACGTTTTAGATGGTTTCCCCAAATCACTCCAGGCGAATGCCGGGATTGTTCCTTCAAAAGGCCATGGACGAATTCCTCCCCATTACTTGTCCCCAGTCCTTTCCTGCCTCTAATGACCTCGATTAGATGTAAAGCTAGAAGCAAAACATAATTGCTCAAATAAAAATAATTACATCTCTGTGGTGTGTTTTAGACCTTTTCCTTGTTGGATTTATCTTATTCAACGGCCGAACATGGTAGCGAAGGGACTAGAGTGCTATTTCCACATGTGGAGAGTCTCTAGTTCGGTGTTGTTTTAGGGCTGGTCGACGTGGAAATCATTATAGAGAGAAAAGGACTTGGGGCATGTTTCGGGAAGGAATTCAGCCTTGGCCATACCAGAGAATCATCCCAACACTCACGGAGTGATTTCGATTAATCATGCAATACCGAAATACGGATGGATACACGAAGATTTCAACCCCTGTCCTTCCGGATGGGATGGCTTGGGCGTTACAGGGACTCTCGGTCACTGGTGCGATTCCGGCCAGAGGCATGGGTGTTAAAGTAGGTATTGTGGTATGTCTTGTATCGTCTTTCAATTGTATGAGCAAAAAGCATTTGGAAATACATCAGTACACAGGATAAACACACAAAACGGTTTAGCTGGATGAATGGCTATCGGGAGGAATGCCATTAAAAATTTAAAGACAATTTTATTGAACCAAAAGGCAATTGGCTGCCTTCAAAAATATCTCACAGGTCCACCTCATCTCACAAAAAAATATTCCTTATTTGGTGCCAACTAGTAACATGGCTGAGTTCTAAACACGTATTAGGATAAAAAATTTGGAAAGTAGGCGTACTATAGTGAATCTGTTTAGTGCACACGGGAGGGGTATTTAATTTCAGTTGAGTGTATAGGATTTAATCTCTTTAACATTATGCGTGGTTATTTCGTAAGAAGAAGATCTTCCTGCTGGCTCAGTTCAGACGCAAGGAGGAAGTAACCGTCCGACAAACGTTTCGAGGAAGTGTTTATTTACCAGTGGCTCTGAGGAAGTGAAGAACACTTGTTCAGTAGAATTAGCTCTAATAAAATTTGTGAATATGACCATCCGTACACGAAATATGCCCATTTTCGAATTACGAGCACCTACAAATACAGTGACAGTCATTTGCCGAAAGTAACAGAAACAACTTCAAATAACATATTAAAGTTACTTCATCATAATTAGAAGACCGATGAAAATGTTGAAAAATAACATTGAACTAATATGTATAGGTCATTAAAAATTTCTGAAAATTACTTCTCGAGGATTTTAACTTCAGCATACCCTCATTGCGTCTTGTAATGTTCTACTTGCACTATTTGATTACAAAATTAATTGATCAATATTCCGTGATAATGGAGCTATTTAAAAGAAGAAGGAAAAAAAAAAACTGGAAGTGCACGTGTGCACGTTATTGAAAATTGACATGCCTCCATCTACTGATGTAAATATTTTATGACCTTCCGTGCCTTTGACCATTTAACCTGCTGACTATAGTGTCAGCCTTTGTTGAGGTAATGTGGAACTCTATTGTGAAGTCAACACAAGACGAACACTACACTCATTCAAAAGCAACCATATGCGCAGAAGAACTCGAATCAGTGACCTTTATTATTATTAATAAATTTCTCTCGGGCTTCCAGCCGTGTTAAGATGTTACATTTGTGGGACGTTTCGAAGGCGTCCAACTCTGCCTTCATTCTCAACCAAATATCAATCATTAAGGCAGAGTTGGACGCCTTCGAAACGTCCCAAAAATGTAACATCTTAACACCTCCTATCCGAAAGGGTAATGGTTTGGAAGGGATATACGGGATATGGCAGGAGGCCTTTACAATGCGATGACAGTGTTCTAGCCCCTACACTGCTAGCGCCAGCTTAAGTATCTTGGTCGGGACTCTTGCGAAGGAATTTGTGAATGTGTCTGCGGTCGTGGTTTGCCAACACGGAAGACAATTCCGTAGGCCCACAGAACAAGGAAATTATCAGACATTTCAGGCATGAGATTTTCCTCATCCTCGTTCAACTAACTTGCTTATATTGCTACCTGAGGCTCACACAGATAACAGACGAAAGAATTATACAGGTTTAGAACCGTATATCCTCGAGGAACTTTCTGAACTTTTTAAATTTGTTTCCAGCTTGACATCTCGACTTTGAGGTCATGGGAGACGGGAATATGGACTTTTTGGTGAACTATACCGACGTTCGCTTACAGTGATTTGGAAAAACTGCAGAAAATCCAAATCTGGATGGCCAGAAGCGGATTTGAACCCGCATCCTCTCGAATGCCAGGCCAGAACATTATCGCTCGTCCACTACGCTCAGATTTTTTAATTGACCGTAACATATAGATATATAGGAACAATAATTATAGACTGACTCGGCCATGAATCATTTTAATATATCTATTTTTGCAGCCTAGTAGTAGACGAAAAAATATTAGATCAACTAAAGATGCCAGATCTTAATCACTTCGTTTATCACGAACCCGGAAACAACCATAATACACCCTTTTATAACCACATATGTAACGTTTCAATTAGTTTTTCGAAGATAACATCATTTTACTTTTACATATCCAGCGTATTCCAGTTTGAAAAGCAATCATCCTTTTCCTTCAGAATGCAGGCATAAGAATTTTTAAAAAAGCTCCACTGCATATGGAATTAGCCAACGTCATTAACTGTAAGACTGACAGCAGTCTTTTTCCAAGACCATTCTTGCTTGTAGAAAATGCCATGGTGGCTCCCGAAGTGAGAAGAATTATTGCGCCGGTTCAAATTCCTGTCGGCTATCAAATTTCGTTTTTTCCATGTTTTCTCAAAACCTTTGCAGATTAATGCCAGGATGATTCCTCTGGAAGGCATTGATCAACTTGTTTCATGTTCTTTGTTCACAGTTCTCTCCTATATTTATTTACCTCGACAGTAACGAGGCGTTTAGCCCTAATTATTAAAAATGTTTAATGTATATAAAAGAAGAACTGATGTGCAGTTTTCAGACGTGAAATTTTAATTCCAAAATACTGTAAAATAGAAATTTCAAATATACACAAGTTATATATATATATTTCTGTATTGACAGGTATTTGACGCATATATTATCACAGCAATATCTGAAAACTTATTTCGGATATTTTTTAAAATATTATCTTTTCTTAGGCAGGATTAGGGTAGTAAATGATTCTTGTTTAATTTTTCTGCAGCGCGTCACAGCGCCTAGTATTTAAAAGTTATTCACACATCGATACGAGATAATTCTTTGCAGTTATCATTTTGTAAACGAATCTAATCCAGCAGTATTCTTGTCAAACTTTTACAATTACAAAATTTTATTTTGATACTGCTTTGTCTAGGCTCTAATGAAGGAAAATGTAGTTTTATCTCGATGGCAGATGATTCCGAAGTCACAATACAAGGAAATATGTATCGTTTCCTGCCAGAAGACTTCCTCATCGAATGTGCGAGTTATATTCAAACATTAGTATGCTTCAGTGCCAATCGCTACACCAGCCACATCTAGCAATTTGAGTGATCCGTCTACTGATTGTTAAATATTCTTTTTTGGAATAATATTTATAGTCCGACCAGTAAGCTTTGTGAGGGGGAGGGGAGGTAAAGTAAAACTGGAAATGGATAAGAAGATAAATACAGGAATGAGATGGCAGAATAGTGCAACATCTGTGTGGCTCACTTTTGGGAAGAAGCAAAAGAACACACAGTGTTAAAAGTTCCAATTACTCATAGGGCAAATTACGCGTAAATGATTGATTTTAGAAAGTCGTCGACATATATTCCGTCTTTCTTAGAATGTAGACCATTTCAGCCTATGCACTTTCTACTGGGTTCATGTCAACGTTTATGATTGGATGATCAGTTTCCTGCGTCCTTTGCTCCTCGAGAAACGGACGAAATATTTGTCCTGCTGCGACATGATATGGGAGACGTAATTCACACCCTTATAGAAGTTAACATCGTGTTATAGGGAACAGAGACCCAATTTTCAAAAATACGTCGGTCACAGATGACTATCCTGCAATCCCAACCTTTACAAATGACAATAATTCACCTCATCGCTGAATTATTTGTGACGCCTCGTAGACGAATATTCTATTGCAAACATCAATCCTTAATGTATCTTTAAACTGTAATGATCTATATAAAAAAAGGAAGGTGCTACCAGGCCTATCCTGGCCAGAAGTTGTTTTGCGTGGAGTATTTGTGTAGGACTGTTCAATTAAATGACATTCCTTTCGATAACCAAATATACGGCATACCACGGTTTATTTGTTTATATTTCCAGAAACAAATCTAGCAGCCCTTTTTTGCACCCTCTCCTACTCCTGTATTTGATTCGTAAAATGAGGGTCCCATACTACACTACCATATTCGAGCAATGGTCTGACCAAAGTTTAGTAACCCAATTCCTTTACTTCTCTCGTAGCATCCCCTCATCACTCCCTCCAACAAGTGAAGAACTTTGAAACCTTTTCCTACCACCTGTCCAATGTGTCCTGCCCAGTTAAGCTTGTTATCAAAAGTAATGCCAAGATATTATCGCAGAATGCAATCAGTGACGGATATGATAAAGGAGCTGGAATGGGATTTATTGCAAGACAGGAGGAGGATGAGGAGGGTCATGGGAGTGTACAGGGCATATACTGGCGATGAGGCATGGAAAGATATTGCAATAGGTATTAAAAGTAGTGCATGGAAGGGAAAAGATGACCATGACCACAAGCTGGCACTCGATTTCAGGCACAAGGGTGTGGGAAGATTCTCTTTTTTAGGTAAGGGTGTCAGGGATTGGAATGAGTTACCAAAGGAAATGATGAATAATTTACCGAAAACTTTGAAAGAATTTAAAGATAAAATTTGTAGAGGGCAAATGTAGGTGGGTGCAGATAGGGGAAGATGGGTGTGTAGGTAAATTGCCACCGGAGCCTGTGCTCCATTGCAATTAAATTAAATTAAAAATTAAAAAATTATTTGTTTATATTCATAATTCTAGTTATAAAACCATTTGAATATAGCTCTTCATGCAAAGTAATTATTACCCTCCTTCTCATATCACTCAAATTTCTAGATGTGGCTGGTGTAGCGATTGGCACTGAAGCATACTAATCTTTATATATAAAGATGAATGTTTGTTTGTTGTGTTTGTTTGTTTGTTGTTGTTCTTCATACAAATCCACAGTTTTTATCCGTTCTCGATGAAACTTTGCACACTTATCCTTTGAAACAAGGAGAAAAATACTGTCTACATTTGGTTGAAAAATTATCTGTATAAATAACACATTTGTCTCATAACTTCGAAATACGGCGGTAGACAGACACTTTGGATGTGGACGACTCCGTACCGAGTTTCCTCGTAGTGGCCTGACAACTGAGTGGCTAAAGCGCTGGCTTACGCACGTCGTGATCTCCGGTTCAAATCTCCTTCGGCGATAAGATTTTTAAAAATTGTTTTTCATCGTAAGAGTCAGGCCTGGGCCGTAGGTTATTCGGATTGAATGTTAAACCGTAGATATTAGAAAGTTAGGGGTGCAATGCGAGGCAAATCGTAGGTATTCTTGCAATGTTGTAGGTGTATACTTTTTTACGTTATAATGATCCCTCAGGTGTTCTTCACAGTCAGTGTGTGAGTGTGAACCACAGTAATATTATTATAAATACGGAAGTAAGTCTCTGAGTTTTTGTTACGTTTTGACGACTAAATGGCTATATCGTTGTGATGTAATTTTATAAGGAAATGTGTATGAAGGGCACAGGATATTTTTTCCAGTGTGATTAACAGTTGTAGTCACGAAAGTTTGAGATCTTATCGAATAGTGACAGAAATATGTTGTCAAGAGACAAGGTTCGACGGTAGAATGATATAGTGATAGCTTTCCTGTCATATTATGCCGACTCGATATTGTTTGGGACTAATCCTTCGTTACCAAAAACTTACTATATTTAATTCTGGCAAAAAAATTCTTAATCCACGCGTACGAAGTCGCGGGATACGAGGCTAGTGTTTGAATATAACTCGCACATTCGATGAGGAAGTCTTCTGGCAGGAAACGATGCATATTTCCTTGTATTGTGACTTCGGAATCATCTGCCATCGAGATAAAACTACATTTTCCTTCATTAGAGCCTAGACAAAGCAGTATCAAAATAAAATTTTGTAATTGTAAAAGTTTGACAAGAATACTGCTGGATTAGATTCGTTTACAAAATGATAACTGCAAAGAATTATCTCGTATCGATGTGTGAATAACTTTTAAATACTAGGCGCTGTGACGCGCTGCAGAAAAATTAAACAAGAATCATTTACTACCCTAATCCTGCCTAAGAAAAGATAATATTTTAAAAAAATATCCGAAATAAGTTTTCAGATATTGCTGTGATAATATATGCGTCAAATACCTGTCAATACAGAAATATATATATATAACTTGTGTATATTTGAAATTTCTATTTTACAGTATTTTGGAATTAAAATTTCACGTCTGAAAACTGCACATCAGTTCTTCTTTTATATACATTAAACATTTTTAATAATTAGGGCTAAACGCCTCGTTACTGTCGAGGTAAATAAATATAGGAGAGAACTGTGAACAAAGAACATGAAACAAGTTGATCAATGCCTTCCAGAGGAATCATCCTGGCATTAATCTGCAAAGGTTTTGAGAAAACATGGAAAAAACGAAATTTGATAGCCGACAGGAATTTGAACCGGCGCAATAATTCTTCTCACTTCGGGAGCCACCATGGCATTTTCTACAAGCAAGAATGGTCTTGGAAAAAGACTGCTGTCAGTCTTACAGTTAATGACGTTGGCTAATTCCATATGCAGTGGAGCTTTTTTAAAAATTCTTATGCCTGCATTCTGAAGGAAAAGGATGATTGCTTTTCAAACTGGAATACGCTGGATATGTAAAAGTAAAATGATGTTATCTTCGAAAAACTAATTGAAACGTTACATATGTGGTTATAAAAGGGTGTATTATGGTTGTTTCCGGGTTCGTGATAAACGAAGTGATTAAGATCTGGCATCTTTAGTTGATCTAATATTTTTTCGTCTACTACTAGGCTGCAAAAATAGATATATTAAAATGATTCATGGCCGAGTCAGTCTATAATTATTGTTCCTATATATCTATATGTTACGGTCAATTAAAAAATCTGAGCGTAGTGGACGAGCGATAATGTTCTGGCCTGGCATTCGAGAGGATGCGGGTTCAAATCCGCTTCTGGCCATCCAGATTTGGATTTTCTGCAGTTTTTCCAAATCACTGTAAGCGAACGTCGGTATAGTTCACCAAAAAGTCCATATTCCCGTCTCCCATGACCTCAAAGTCGAGATGTCAAGCTGGAAACAAATTTTAAAAAAGTTCAGAAAGTTCCTCGAGGATATACGGTTCTAAACCTGTATAATTCTTTCGTCTGTTATCTGTGTGAGCCTCAGGTAGCAATATAAGCAAGTTAGTTGAACGAGGATGAGGAAAATCTCATGCCTGAAATGTCTGATAATTTCCTTGTTCTGTGGGCCTACGGAATTGTCTTCCGTGTTGGCAAACCACGACCGCAGACACATTCACAAATTCCTTCGCAAGAGTCCCGACCAAGATACTTAAGCTGGCGCTAGCAGTGTAGGGGCTAGAACACTGTCATCGCATTGTAAAGGCCTCCTGCCATATCCCGTATATCCCTTCCAAACCATTACCCTTTCGGATAGGAGGTGTTAAGATGTTACATTTTTGGGACGTTTCGAAGGCGTCCAACTCTGCCTTAATGATTGATATTTGGTTGAGAATGAAGGCAGAGTTGGACGCCTTCGAAACGTCCCACAAATGTAACATCTTAACACGGCTGGAAGCCCGAGAGAAATTTATTAATAATAATAAAGGT
Organism: Vandiemenella viatica; assembly: GCA_031002005.1. NCBI lineage: Eukaryota > Metazoa > Arthropoda > Insecta > Orthoptera > Morabidae > Vandiemenella > Vandiemenella viatica. The sequence continues at coordinate 11,294,464 of JARYHS010011408.1, read as the reverse complement.
CACTGATTCGAGTTCTTCTGCGCATATGGTTGCTTTTGAATGAGTGTAGTGTTCGTCTTGTGTTGACTTCACAATAGAGTTCCACATTACCTCAACAAAGGCTGACACTATAGTCAGCAGGTTAAATGGTCAAAGGCACGGAAGGTCATAAATATTTACATCAGCAGATGGAGGCATGTCAATTTTCAATAACGTGCACACGTGCACTTCCAGTTGTTTTTTTTTTCCTTCTTCTTTTAAATAGCTCCATTATCACGGAATATTGATCAATTAATTTTGTAATCAAATAGTGCAAGTAGAACATTACAAGACGCAATGAGGGTATGCTGAAGTTAAAATCCTCGAGAAGTAATTTTCAGAAATTTTTAATGACCTATACATATTAGTTCAATGTTATTTTTCAACATTTTCATCGGTCTTCTAATTATGATGAAGTAACTTTAATATGTTATTTGAAGTTGTTTCTGTTACTTTCGGCAAATGACTGTCACTGTATTTGTAGGTGCTCGTAATTCGAAAATGGGCATATTTCATGTACGGATGGTCATATTCACAAATTTTATTAGAGCTAATTCTACTGAACAAGTGTTCTTCACTTCCTCAGAGCCACTGGTAAATAAACACTTCCTCGAAACGTTTGTCGGACGGTTACTTCCTCCTTGCGTCTGAACTGAGCCAGCAGGAAGATCTTCTTCTTACGAAATAACCACGCATAATGTTAAAGAGATTAAATCCTATACACTCAACTGAAATTAAATACCCCTCCCGTGTGCACTAAACAGATTCACTATAGTACGCCTACTTTCCAAATTTTTTATCCTAATACGTGTTTAGAACTCAGCCATGTTACTAGGTGGCACCAAATAAGGAATATTTTTTTGTGAGATGAGGTGGACCTGTGAGATATTTTTGAAGGCAGCCAATTGCCTTTTGGTTCAATAAAATTGTCTTTAAATTTTTAATGGCATTCCTCCCGATAGCCATTCATCCAGCTAAACCGTTTTGTGTGTTTATCCTGTGTACTGATGTATTTCCAAATGCTTTTTGCTCATACAATTGAAAGACGATACAAGACATACCACAATACCTACTTTAACACCCATGCCTCTGGCCGGAATCGCACCAGTGACCGAGAGTCCCTGTAACGCCCAAGCCATCCCATCCGGAAGGACAGGGGTTGAAATCTTCGTGTATCCATCCGTATTTCGGTATTGCATGATTAATCGAAATCACTCCGTGAGTGTTGGGATGATTCTCTGGTATGGCCAAGGCTGAATTCCTTCCCGAAACATGCCCCAAGTCCTTTTCTCTCTATAATGATTTCCACGTCGACCAGCCCTAAAACAACACCGAACTAGAGACTCTCCACATGTGGAAATAGCACTCTAGTCCCTTCGCTACCATGTTCGGCCGTTGAATAAGATAAATCCAACAAGGAAAAGGTCTAAAACACACCACAGAGATGTAATTATTTTTATTTGAGCAATTATGTTTTGCTTCTAGCTTTACATCTAATAGAGGTCATTAGAGGCAGGAAAGGAGTGGGGACAAGTAATGGGGAGGAATTCGTCCATGGCCTTTTGAAGGAACAATCCCGGCATTCGCCTGGAGTGATTTGGGGAAACCATCTAAAACGTTTACCTGGATGGCTAGATGGGTATTCGAACCCACGACCTCCCGAAAGCCGGATACCACATACCCAACACGTAATTTTTTTTTTATTTTTTTATTTTTTTTGTCTTCGTCATATCTTCGGCGGCAATGTGATATGAATCCTGATAGTATTGGAAACTAGGATCGGGTAAGAATTTCAGCCACCGCTTTTTGAAGGAACTTTTGTGGAGTTCAGCTGGAGAGATTTACGAAAATCATGGAATACTGAAACTGGATCCCCGACGGGGTTTGAATTCGCGTCCTCCCGAATGCCAGGCAACAGTGTTACCTATAACCCATCGGGCTTGGACGGCAGGAAATAAAGCTTGACAGAAAATTTTATAGAAGTATCAGTGTTAGTTAGAAACAAAGAGAGAGATGATAGTTTTACTACTTCCATCTTCCAGATTTAAAATGTGGAACCGCTAATTCACATTGCAGACGGATTTTTTTATTTATTTACTGTTCTTAATGATTATTATTACTACTAAAACTGTTGCTAATGCGTTCAAGTTTAGCTTACCTTCTAAATATGGTATGATGAAAACAAAATTAAGGTGTTAATATTCCGCACCATTTAATTTTCTGGGAATAGTTTATTTATATTTCGTGACTTAGTTTACCATTAGAGTTCTTTCGTGAATGCTCTTTCTACTTACCTTTAACCTTTATGTGTATTTGTCACACGCACAGTTCTATAACGCTGCAGCGTTAGAAAGTGTAACTAAGTCCATTCAAACTCTCTTATTGGTTTTCCGTGCGTAATTTATCGATTCTTTTCTGTATTCGCCATATAATTGCGTTTGCTAGCGAATTGTTAACTGTTTATTCGAGGAAAAAAAAAATACGCAACGGTTATGAAAATTACGAAAAAAGTGTTACCATCTCTCTATAATTAATCAATTTGGTTATTTAAATAATTATTATGACTAAAATGGTGATATTCGTGATTATTTTTACTGCAGAACTCCGAACTTTCCCTCTGAGCGTCAGGGAGTTTCTTGCTGCGCGGGCTCATTTTTTTAGTCTTGGGTAAAGTGCTGGGTATGAGAGGTCTATTTTATCATGAATTTAGTGTACCACCTACCAGTTATGCTGTCCCATGCGGTATTCGTGTCTAGAACGAAGCATAATCGAAAGGCGAGGGGTCTCTCGAATTCTGTCCCCGACTGTACATCCAACTACTGAAGAGAACTAGGGCTGAACATGTAGCTACTACATCTGCATACATACTCAGCAATTCACTGAATTATTGGTGGGAGAGGGTGCTTTTCACCGAAACTAATCTCTGCTACACTAGACAATTCCCTGAAAATCATGCTACTTCGTCAAGAGAATTAAAAAATTCGTGATACTTATACCTAAAATCTCCGCTGGTATACATATATCAAAATCAGGAATCTGACGAGAGAAGAAAGAATTCATACAAGCACCAGTGTGACAACTCATTTCTCTAATCTTATCTCATCTACCAAGCGACCCAAATAGATTGATTTAATACACTCGTAAACGGAAGTGGGTATAAGCATGCTTACCAGTATATTCAAGTAAAGGGATTACTTCTTGAGTTCATTGGGTAACTTATCATTCTTTAACTCCACAACGTCACAGCAATAACATTCGAGCTTCGCAGGTTCCGTCTGAATGAGGAGTGAGTTAAGTCTCAGATAGCAGATAGAGAGTTACCAAAATGTTGCGCCAACATTTCCAGCTTTGAGTTACGCCCGGCTTATCTGGCGCTGCAGTTTTGGAAAGTTGCCCACCCTGGCTGGACAAGGTAGTAACGCTTTATCCTCTTTAATATTGAACAAACGGACGGCTTTCCGTTTCCTACATTAAAATGCGCCTAGCCCTGCAGAAGCGGTTTAAACTTTACTCCAGAGGGTTAAAGAGTAACTCAGCAGCATTCGGATTCTACACACAGACATTTAAACTCAACATCTCTAAAGAAATTTTGTTTTATTTCAACAGCGAGTAAGCGGTTTGCGAATATTTTAAGTGATAGTGTATTATTTCATTAACAGGGTTATAGGTGACGGTTGAACGGAAACATGTCCTATGATGGAAGAGTTCATCTTCGCTCTGATCAATCAGACGTTTGTTTCTGAAGTTAAGTGATTTCTAGAAAACCGTTGACGTTACATTAAACGCGTCAAAAAAAAAGAGAGAGAGAAAGAGAGAACTATCATACAATCACAGGCACGGCCACATTTAAGCTTAGGCTATCTAGGCTGTAGCCTATGAGCCCACATCACACGCAGAAAAAAAAATCAATCATGTGCAAAGAAAGTAACCTATTTCGGAAAGAGTTTCGGCACCGGAAGTCCTAACATGGTTGTGAAAATCAGAAACATGAATATGCAGTTCAATCATTTGAAACAAGGTGTGCTCTAAAATAACATTTCAGTACACCTATACCGAAAAGTAACACAAAGATGAGGGTTTATAACCCTTGTAACTTGAGGTAGTAGTATACTGTGGTGGGGGCGTATGAATGAAGACTGAAGTCACTGTCGTACTCCTGCAATACTAATTAAAATTCCCTATCCTTCATGTCCGGAAGGTTAGGTGAGATAAATTCATTTTGTAAACGATGTAAACAGCGAGTAGTGCCGGAATATAAGCACAAGTTTTAATCTTTTGTTTGAAAGTGAGTATTTATCAAAAAACTAAATTCGTTCATAATTGAAATATGCGTATTTATAATTCAATAATAATTCTTTTTTTAAGTCGTTTTTTTATATTTGTATTTTAAAGTCATTTTTTATTATGTTTCATTTTAATTTCTAATTTTTGTTTTGTTTTTTTTAACTTTAATTCAGCATTAAGAATTCTCGATCACTTGGCGTGTCGTGGGAATGCTCTGATTAGTGGAGCGCTGTCTGAAAAATAGTTAGGTCTCTGTCTACTTGCTAACATACTTGTTGGAATAATCAATCAATCTTTCTATACTGCGTGTTACGGTAACATTAATCAGCGCTTTTGTTTTACCTTAATATGTAAACCTACTGTTTCATATTGTTGAGTTGGCTTTACGCCCCGTCGACGTCGAGGTCATTAGAGGCGGGAGAGGACTGATGGTAAAGGAATGGCGAGGAATTCGGTCATATCATTTAGAAGGAAGCATCCCGGTATTCGCCTGGAGTGATTTGCGGAAAAAGTTGAAAACGAGAGGGTCTAATTCGGAGAACTAACTTAACAACACAATTAGAAATGAAGATAGTAAAAAATTTGAAATTCATCCTGAGGAAATCATGAAGGAAATCAGAAAGCTGAAAAAACATAAAGGGGCTCGTGTAGATAATATTACTACAGATATCTTAAAGATAGCCGGATGTGACATTGTACCTTATCTTGAAATATTATTTAAATTGAGTCTCGATACTTTTTGCTTACCACAGGACTGGAAAAATGTAATAGTAGTACCGGTACATAAAGGAGGGATGATAAATAGAGTTGAGAATTACAGGCCAATCAGTTTGACATCAGTGGTAGGTAAATTAATGGAAAGTTTGATATGCAACCACATCAGAAATGTATGTGAGGAACGTAAGTGGTTTTCAAGCAGGCAACATGGGTTCAGGCAAGGATATTCATGCGAATCTCAGTTGGTGGGATATATGCAAGATATTTCAGATGAAATGTACAAGGGAGGCAAAATTGATAGTGTAGCACTAGATCTGTCAAAGGCGTTTGACAGAGTGAGCCATAAAATGGTAATAATAAGGTAAAAACTATTGGAGTGGATGATAAAGTGATTTGCTGGGCAGAAGAATTTTTAAAAGGTAGAAAACAGAAAGTTAGGGTAGGAAATGTAGTATCAAAAGAAGTGGAAGTAAAAATGGGAGTGCCACAGGGTAGCGTATTGGGACCATTGCTATTCATTATTCTAATGAATAATTGTGTTGATTGTTTACTATCTGAAATTAGATTGTTTGCAGATAACATAATGTTATATAAAAGAATCAAAACGATAGAGGACTGTAAACATTTGCAAGGTGATCTGGACAGGAAATTAGGTTGAGAAACATAGGATGAAGATAAATGCAAAGAAGAGTCAGCTTATTAGATACACAAATAAAAAACAAAAGCTTAATTATGGATATAAGGTGGGGAAATAATTGCTTGCTGAAGACTTGAAAAGTAAATATCTTGGCATTACATTTGATAACAACCTTAACTGGGCAGAACACATTGGACATGTTGTGGGAAAAGGTTTCTAAATTCTGCAATTGTTGGAGAGAATGATAAGGGGATGTACGAGAGAAGTAAAGGAATTGGGTTACAAAACTTTGGTCAGTCCATTGCTGGAATATGGTGGTATACTGTGGAACCCTCATTTTACGACTCCAACCTAGAATATGTTAATAAAATAAATATATTTTTCAATCATAATTAAACTCAATAATAGTTTCACTGATTTAAAATCCTTATGCCCTTGAGACAATGTTCTTGTGAAAACCAAAGGGAGTAGAGAACGGGGGCGGAGAGGGGGCATGACGTCATGCTGTTTACCGTATTGGCATACGAGTCGGTCTTACCCCCAGTGCATACAACATCCATAGCAGTTAAATTAATTTATAGAAATTTATACTCACGGCTGCCCCTTATCTGCGGCCCAGTGTTGTCTCTAAGCATTTTTTTCTACGCCTCTCAGTGGTTTTCTGATCTTCATTTTCATAAGCAGGCGCTTCTGTGTTAGAAACAAATTCACTTTTCATTACTATTAAAAAAAAAAATCTGTGCCTGTACTTTTTTGATGAAGAAGTGTTTAGAAAAAATTAAACTAGCCTAAAAATCGTTACATGGGGAAGATTATATTCTAAGACAATATTTTTTTACAATGATGAATAGAACTAGAGATGATGAAGAAAAAGAGCTAGCGCGAGTGAAACAACGAAACTTATAAAACGATTAAATGAGGACAGGGTGAAATTAACGTAAGTTGCAAAATAATTGACGTCACACAAATGCATATACCTACGACAAGGACCGGAGGGGGGGGGGGGTCGAAAAAAAATTGTGTGTCGTAGTTAATGAATGGTGTATGATGTTGATTCATGTTATCGATATTAGTTGGTAAACTTTCGTGTTATGAAGGCGATGTCAACAAGAATTGAGTTCAGAGAACCTGCGTTAGATATTCCTCAGGTAACAATTCCAGAGATATATGTACAGCACCATACTGCGAGTGTATCTACACAAGAGAATCTCGCAATTTACGTGCAGGAGAGAGGGAAGATTAGAAACAAAACGCAATGAACAACAAACAGGAGGAGAGTGCCTCTCGTGACGACTGGGCCTGTGATGTTTGCAGACAACGCAATTAGCGCAAGACGACCGACGTTTTCATTAGAGGGTTTCTTTTGTTCCTCCTCCATATTAAACTGCCAGGTAACCCCGCAAAACATTACCGCTTCGGTTATGAAAACATCCCGCTCTCCCGCCAGAATATTCTACTGGCAGGCCCTTGTTTGTTCGCCACGGAAGTCGTTTCCGCGTTCATCGTAATTAAAACGTAGAAATCTTCAGCAGTGTTTATAAAAAAAAAGTTGCGTGTTTGCCGAGGTAATTAACTACATAGTAAGAATTGATCATTGCTAATTTGGTGCACAGCCGAGAAGAAAATGATGAAATAAACATTTTTTTTAGATGATGAAACTTTCACGGCATATTGAAACACCCCTCAGTGATTAATTATGGACTTACATATTTTTTGTTTGATTAATTGTGAATTTGTGTACATTCGTCATGTAAATGATCAATGTTTTATATAGAGAGACTGTATCAATGATACGTAAAACGATTGATGATCTATGAAATATTAATTAAAAGCTTGTACTTCTAAGTGTTTATGTGAGCCACGATGTTTGGTTGTTTGGACTGGCTTATGTTGGTAATTTTGTGTGTAAATGCCTGTAAATATCTTTAATTTTCATGTCAGGTTGTTTCATAATGATTGTGATCAATTTTGTACTAGTTTCAATTGTTTTAGTATGGTTTTGACTATTGGTCGCATTTTCAACGTCCGAGAAACGTTGGTTGGCAATTTTTGTTATTTTCTGGACGTTTCTCTAACGAGTATTTAATCGAGCGCCAGAGGTGAGCGGTCAGTAGCCATCTACTTACAGTTTCAAGTATTCAGCCGACGTCTGAACGCATTGTGCTTTAGTATCTTTGGACGAGACTAATGCCTTATCCACGTGTATTGTTTGTATGAAGTTTTCGTAAGAAATAAAAGTGGCGCCAAACGTTATTCGTCAGTGTTGTCGTTTCATAGAACTGTTTAATCAATTCAGAGGAGTAGTCATTAATCTTTGGTGGAAGGTGAAACCGCCTGGCGACCAACGACAGTAACGTTTGATTTGGAGGACGAAGTAATTAAAGGGAATCATCGTTAATTGACGACTGTAGAGCACATAGCAATTACCGAGGGGCTTGACAATATGGTTGCAATGTTTCCTTGGCGGTGCACCTCCTGGTAGTGTTGTGAAAACACGAAATTTCGCTCTCTGAGTGTTAAACGATCTGTACAGGTAAACGGACAGACGGATATTAAGGCAGCTCTAGTGCCGCACCTATTTTTATAGCGTTGACTCGCCAGATGCTGTCTTTTGTATTAGTGAGGCCTGGAAACCAACTCAGAAAAATTTGGGAGTGAGCGTCGTGCTTGCATGCCCGTTGTTTATGTGTTTGTGTGTGTGTGTGTGAGAGTCTGAGTCTCTCTGCCTTCCGGCTTGTTTGTGAAAAGTCCCGCTACCTGGGTAGCTCTACTTTAGATGTCACTCTGTATACGATAAGGAAAATTTTGGGGACTATTTTTATTACTCTTTGAGGGGAAAACATAACTATGGTTCGTCAAAGACGACCTTATGTGAAAAACCGTACAGTTTTCTTATGATCATATCAGTTCCTTTCTGCCTGATATATAATACTTAGTGGCACTTTATAGGCGTGCCAGTGCCTTGGCATTGTTGTGCCAAAAGTATGGAACCTTTCGTCAATTTGCCTGAATTTGTCTATCCTGTCATAAAATTTTTGTTTCTTTGAAAATTTCTACATGTAGTGGGTTGATGCCCACTGTGTCGTGAAGGAAGTCATTTGGTGCGTATCTGGGTGCTCTTAGTGTTACTCGTAGGTATCTGTTCTGAAGTCGCTGGAGTTGGTCTATGTTGGATTTAGCTGCTGTTCCCAACACCTGGCATCCGTATAGTATGAAGGGGAGGATAACTGCCTTGTAGATCCTAAGCTTTGTTGCTGTGGCTATTTCGGAGCTAAATAGGACTGGAAAAAGATTTTTGAGAATAGCGGTGTCCTTTTTCTCCTGTCTAGAATGTATTTCCGAAAGAGAAGCTTTTTATCAGTGGTTACTCCAAGGTATTTAGTTTCACATGACCATTCTTGCCCCATGTTGGTAAGTTTTTTTGTCTATTATTGATATCTTTCTATACATTGCAGCGTACTTGGATGGGTTGATTTTCACTTTGTTGGTGCGACACCACTTCTCAAGTTGGTGGAGGCCGTGTTGAAGGTGGTTGACGTTTAGGTCATGTCTCCTGCCCGATGCATATATAGTTGTATCGTCTGTGAACTGTGCAATTTTGACGTAAGGCGGCAATTGTATGTCATAGACGTTAATTTTTAATAGGACTGGTGCCAGGAACGAACCTAGGGGGTACCAGCCGGGATGAGGTGGACTGATGAATTTTGACCTTGAACTGACACAAAAAATGTCCAATTTTCCAGGAAACTTCCAATAAGTTGGACGTAACAGTGGTGGATTGTTGACTGAGTTACTAGTTTAGATATGAGGTTTGCGTGCCATACCTTGTCGTAGACTTTCTCTACATCTATGAATCCGGCCGCTGTTAATTTCCTGAGGTTGATTGGCAGCCATCCTAGTACTATATTTGAACTCAGGCGTCGGACAGAACCACCCGTGCGGGCCGGTGGAGGGTTTAGTCACCCACAGGCAACAACAGGGGCGCCAACGCTACAAAAAGAGGGGTGAGGAGCCGAATTAATACATGCCGGTCCGTTCACCAGAATAGACGGATTCACACCTGAAGATAATGGCAGAACTAACCGTCGAAATTTCGTGTTTTTTACGTACAATCTGGCGGTATCCTCTTCATTAGAAAACTATTAGTTACCAGGTTTAAGCAAAAATGTTTAACGTAGTATCATCACACTTATAGACTATGCATATCCCCTAAACCAAAAACTAAGTGCAAACTGGGAAACTTCAAACGAAAAATTTGTAGCTCTAATTTATTTTTGGTGTTGATAATATAAAGTTATACTATGTGTTATATTTATAGCTAATCTTTGTTTATTTCCTAAGTAATTTTAGTATTTCATTTCACAAAATTTTTTAACTCTCAAATATCTCAAAAAAATATTTTCTGCATATGAGATCAAGAATACGAGCATTGATGTTTTATTTCTATTTTAATATTGTCGTCAATCCTGTTAGCAAAGGACTTTACAATAGTCTTGTGTAGTTCGCGAACGAACTAGTTCGGAAGAGCGCTCCCACAGGCGAACTACGCGAACTAGTTCCCAGATCTCTCGCTCGTTAGTTCCTTCGATCCTTTCCCGAAGACCAACTTTTGTTTTAGTTTATTATCTAAAAGGAAACACAGTTCCTTGTGGACACATTTCACTGAAGACACAGATATAAAAATAAAATAAAAATAAATTGTTCAACATTAATAATTATTGCAGAAGTTACAAACGGAAATTTAACGTGGAATGTGAAAATAAAATACACTTTGATCCCATTAACAATCAAAAGACAACCATCGATAACCACAACTACCATAACAAACAAGAGAGCGTGTGCAGAAGCGCTAGCAAAGCGAGCGAGCGAGCTGTCTTGGAGGACCTAGTTCGCGAACTAAACAGAGCGCTCCCGGTCGCGAACTAAAGAGAGCGGTACCGTTCGCGAACTAAACAGAGCGCTCCCAGTCGCGAACTATAGAGAGCGGTACCGTTCGCGAACTAAACTGAGCGGTACCGTTCGCGAACTAAATTGAGCGCTACCGTTCGCGAACTATGAAAGAAATGACTTGCGAAATTCAAAAAGATTTTAACTTTTGTGTCTTCATCAGTTTCATTCGTCGCCAAAAAATTGTGACTGTGTGTTGGATTATTCTCCCCTTCACTAATAAAATAATAGCTCAAAGACTTCCAATTCATTGGAAATTTACGCACTTTCGTTATTGCTATCACTTTCTCATTCAAGGGTCACTGTTATTTTTATATGTCTAATTATTAGATATCACATTGGAAGTATTAATGTTATTTTTCTTAATAATATAGGTAATACTATTTCTGTCATATAGTACTTAAGTTGTAGCCAATAGTAGAATTATATTTTGTCCATGATTTCCAAAACTTTATTTATATAAAAAAGCCGATTACTTATAAACGGGTATTTTAATTCATCAAAATAAACGCGTTTATAATATTTTAGAAGTAATGTTGTGTTGTTGTTGTTGTTGTTGTTGTTGTTGTTGGGGTTTAAGGGCGCGTCGACGGCAGGATCATTAGCGCCTTTTATAAGTAATGTTTCTTCCATGAACTAATAAACAAATCCATTTCAAAAATTAATATTCTAGGAATGCATGTAAAGTAAATAGTAAAAACAGCACAATTATTCAATTTACCCATTTGTGTAAAGGACAATGAGCACTTTGGTTTATCGGCGCCAACTGTTCATGCCAATGTAATTTGAAAGGGCTGTTATTAAGCAATAACTTTTGTTAAGAAGGTCATATTAAATTCCATTTAGAAACGACAAAAAAATGATTATGTCCTAATAAAACTGACATAAAAAACAAAATAGCGCGTGCAGTAGCGGTAGCAAGGCGAGCGAACGATCTGTTTCTCTGAATTCGAGACGCGAACTAACGAACTAAAAGAGCGAACTAGTTCGCGAGGGAGCTGCGAACTAAACTGAGCGCTCCCCTTCGCGAACTATTATGCGCAAGTCTACTTTACAGCAACGTAGTGTTGACTATCGCCTGCATCGAGAAATTTTCATTGCTCAAGATTTGACCGGCAGGTACACAGGTCAGCCAGAACATTATGACCACCTACCTACCTACTATCTATATAAACCCGTCCAGGCGATAGCAGCGTCACCTGACGAGGAATGACTGCTAGTCAGACACACGCACGGTGCATGTAGTATCAGCGAGCGGTTATCAGTGTTTACAATGAGGATTGCGAGTGAACTATCTGGGTTTGACCAAGGACAAATTGTGATGGCCCGAAGGCTCGGCACGAGCATTTCTGAAACTGCATGAGTGCTGTGGTGAGTGTCTTCAACAAGTGGTGAAACCAAGGTGAAGCCACGTCCAGACGTCGAGGGGTTGGCCGGCCACCCCTCATTACAGATGTCGGACGTCGTAGGCTGGACAGACTGATAAAACAGTGTAGTAGCCGTCAAGGCTGGTACGCATACCGATGTCGAAATAAAGGCAGCAAAAGCGAGCTAGACAGGTTGCACAAATTCCGAGGCAGTGCCCTGAAAGTAGAGTGCTGATGAGTAGGAGTTGGAGCAATGACCGTCTCAAAGAACTCACCTAGACGACCTGGTAAGAGATTTATGATTGGTGGAAACTTGTCCCTACTTGACGGAGAGATCGATGGTGGGGGTGGGGGTAAGACCTTAGGCTCTGGGACGGAGCTAAGCGACGATTTCTTCTCATGCCCTATCCGCGGGACGATATGCAAGCTGATCTGGCAGTAGAAGAGGCTGCTGAAGAAGACAACGCAGGGGAAGAAGAGCAGCTGCTGGAGGGGGGACCGGAGCAGGGCCCTGTTCTCCCAATAACGGCGATGTACGACGGTGGCTTCATAGAGCTAGTCACAGAGCTCTATGCCTTTACTTCAGATGTCATCCTAGCCATCCCCATCAAGGGTGGCCTTAAGTTCATCCCACAGCACCCGCAGCAGTTGAAACTTCTTTGCAAGTTCCTCGAGGCCCACGGGATAGAGCACACCTCTCAACTGCCCAGGCGACCCGCCAAACTGGTGGTTCGTGGTCTACCAGGCAACACCACAGAGGAGGAGGTAGCTGCGGGACTTAACAGCTGCGGGATCACCACCCATGCCGTCCACCAGATGCGGCGTCCGGGGACGGACGAGCGCATCCCGTTGTACACCATCCAACCAGTCGAAAACATACCGCGGGACCAACGACCTTCCAACTTGCTCGGACACAAGGTGCGTCTGGAACCCAAGAAAAAGCCGCCACTTTCACTGGCACAATGTTTCAGCTGCAATAATTTCGGACACCTGGCCAGAAACTGCACCGGGGAACAGAGATGTCTAAGATGCGGTGAAAATCACAGGGTGGTGGACTGCCCGCAGCCAAGGGATGCAACAAAGTGCTGCAACTGCGGTGCCACTACCCACGCAGCGAACTGGAGTGGGTGCCCGGCCCGCCTTAACCTCCGCCAGAACAAGAAGAAGCGGAGTTGCGAACAGCAGCAGCACAAGACTCGGCAGCATCGGAGCCACCGGCTCCATACGCAGCCCGCACCGAGGCGGGAAGGGAGCGCCGAGCATGACCAGCCCCAGCGACTCACTACTAGAGGACGCCGCCGAGTGGACTCTGACTCACTACGCCGCCGAGTTTCGGGCCTTGCTCGTATTCGGCCATCTGAGCCCGCTTCTTATTGGTCGACACTGCAAACGCCTACAGCATGGGTAGGAGACAGCGGCGAGCGGCCTCGACCCATTCACCGGTACGCAGTGATGGCGAGAGGACTTCGATGAACCCGCAATCGATGATAGCAGACATGATGCGCCAAGTGGAGGGACTAACGAGACTAACTCAAGATCCAAACTGGCTTGCTAACGAAGTAAGAAGAGGCTTCTGTGGTGATCAAGAGAGAAGACGCAAGAAGAACTCACGCCGTCGCAGCCTTCGTTGCAAACTACTACGGAATCTCCAGTTGGGGGCACGTCCACCTCGCCCCCACCAGAAGACATGACCATTGACCATCAAGAAGACGTCAATGAACCATCAGCAGAAGAAGAAGACGAAGATGTCGAACCACAAGTAGAAGAAGGACCTGTCCTTCCAGTAACCGCCTTCTATGAAGGCAATTATATACACCTGGCTGGCGAACTAATGGTAGAAGCCAACCAGTATATTCTCTGCTTTCCCGTGAAGGAGGGGCTGCGGCTACTACCGCAGCACCCAACACAACATCGACGACTGACGGCATACCTGGACGGGCGTGGCATACGCCACTCCCTACAAACCCCCCGACGACCAAACAAGATGGTCGTTCGGGGCCTGCCGGCTGACGTGCCAGAGGAGGTGGTAGCTGCCGAGCTTACCAACGGCGGCATCGCAGCCTCGGCTGTACATCAAATGCGCCGCCCAGGCACTGAAGAGCGACTACCGCTGTTCACCTTCCAGCCTGCGGTTCGTGTACCGCGGGAGAAGCGAACAAGGACCATGCTAGGACGCACGGTCCAACTCGAACCCAAGAAGCGGCCTCCGCTTGCCCTGGCACAATGTTTCCGTTGCCAGGGTCATGGGCACATGGCCTTCGACTGCGCCGCTGAGGAGCGTTGTGTAAGGTGCGCCGGAAAACATAGAGTCACCGAGTGCAGCGTCCCGCGAGACGGGGTGCCCACCTGCACCAACTGTTCCGGCCCTCACCCAGCTTGCTACAGCGGCTGCCCCGTGAAGAGAAACCTGCGCGCCAACATGAAGGCGACACACACCAACGAGTCGGTGCACTCGACAAGGAAACCCGGTCGACATCCAGACTCGACCGGATCTGAGCGACCCGCAAAGGCGAAGAAGCTGTCCGCAACCTGCCATCAACATCACCAGGCGGATTGCAAGCGCCATGACAACTTCAGTGTCATCGTTCAGCTGCTTCAACAGCAAACATTGCTAATGACCCAGGTCTTAGCGAACACAGCCACCCCGGGCTTGACACACCCGATGACGCCACCTCACAGCAATGACAACATACCGCTGAATTGGAAGGAGATACGGGACCACCTGTAAGAACTTCCCCATACTCTGGGGGCTATGCTTCCCCAGACGACTGGTGTCTGAGACCAGCCCCAGCGGCTCAACTAAACATCAAAACAGCCACAGCTACAAATCCGGCTAGCACAAGCAACTCGTTCGCGCCGCTGCTCACTGCTGACGGGCCAGCTAAGGATGGTGCTCCCGAAACTGTCACCAGGGAACCTAAACCGGCCCCGCTCATGGTTTCATACAAGGATGATTACAGAAATCTGTACACCATCTTAAAGAAGATTTGCAAGAACGAGTGCGGAGTGAGGCCTGCCGGTCGCGACCTCTACAAACTCCTACCCAAGACTAAGGCTGACCACCAGGCTATCTCTGCCTATGCGTCAACACACCAAATCCCTTTCTATACATTTCCGACAGAAGCGGATAAAAACATCAAGGTGGTCATCAGAGGATTACCATTTAACTTCTCCCCAGAATATATTAAAGAAGAGCTGGAGGAACGCAATTTGGTAGCGAGAACAGTTGTCAGACTGCGCTCTCCTAAAACTGGACAAGAGATTCCACTGTTCTTGGTGGTTCTCTCTGACAATATGGACAACAGAGCAATTTATAAGATGACGTCACTCTGCTCTGTTAAAGTTACAACAGAAAAGCTACGAAGCACTCGAGGGCCACCTCAGTGTTTCAATTGCCAAGGTGTGGGTCATGTTTCCCGTCACTGTGTTATGCCACCAAAATGCGTAAAGTGTGCTGGTGAACACACCACTAGAGAATGCGCCCTGAAGAAAGGCGAAACTCTTCCTAAATGCGCTAACTGTGGCGGAGAGCATGTTGCAAGTTATCGCAAATGCCAAGCCTTTAGCAAATTCAATGAGAAACAGAAAGCCAACAACGCTTCCTACATTGCAATGATGCTTAAGAAGAAGCAACAGAAGAAGAAGAAGGAGGATGAAACAACCGAATCTGCCAACAAAAAGACGAATCAGGATCAAACAACCCTGGAATCCACTCAAAGAACCACTTACGCTGAGGCTTCTACAAACCTACCACGTAACTCACCGGATGCAAGGAAGGATCAGAGGGATAATCACAATAACCTCTCTTCCACCCAAACCAAGGAAACCTCAGATAAGAGTCAGAAGGCGGACGAGCCAAATTGCCGTCCTCCAGACAAGGACAACCCTCAGGTTGACACTGCGTTGCTCATGAACATGGTGATGTCTCTGCTACAGACGGTCACCACGTTAGTCCAAGATCTCCATAAGCAAATCACTGACTTACCAAAACAAACCGCTGAGGCAGTCAAGTTGGCAGTAATTGCCGTCCAACAAGCTAACAAGGAACATCATGGCTAATGCCATTGAGGATCTCACCATATGCTCATGGAACGCCAACGGCCTCTGGCGACAGTTGGGCGAATTCAAAGAATTTCTACGCGACGAGGGGATAGACGTCTGCCTAGTAAATGAAACGCACCTCAAGCCGGGGGTGAAAGCCGCCGCACCCTAACTACTCTTGCTATAGGCACGATCGACCTACAGCGGGAGGTGGTACCGCTGTATACGTCAAGAATACCATAAAGCATTATCAGATAAATTTGCCACCTTTGGAGACCATCGAAGCTACTGGTGTCGCCGTCGAGACTTCCCGAGGGAGAGTGCTATTTGTGGCAGCTTATAGACCTCCAGGAGTCCGTCTACATGAAGCAGACTTCTCGGCCCTTCCTTCGTCTGCGCGGTAACGTTTTCATAGCGGGAGATCTTAACGCCAAACATGCTGCATGGAACTCTCGCGTCACCAACACGAACGGCCGGAAGCTCCTGCGAGTTGTTGAAAACAACGATGCCGTTACCTGGGGTCCAACTGAACCCACCATCTACGGACACGGACTGCCTGATGTCCTTGGACATTGCAATCACGAAAGGATTGCAACATAACATAGCTGTGGTCTCAAAAACTGCCTTATCTTCAGACCACATTCCTGTTTTGTTTTACATGGCTGCAGATGTCACTCCACGAGCCGACAAACTACGCAGGAATCTCAATTACATAGATTGGGATTCTTTCAAAGATTTCCTCTCTCTGCGCATAGAAGAGGCACCGCCACCGGCTGTATCCGGCCCTTCCACCGCTATGGCCAACTTGGCGGATTGGATCAATGAGGCTGCAGATGCGGCCACCCGGCCGAGACGCAAACAGCCGATCCGTTCGAGGCAACTCCCTCCGGAAATCAGAGAGGCCATCATCGTCAAGAATCATCTGACTAGGGAGTGGCATGTCACTCGTGATGCAGCCACTAAGCGAATAATTAATCGCATGCAGAGGGAAATTAAGGCTGAAGTGGACAAGCACAACATCTCGGAATGGTCCAACTTCATCTCCACCTTGGACGTCGAGGACGGGTCCGCCTGGCGTACGACGAAGGCCCTACTCCGGAGGAGGCATAAAATCCCGCCACTGGTGGTCGGAAATGACTATGTCTGTGAGCCTGAGGAAAAGGCAGAAGCTCTGGCCGTAAACTTCGAGGCAAATTTTCAACCAGTCAACGAGCCCTAAAGACGACGACCATATTCGTCTGGTCGAAGAAAGACTGCGGCGATTCCTTGAAGCCGTTCCCCCTGAAGAGGATCGTATTGGAGAGATAACGACACAAGAGGTTGCGTCTATGCTCTCGAGCCTCATTGTTAAGAGAGCTGCAGGACACGATGGCATCGGCGGAGGCATCCTTCGTCAACTGCCCCCAATCGCCGTTCAGTTTGTAACAGACGCCTTCAACCAAATTCTCCTAACGGGTGAATATCCAACTACTTGGAAGCATGCTGACATCATACCGATTCCGAAGGTAGGCAAGGACAGAAGATCCCCCAAGTCCTACAGGCCAATCAGTCTTTTGCCAACTCTCTCCAAAGTTTTTGAGCGTCTCTATCTCAAAAGACTACGCAGCTGTCATCGACAGAGAGGGGCTGTTGCCTGATGAACAGTTCGGTTTTCGAAGACATCACTTCAACACCCCAACAACTGCTCCGTCTCACAGAAGAGGCCTTCTCCGCCTTCGAACGTCGGGAATACTTCGGCGCAGTACTGCTTGATGTCAGCCGTGCCTTTGATTCCGTCTGGCATCAGGGTCTCATATATAAACTGCTCACTCAAGGAGTACCACTCTCCCATGTTAAGCTCCTGAAGAACTATCTTGAGGGAAGAACTTTCAGAGTTGTGATGGACGGTGGCATCTCAGCTATTAAGAACATCTCTGCGGGTGTCCCACAAGGGTCAGTTATTGGCCCAGTCCTGTACAGTTTATACACGGCGGATACACCATCCACAGCTCGCGTGAAGAAAGCGTTATATGCTGACGACACCGCCTATTTTGCTAAGAGCCTGAATGTTCATCTCTTACGCAGAAGGCTACAGCAGGCTTGCGACAACATTCAGCAATGGGGCACTAAATGGAGGCTTGCCTATAACGCTTCCAAAAGCCAGGCAATTATCATTACCAGGAAGAAAGTTCCTCAGCTACCTCCTCTGGTACTCTTCGGCGAGCATATAACCTGGACGAGGACGGCAACTTACCTCGGTGTCCAACTTGATAGGGGAATGACGTGGAAACCTCACGTCACCAACGTTCGGGCCAAAGCATCTGGGAGACTAAGTTCGCTCTACCCAGTATTGAATCCCACATCTAAATTAAGACCGGACCTAGGGAATCCGTCTATACACCGCCCTAGTGAGACCTATACTGGAGTACGCTGCGGTTGTGTGGGGCAACACAGCGCAAGCATATCTTCAGCTACTGCAAACTATACAGAACAGAGCCATCAGATTTGCTCATCACCTCCCCAGGGACACGAGGACTGACTACCTTCATCGTCTGAGTGGACTACCGAAACTTCGTGTCAGAATCAAACAGCTGGCTACGCAGTTTTACTGAAAATGCGCAGCAATCAAACAATCCGTTGATCTCAGCATTGGGAGCAAACCCCACATACAATGACCGACTAAGGTGGCCCAAGAAAATTCTTGACCACCAGTAAAGAAGTAAAACACCTGGTAGGAACAACCTGATTAGGACACACCGAATACGACAACCATACTAGCAAACTGGAAGGAGATGCGCTGCAGCGCACAACCTTCCCCATAATCTGGGACTACCGCTTTCCCAGTCATTGACGTCTGTCTGTCTGTCTGTCTAACCCAGCACTACTCAGACACACTCACTACGACTCGGCTCGCTGTATGGTATTCGTGTACACCAGTATTCTTACTTGTTGATGCGAATCCCGTCTCGCTTGCGAAGCGGAGATTATAGTGAGCGACTTGCTCCTTCTTCTTTGGGGACTGCCTTGCCCTCCCAGCCCGAGGTGTTAGGGATTACCGCTCCACGGCCCACTCCTGCGGGAGTGGAACCCCCGAGCGCGAGCGTAGGGTTGTCTCCGACCTGGATACCCTACGGTGACAACGAAGGGTCGGAACAACACTCCCTTCCATTAGGCGCTCCCGTTGGTAGGACGATGTCAGGCTCAGAAGAGCATATTCCAGGGGAATCTACAGTGGGCGGCGGCAGCCTACACGAAGATTCACACTCAAACCAACATCCGGACGAAGATATGGAGGTCTCACAGACCCCCATCAACCAAAATCTTCCAGAAGCAATGGAAGTTGGGCAGGCTCCTAGGAAGAGAATCCTTGGATCTCCTACAGAAGTTATGAATGTGAACAAAAAGCGTCTCAAGACGCCCGCACACAACACTACCAAGAAAGTTTCGCTGACACCAGCCTACAACCCCACAAAAAAAGCTCCACTGAAGAAGACTAGGAGAACAACTGTGGATAATGAAGGTTTTGTCAACCCAAAACGCACAGCCCCTGCAGCGGTTATGTCCACCGCCACCGCCAGCAGTGAGGTATCTACAGTCAACCGGTATGAACAACTACCAGCAGAAGAAACAACACCTGCTTCTTCAGATGATCCAACACCAGTTGCTCCATCAAATGAACGCAGGCCAGCGCCGATTGTGCTGACCTATAAAGAAGAATATATGACTCTTTACAACACCCTCAAGCGACTATGTAATAGTGCCTTCGTTGTAAAACCGGCTGGTCGCGAATTATATAAAATTCAAACCAAGACAACTACTGACTACCTAGCGGTAGCAAAACACATTACTGACAAGGGCTGGTCTTTCTATACCTACCCCACAGTGCCAGAAAAACTACTGAAGGTAGTCATTAGAGGACTTCCTTTCAACATGACCACCGAACATGTTAAAGAAGAATTAGAGGAGATGAACTACGCAGCCAGAACAGTGGTTAAATTGCGCTCGCCCAAAACGCAACAAGAAACACCACTCTTTCTAGTAGTATTAAATGACTCTGTAGAGAACAGATCCATCTTCCAAATGACTTCCCTATGTTCAGTGAAAGTGTCATTGGAAAAGTTACGTAGCTCAAGAGGCCCACCACAATGCTACAAATGTCAAGGGATAGGTCATGTCTCAAGGCATTGTGTAATGCCAGACAAATGCGTAAAGTGCGCAGGAGATCATGCGACGAGGGACTGCACCATAACCAAAGGGCAAGCCCCACCAAAGTGTGCAAACTGTGCTGGCGACCACGTCGCCAGCTACAGAAAATGCCCAGCGTTCTCTAGATTCAATGAGAAGCAAAAGATGAACAATGCTGCACACGCTGAAGCTATGAGAAAACAACGCCAACAACAACAAAAGAAACAACTGCAACAACAGTTAAACAATCAAGAAGCCTCCCTGCAGGATCCTGATGCCTTTCCGCCCCTGCCGGGACATGGAAATGATAACCAGCAGGGTTCGAGCAGCAACCAACCCGCAACTCAGACAAATAACGAGTTTAAGGACAACCGCTCCAACAGAAGATGGGAAAATAACCAAAGAAAACAGCAGCCACCTGGAAGTGATAGGACAACCACGGATCAAAACCTACATCAGCAGAACAAGTCTATTGATGACAGTACGAATTCAGTCCTGCTAAACATGATCCAAACTTCACTACAAACACTAATGTCCATGATTGCAGAAATCCCGCGGCAAGTTGAAGCCGCAGTAAAGGCAGCGGTGCAGGCCGTACCAAGAGGTATACCCAGCAACCAGCAACATGACTAATAGGATTCAAAACTTAACCATATGCACCTGGAATGCCAATGGCATATGGAACCAAATGGGTGAATTTAGTGAGTTCCTACGTGATGAGCAGATAGATATCTGCTTAGTCACAGAAACACACCTAAAACCTAGTGTAAAGGCTGCAGTGGCAAACTACTCATGCTACAGAAATGACAGACTGACGGCGGGTGGTGGTACCGCAATCTACATCCGTTCCACCATAAGGCACCACGAAGTAGCTCTGCCAGAACTAATGACAATTGAAGCAACTGGTATCGCTGCTGACACGTCCAGTGGCAGGATGATTATTATCTCCGCCTACCGACGACCTGCCAACAAAGTCAATGAGGAAGAAATCACCAAACTCCTAAACATCGCAGGGAACGTCTTCATAGCAGGGGATTTCAATGCGAAACACTGTGACTGGAATTCCAGACTTACAAATACAGCCGGCAAGCAACTACGGCGCGCTGTACAGGCAAATGATGGCATGGTATGGGGGCCCACTGAACCCACCATCTTTCAAAGAAGATATATGCCAGATGTACTTGACATCGCAATAACCAAAGGACTCAATCACACAATTGCAATAGCCACAAAAAACGCACTCTCCTCTGATCACATACCAGTCATTTTTTACCTAGCTGAGGGCGCAAGATTGAAAAACCCTAGCCGCCACAGAAACATCAAAAACATAAACTGGGATTTATACAAACAGCACCTGACCCAAAGACTTCAAAACGCTGCACCACCTGATATCATAGGGTCCAACGCTGCTACCCTCGCCATCACTCAATGGATCAACGAAGCAGCAGATGCTGCTTCCCCACAGCAAAAACCCATGCTGCAAAATCATTCAAAACCTCTTCCGCCCAATATCAGAGAGGCCATAACCACTAAAAACCGACTGACCAGGGAATGGCAGATTACACGTGACCCATTCACCAAACAACTCATCAATCGTATGCGGCACGAAATCAGGTCAGAAGTGCAGCAACACAAAAATAAAGAATGGGAAGGCCTACTCAACACTTTAAGCACAGAAGACGGATCGGCTTGGAGACTAACCAGGCGAATGTTGCGAAAGGGAGGAAAGTTACCGCCTCTCCTGGTAGGCAATAGATTCGTCAGTGAACCAGAAGAAAAGGCTGAGGCAATAGCAGTAGCCTTTGAAGCCAACTTCCGACCAGTGCAGGACCATCTCGACATGCAACATATTCAGATGGTAGAAGAGCGACTGCAAAGATTTTTAAATACTAACATTCCTGAAGAGGATTCAATCGACCCAGTTACCGAGGATGAAGTCATCGGCATGTTACAACATGCAAAACCCAATAAAGCACCGGGTCATGATGGAATTGGGGCGCCACTACTAAAACAACTACCAAGGGCAGCTATAAACTATATAACAGCCATTTTCAATCATATTATCAAAACCGGTGACTACCCTGAAACTTGGAAGCATGCAGACATTGTGGCAATTCCCAAACCAGGGAAAGACAGAAGATCCCCGAAATCCTACAGGCCTATAAGCCTATTACCAACCATGTCAAAAATTTTCGAAAAGATCTACCTGAGGAGGCTGCGACACCACATTGACCAAGAGCATCTACTACCGAATGAACAATTTGGATTCAGAGAGCATCATTCTACATCCCAACAGCTGCTTAGACTTGTCGAACATGCGCTAAGTGCATTCGAGAAGAAAGAGTTTTTCGCGACAGTTCTTCTGGATGTCTCGAAAGCTTTTGACTCTGTTTGGCATCAAGGACTCCTATACAAACTCCTTGTACTAGGCATCCCTTTGTCGCACGTGAGGCTGCTGAAAAACTACCTGACCGGCAGAACCTTCAAGGTAATTTTAGATGAGGCCGTGTCATCTACTAAAAGCATTGAGGCTGGAGTACCGCAAGGTTCAGTCATCGGGCCAGTCCTCTACAATCTATATACAGCCGACCTGCCAAAAACTGATCGTATTCATACTGGTCTTTATGCTGACGACACAGCGCAGTTCACAAAGAGCATTAAAGCGCAAAATGCAAGGAACTTGCTTCAGAGAGCCTGCTCAAATATTGAAGGCTGGGCCAAAAGATGGCGACTCGCCTTCAACGCAGGAAAAAGTCAGGCCACACTTATCACCAGGAGAAAAGTTCCTCAGGATCTTCAACCCATCCAACTATTTGGCGAGCCGATACCATGGACCCAAACTGCAATCTACCTTGGTGTAACCCTCGACAGGCGCCTCACCTGGAAACAACACATCAGGAAAGTCAGAGCAAAGGCAGAAGGCAGAATGAGGACTTTATATCCCATTCTCAACCCGACGTCTAAACTAAAACCTGACCAGGCCATAAGACTGTACACTGCTCTGGTACGCCCGGTTCTCGAATATGCAGCGGTTGTGTGGGGAAACGCTGCTACCTCACACATCCAGAAGCTGCAAACGATTCAAAATAGAGCAATACGCTATGCGTATAAACTGCCCAAAGAGACCCCGACCACAGTGCTACACGAAGTCAGTGGTATGGAAAAATTAAAGGACAGAATTAAAAAATTGGCTGCTAAGTTCTACACTAACAGCACCAATTCATCAAATCCACTCATTGCTCAACTAGGCAACATACTTCATTTCAATGACAATATCAGGTGGCCAGTCCACCTCATTCAGTAACCATCTCCGGAGATGACAATCCAAATAAGCCACACCGACAAAGACAACCAAAACAAAAATCTGGAAGGAGATGCACCAAGTGTAAGAACTTCCCCACACTCCAGGAGAAAAGCCACCTGGGTAATGATAGTCGTAGTCGATTGGGCGAGCATGTCTAACCCAGCAGCTTCTTGTGCATCCGAGACGCCAGTCCACAATGCAACAGCTATGAAGGCTAAGACCAAGAAGAAGAAGACGAAACTAGGCGGCGCCTTCCCACGTGCAGTAGGTTTCATGGCGGAAACCTCCCATTATCCACCGGGGGCTACTGTACGCGTCTTTGAAGGTGCCACTCCAGAAGACCTATCCCTGAATGTATGGAGACGACGCCTCGAACGGGGCAATCCGAAGAAGTGGTGCTTCTTCATCTCTATCCTCCTTGATGAATGTCGATTCACCTGGAAGATACCAACCTGTGACGTCACCACCTTCGAGCAGGTCTTGACCAGCAGAGAGCACCGCCATCTTGCTCTGAAGTGCCGACCAGTTGATCTCGAGGCGTGGCCGGAGGCACTCGAGTTCCCGACCCCGCTGGCCAGCGATTTCGACTGGGAGGAATACGTCGAACTAACCAAGAGAAGATTCAAGACCTCCAGCTACGATCCTACTACCTGCCGAAACTACAAGATCACACCGATTAGGTCTACAATATTATCTCCATCACCTTCACAAAGTGACGAAATTGCAGCTGCGACGCCTGATACTCCAGCATCACCTCCATCACCTTCACAAGGTGATGAACCTGTAACACCGTCATCTTCCTCAACACCGGCAGTCTTCCTGGGACCGGAACAGGGTCCGGTGCCACCAATCCACGTTAACTGCGCTGGAAACTACTGGCAATTACTGGTCCAGTTGCAGAGCGCCATGAAGCTCCCCATGTTCAGCTGGCCAGACCATCTGGGACTTAAGATCCTGCTGTCCTGCCCTGCAGACTTCGAGGCTGCCACCCAGATGCTACGGGAAGCCTCCCTGTCCTTCGACATCATGCTTCCTGGTCACAGAACAAAGAAGACAGGCATCAATACGCCGAGTACAGCAGAAAAACCACCGTCACGAGAGCTGGTTCAGTGCTACAGATGTCAGAATTTTCGACATCTCGCAAGCGACTGCACTGAACCAGCTAGATGTGTCCGCTGCGGAGGAAGACATTATGTTGCTGATTGCGACAAGCGTCGCGAGGACGCTGTTTGCTGCAACTGCGGCTCGTCACACGCTGCTTCTTATCGCGGATGTCGAGCTTGGAAGCAGCAACGTAGCAAGAAGAATCGAAGCCAACGTAGTGGGTTCCATATGCAGCCCGCAACAAGTCGGCAAGAGCGAGGGCCCTGCCCTCCAGTGACCACAAGGCGCTGAGGAGTCAGTATTCGTATATTCCTGTGTATCAGCTATACTGGTTTATGCGCGTTCTGCCTCGTTCACGTAGCGAAGGCGATAGTGAGCCTTCTTCTTCTTCTTTGGGGACTGCCTTTCCTCCCTGCCCGCCGAGTGCTAGGGTCTTACCGCCACACGGCCCACTTCCAGGTGGAGTGGGACCCCCTGGCGTGAGGTTAGGGTTGCTACCGGTCTTGAAACCTTACGGTGGCAACGACGGATCGGAGCAACACTCCCTTTTATGTCCTGAACATCAGCCCCTAAATCTTGCAGCGGCCATGAGCGGCTCTCCGGAAAACGACGACCCTGTCAACTTTCCCGAAGCTGACATGGACTCTACAAACATTGCTGAAGATGACCTGCAGCTAAACCAGCCTAATATGGAAGATTCTAGTAATCAGGATATGGTCACGGATGACTGCGAAGTGCGTCGGAAACGAACACTTGGCTCACCCTCTGATCTTGCAAACGCCAATAAGAAGCGTGTCCTCACGGTGGCACCCAACGCCAACGCAGCCAGGAGGAACCAGACCAAGAAGAATAGAAAGGCAGCTGTAGATCCAGATGGCTTTCTACATCCACAACGCACTGCACCGGCAGCTCAACTTTCCACAGCTGAAGCCAGTAATGAAATCCCAGTCACCGCTAATCGGTACGACCAACTCGCGGCAGAGGATGCCACTACATCTGCATCCACATCCAAACCGCCTAATGAACCCAAACCCGCACCAATTGTGCTAACATTCAAACAGGACTTCAAGACGCTTGATATCCTGCTTAAACAACTCTGTAAGGCTGGACACGAGATCAAGCCAGCTGGTCGTGATCTCTACAAGCTATCCACTAGGAACAAGAATGATTACATGACAGTGACTAAGTACCTCTCCGACAACAGTCTGCCATTCTACACATTTCCTTCAGTACCAGAGAAATTACTGAAGATAGTGATCAGGGGCCTCCCCTTCAATATGCAACTAGATCATCTAAAGGAAGAACTGGAGGACGCAGGATATGTAGCAAGGACTGTGGCCAAGCTCAGGTCACCAAAAACACATCAAGAAGTACCCCTCTTTCTGGTAGTACTAACAGACTCCGTTGAAAATAGATCAATCTACCAGATGACTTCGCTATGTTCCATAAGAATCACTATGGAGAAACTACGCAGCTCGCGGGGACCACCCCAGTGTTTTCAATGTCAAGCTGTAGGGCACATCTCCAGACACTGCGACATGCCTGCAAGATGTGTCAAATGCGCAGGCGACCACCCTACCAAAGAATGTACACTGGTTAAAGGTGAAACACCTCCTAAATGCGTCAATTGTGGCGGCGACCACGTCGCCAGCTACAGGAAATGCACAGCGTTTACCCGCTACAATGACAGGCAAAGGAAGAACAATGCCGCATACGCTGCAGCAATGAAGAAGCAGCAGCAACAACAACAAAAGAACCTTACCCAGGAAGACTTCCCGGCTCTACCGACACAAGAGAACAGCACGCCTGAAGACAATATGACAGCAACGACCAGCAGACAAGCAGCTGATCTAGATAACAATCCTGTCCAGAGCAAAGACCGCGCCAGCCGAGACTACGCCAGCCGGTTGACCGGTAACCAAAAAGACAGCAGATCACCTCCAACAAGAGGCAAAAATCAGTCTACACAAGACAACTGTCCGCCCGCTTCAAGAGGCAGAGATCAACCCGGGCCCTCAAACCAGCAGCAGTCTCAGCACCAAAATGAATTTGTGGTGCTTTTAAACATGGTACAGTCGCTCCTCACAGCCGTGACAGCAATGATCACCGACCTCCCGCGACAAATCTCAGCCGAAGTGCAAAAAGCAATTGAGGCCACCCAACGTAGTGCAGCAAACTCAACCCAAAATGGCCAGTAAAATTGAAGGGTTAACAATCTGCGAATGGAATGCCAACGGCATATGGAGGCAAATGGGGGAATTCTCAGAATTCCTGCGCGATGAGCAAATTGACATCTGCCTCGTCAATGAGACTCATCTAAAACCACAGGTTAGAGCTACAGTCCCAAACTACAGCTGCTACCGAAACGACCGCTTGACTGCCGGAGGAGGAACTGCGGTGTACATCCGTAGATCAATTAAACATCATGAAGTAGCACTCCCCCAACTTGCAACAATAGAAGCAACGGCAGTTGCTGCTGAGACTTCACGTGGACAACTACTCCTAATTGCAGCCTACCGTAAACCAAGCAATGCGGTAGACAAAGACGACATAGCCACCTTACTGCGACTACGAGGCAACGTCTTTATAGCAGGAGACTTAAATGCGAAGCATTACCGCTGGAACTCGCGACTCACCAATACTGCCGGGAAGCAACTTCTCCAAGTAGTTGAAGCCAACGACGGGGTAATATGGGGACCCACTGAACCCACCATCTTCCAGCGCAGACATCTCCCTGACGTGTTGGATGTTGCAATCACAAAAGGGATGAATCACACCATCGCAATTGCAACAAAGGCAGCACTCTCATCAGATCATGTCCCTGTATTATTCTACCTCACAGAAAGTGCGTCCCTGCGTGATAATAGAAGATACAGAAACTTACACAACACTAACTGGGATGCCTATAAAGACATCATCGTGCAGTGCATACAAAATGCCGCATTACCTGAAACCGTAGGACCTAGTACGGCAGCAGAAAACATGGAAAAATGGATAAATGAGGCAGCTGAGGCAGCAACACCCCCGCAGAGTGGTAACCAACGATGTCACTCCAAACAACTGCCCATGCACATCAGGGAGGCAATAATTGCCAAAAACAATCTCATTAGAGAGTGGCAGGTTACAAGAAACCCCGCCACAAAGAGGCGCATTAATCAAATGCAGAGGGACATAAAAGTCGAAGTACAAAAGCACAAGAACAGTGACTGGGCCGCCCTACTCACAACGATCAACACTGACGATGGGTCTGCTTGGAAACTTACCAAACGTATACTGCGTAAATCCAGCAGGCTCCCGCCTCTCACCGTGGGCAACAGCATAGTCTGTGACCCAATACAGAAGGCGGAAGCGCTAGCGGACTTCTTTGAAGCCAACTTTCGGCCCGTTACTGACCATCTAGACTTAGAACACATAAGGCATGTAGAGGAAAGACTTCAAAGATTCCTCAATGTAGACACCCCTGCAGATGACGTCATAAACCCCATCACGGTGGATGAAGTAGTTACAACAATTAAACAACTTCCTTCCAATAAAAGTCCTGGACATGATGGTATTGGTGCGCCACTTCTTAGGCACCTACCACCTTTAGCTTTGGAATACCTAACCTCATTGTTCAATCAAATTTTGATCACTGGAGAATATACAAGCACCTGGAAACAAGCGGACATAATAGCAATTCCTAAGTCAGGCAAAGACAAAAGATCTCCTCGATCTTATCGTCCAATCAGCCTCCTTCCGGTCATCTCAAAACTTTTTGAAAAATTGTACCTCAAAAGGATACGCCACCACATAGACCAGGAAAACCTACTACCAGATGAACAGTTCGGATTCCGCAAAAATCACTCCACTCCGCAACAACTGCTTCGACTTACAGAATCAGCATTTGAGGCAGTTGAAAAAAGAGAATATTTTGGCGCCATTCTCCTAGACGTCTCACGTGCGTTTGATTCTGTGTGGCATCAGGGACTACTGTATAAACTCATCACGCAAGGATTCCCCATGTCCCACATAAGACTGCTCAAAAACTACCTGGAAAACAGAACGTTCAGAGTACTGTCTGAGGATGCAGTCTCCTCATCTAGAAACATCTGTGCCGGCGTCCCACAAGGCTCCGTCATAGGTCCCGTGCTGTATAGTCTTTATACGGCTGATGTGCCACGAACCGAACAGGTAGAAACTGGACTATATGCGGACGACACGGCATTTTTTCACACGCAGTATCAGAGCAACCCACGTGAAGACAAAATTACAGAGAGCCAGTAACAACATCGAAAACTGGGCCAAAAGATGGCGCCTAGCTTTCAACGCCACCAAAAGCCAGGCGATAATAATATCCAGAAGAAAAATACCACAGCTTGATCCAGTGATGCTATTTAATGAGGGAATCCAATGGACCAAAACAGCAACTTACTTAGGAGTGATGCTCGACACCAGACTGACTTGGAAAAACCATGTCAACAACCTCAGGTCAAAAGCAGAAGGTAGAATGCGGACACTCTACCCCATACTCAACCCAACAACCACATTACCACCTGACCAGGCACTTCGAATCTATACATCACTGGTCAGACCGGTGTTAGAGTATGCTGCTGTTGTGTGGGGAAATGCAGCGACCACACACATTAAAAAGCTCCAAACTGTGCAAAATCGGGCCATCCGATTTGCTTGCAAACTCCCAAGAGAAACGCCTTCCACTATACTACATCAAGTCAGTGGTTTACAAACATTGAAACAGCGTTTCAAAGAAACTGCCGCCAAATTCTACAACAAGTGTACAGGATCTGAAAACAGACTAATAGCCAGACTTGGAAACAGAGCACATTATAATGATAACATTAGGTGGCCTGACAACCTCCTACTATAACGACGAACATGGAGCTGACTACTCCCATTATGCCACACCCATAATGAAAACTTAATATAATTAAAATGGAAGGTGATACGATAAGCGTAAGAACTTCCCCACACTCCGGGATCTAGGCCACCCGGTTAATGTAGTCTGAGGCCAGTGACCACGACTCTACCACTCACTCTAGACTCACTCACTCTAGACTCACTCCGCTCGCTGTATGGTATTCGTGTACACCAGTATTCTTACTTGTTGATGCGAATTCCGTCTCGCTTGCGAAGCGGAGATTATATTTTTTTTTTTTTTTTTTATTTTTGTTGAAGTACCACTACCTTTGGTAGTATAACTTCTGGGTGTCAGTTGGGTGTTGTTTTGGGGACACATTTTTATTTCACTTTTGGGGGAAAATGGCTATGGACGCCGTAGGCGTCCTTATATTAAAACCCCCTACTGGGTTCGTGTTATCAGTTGGGGATCATCACCGTAATAAGCTGCGTTAGCAACTGGACGATTTTCCCCAACTGATTTTCACGTTTTGGTTCATGGATGCAGCATTTATGCACGCGCTGGTCACTTTTGTCGGTGGGCGGATGGTTTTTGCCGCGGCTTGACGCCCTTTTCTGTGGGGACGCCCGGTCCTTCGACTGTTCGGGCATGGCTGGGTTGATGTTGACGTCTTCCGATGGCGGCTTGGAGCCTTCTCTTCACAGGACAACCCCCGTAGCTGGCGGCGTGGTCAGAACCGCAGTTAGCACATCTCGGCGTTGCTTCTCTCGGACGTGAGCATACCAGGTTGCTGTGGTTCCCGCCGCAGCGGACGCAACAAACTTGCTTGTTGCAGTCCGAGGCCTTGTGCCCGAATCCTTGGCAGCGGAAGCATTGTTGTATTGCTGCCATCGGTTCCCTCCTCTTTGGTTGATTTTTGAAGTTCCGTCGGCTCCTGTTCGTGTCTTGGTTGCTGGCCAGGTCGATGTGCTTGGCTTTTGTGGGCACGCTCCTGCCTGGTGCTGGACGTGTGGTGGAATTTCTGTCTTGAGGTGTTTCGATGGAGTCTTCTGGAGATGATTCTGCGTGTATGGTTATTGCTGCGTGCTTAGTATTCGCTTGGGAGTCCATGCTGTATTTTATATTCCTAGATTCTAGGAATTTCTTGACGTCTTCGAGATCTTCTTGGCTCATACAGGTGACAAGCAGCTGAGTTGGCGATGAACATGCATGCGCCATTATTGTCTCTTCCTGATGCGATTCTCTTGATGCGGGACGTTTCTGATCGTCGTGACTGCTGTCCTGTAGCTTGGTTGAGTTTGGTTGTTGCTCGATGTTCTCACGGTTAGATGAAGCCAGTGTGTCTTGCTCCATCGCTGGTTCTACGTTGCTGCTTGAGTTTCGGTGACGGATGTAGAGCGTTCGATGAAGATCGTCGAAATACTCATCCTCCTTGAAGTTCTTGGAAAATACGAGAGGTAGTTGAATATATCGGGACCAATCTTCCTTTTCCGAGATGATGGGCTTGGCGTTAGGTGCATTCGCTGGATCCGAGAGTGTTTGCATCAGTTTCCTGAAGTTCTTGCTAGGGATTTCCCATACAAAAAGTTTCTTCCCTGTTTTTACTCGGAGTTGCACTTGGAGCGGGATATCCTCGGCGTAGTAAAACTTCTCCCACTTTTCCGGTGTGAGCAGTCTGAAATTGTACTTGTTGCCTCCGCCCTCACAGTGGAAATAAATTACAGTCTCGATGTTTTTGAAGTGGTTGACATCGACTATTGCGGATGTCGGTGTTGACCATGACATCCACGATGAGTCTTCCGCTTGAGACATTTCCGACCAGGATTCGTCTTGGTGAATCGAAGAGGGAGTGTCGTACGCGGCGGGTCTTCCGCCGGCGTTATCTTCCGACTGCTGGCGCGGAGTACTTGCTACCGGAAGCATAGGCTCATTGACCCTGCCTGACCGTGGAGCATCATGGCGGCTCCGTGTGCCAAGTGGTAGCGTTGTGCAGCCCTCCCCCTGTGGGAGGCAACTCGAGGCAGTCCGCTCCCCACTGTTGTTCGATGGTGTCTGGGCGCCGGAGCTGCGTGCTGCTGAAAGCACAGGCTGCTCAGGTGGTGCACCCTTGCGGCGCGCCGCAGCACCAGGCTTAGGCTCCCCTCCGTTCGGAGAACCAGCCTTACCCTCGTACTGATGCGAAGCGCTGGCTGCAGGCCGTAGCTGTCGAGGCGTCGGTGAGGCATCCCGGTGTTGCGCAGGCGAGACTGGTAGTCGCTTCTTCCCCATGTTCTTGAAGTCGCCAGGCTATGAGGTCACTGGAAGGCAGTCCTGCTGCTCTCGTTCATCGCGTGAGCGACTTGCTCCTTCTTCTTTGGGGACTGCCTTGCCCTCCCAGCCCGAGGTGTTAGGGATTACCGCTCCACGGCCCACTCCTGCGGGAGTGGAACCCCCGAGCGCGAGCGTAGGGTTGTCTCCGACCTGGATACCCTACGGTGACAACGAAGGGTCGGAACAACACTCCCTTCCATTAGGCGCTCCCGTTGGTAGGACGATGTCAGGCTCAGAAGAGCATATTCCAGGGGAATCTACAGTGGGCGGCGGCAGCCTACACGAAGATTCACACTCAAACCAACATCCGGACGAAGATATGGAGGTCTCACAGACCCCCATCAACCAAAATCTTCCAGAAGCAATGGAAGTTGCGCAGGCTCCTAGGAAGAGAATCCTTGGCTCTCCTACAGAAGTTATGAATGTGAACAAAAAGCGTCTCAAGACGCCCGCACACAACACTACCAAGAAAGTTTCGCTGACACCAGCCTACAACCCCACAAAAAAAGCTCCACTGAAGAAGACTAGGAGAACAACTGTGGATAATGAAGGTTTTGTCAACCCAAAACGCACAGCCCCTGCAGCGGTTATGTCCACCGCCACCGCCAGCAGTGAGGTATCTACAGTCAACCGGTATGAACAACTGCCAGCAGAAGAAACAACACCTGCTTCATCAAATGATCCAACACCAGTTGCTCCATCAAATGAACGCAGGCCAGCGCCGATTGTGCTGACCTATAAAGAAGAATATATGACTCTTTACAACACCCTCAAGCGACTATGTAATAGTGCCTTCGTTGTAAAACCGGCTGGTCGCGAATTATATAAAATTCAAACCAAGACAACTACTGACTACCTAGCGGTAGCAAAACACATTACTGACAAGGGCTGGTCTTTCTATACCTACCCCACAGTGCCAGAAAAACTACTGAAGGTAGTCATTAGAGGACTTCCTTTCAACATGACCACCGAACATGTTAAAGAAGAATTAGAGGAGATGAACTACGCAGCCAGAACAGTGGTTAAATTGCGCTCGCCCAAAACGCAACAAGAAACACCACTCTTTCTAGTAGTATTAAATGACTCTGTAGAGAACAGATCCATCTTCCAAATGACTTCCCTATGTTCAGTGAAAGTGTCATTGGAAAAGTTACGTAGCTCAAGAGGCCCACCACAATGCTACAAATGTCAAGGGATAGGTCATGTCTCAAGGCATTGTGTAATGCCAGACAAATGCGTAAAGTGCGCAGGAGATCATGCGACGAGGGACTGCACCCTAACCAAAGGGCAAGCCCCACCAAAGTGTGCAAACTGTGCTGGCGACCACGTCGCCAGCTACAGAAAATGCCCAGCGTTCTCTAGATTCAATGAGAAGCAAAAGATGAACAATGCTGCACACGCTGAAGCTATGAGAAAACAACGCCAACAACAACAAAAGAAACAACTGCAACAACAGTTAAACAATCAAGAAGCCTCCCTGCAGGATCCTGATGCCTTTCCGCCCCTGCCGGGACATGGAAATGATAACCAGCAGGGATCAAGCAGCAACCAACCCGCAACTCAAACAAATAACGAGTTCAAGGACAACCGCTCCAACAGAAGATGGGAAAATAACCAAAGAAAACAGCAGCCACCTGGTAGTGATAGGACAACCACGGATCAAAACCTACATCAGCAGAACAAGTCTATTGATGACAGTACGAATTCAGTCCTGCTAAACATGATCCAAACTTTACTACAAACACTAATGTCCATGATTGCAGAAATCCCGCGGCAAGTTGAAGCCGCAGTAAAGGCAGCGGTGCAGGCCGTACCAAGAGGTATACCCAGCAACCAGCAACATGACTAATAGGATTCAAAACTTAACCATATGCACCTGGAATGCCAATGGCATATGGAACCAAATGGGTGAATTTAGTGAGTTCCTACGTGATGAGCAGATAGATATCTGCTTAGTCACAGAAACACACCTAAAACCTAGTGTAAAGGCTGCAGTGGCAAACTACTCATGCTACAGAAATGACAGACTGACGGCGGGTGGTGGTACCGCAATCTACATCCGTTCCACCATAAGGCACCACGAAGTAGCTCTGCCAGAACTAATGACAATTGAAGCAACTGGTATCGCTGCTGACACGTCCAGTGGCAGGATGATTATTATCTCCGCCTACCGACGACCTGCCAACAAAGTCAATGAGGAAGAAATCGCCAAACTCCTAAACATCGCAGGGAACGTCTTCATAGCTGGGGATTTCAATGCGAAACACTGTGACTGGAATTCCAGACTTACAAATACAGCCGGCAAGCAACTACGGCGCGCTGTACAGGCAAATGATGGCATGGTATGGGGGCCCACTGAACCCACCATCTTTCAAAGAAGATATATGCCAGATGTACTTGACATCGCAATAACCAAAGGACTCAATCACACAATTGCAATAGCCACAAAAAACGCACTCTCCTCTGATCACATACCAGTCATTTTTTACCTAGCTGAGGGCGCAAGATTGAAAAACCCTAGCCGCCACAGAAACATCAAAAACATAAACTGGGATTTATACAAACAGCACCTCACCCAAAGACTTCAAAACGCTGCACCACCTGATATCATAGGGTCCAACGCTGCTACCCTCGCCATCACTCAATGGATCAACGAAGCAGCAGATGCTGCTTCCCCACAGCAAAAACCCATGCTGCAAAATCATTCAAAACCTCTTCCGCCCAATATCAGAGAGGCCATAACCACTAAAAACCGACTGACCAGGGAATGGCAGATTACACGTGACCCATTCACCAAACAACTCATCAATCGTATGCGGCACGAAATCAGGTCAGAAGTGCAGCAACACAAAAATAAAGAATGGGAAGGCCTACTCAACACTTTAAGCACAGAAGACGGATCGGCTTGGAGACTAACCAGGCGAATGTTGCGAAAGGGAGGAAAGTTACCGCCTCTCTTGGTAGGCAATAGATTCGTCAGTGAACCAGAAGAAAAGGCTGAGGCAATAGCAGTAGCCTTTGAAGCCAACTTCCGACCAGTGCAGGACCATCTCGACATGCAACATATTCAGATGGTAGAAGAGCGACTGCAAAGATTTTTAAATACTAACATTCCTGAAGAGGATTCAATCGACCCAATTACCGAGGATGAAGTCATCGGCATGTTACAACATGCAAAACCCAATAAAGCACCGGGTCATGATGGCATTGGGGCGCCACTACTAAAACAACTACCAAGGGCAGCTATAAACTATATAACAGCCATTTTCAATCATATTATCAAAACCGGTGACTACCCTGAAACTTGGAAGCATGCAGACATTGTGGCAATTCCCAAACCAGGGAAAGACAGAAGATCCCCGAAATCCTACAGGCCTATAAGCCTATTACCAACCATGTCAAAAATTTTCGAAAAGATCTACCTGAGGAGGCTGCGACACCACATTGACCAAGAGCATCTACTACCGAATGAACAATTTGGATTCAGAGAGCATCATTCTACATCCCAACAGCTGCTTAGACTTGTAGAACATGCGCTAAGTGCATTCGAGAAGAAAGAGTTTTTCGCGACAGTTCTTCTGGATGTCTCGAAAGCTTTTGACTCTGTTTGGCATCAAGGACTCCTATACAAACTCCTTGTACTAGGCATCCCTTTGTCGCACGTGAGGCTGCTGAAAAACTACCTGACCGGCAGAACCTTCAAGGTAATTTTAGATGAGGCCGTGTCATCTACTAAAAGCATTGAGGCTGGAGTACCGCAAGGTTCAGTCATCGGGCCAGTCCTCTACAATCTTTATACAGCCGACCTGCCAAAAACTGATCGTGTGCATACTGGTCTTTATGCTGACGACACAGCGCAGTTCACAAAGAGCATTAAAGCGCAAAATGCAAGGAACTTGCTTCAGAGAGCCTGCTCAAATATTGAAGGCTGGGCCAAAAGATGGCGACTCGCCTTCAACGCAGGAAAAAGTCAGGCCACACTTATCACCAGGAGAACAGTTCCTCAGGATCTTCAACCCATCCAACTATTTGGCGAGCCGATACCATGGACCCAAACTGCAATCTACCTTGGTGTAACCCTCGACAGGCGCCTCACCTGGAAACAACACATCAGGAAAGTCAGAGCAAAGGCAGAAGGCAGAATGAGGACTCTATATCCCATTCTCAACCCGACTGTCTAAACTAAAACCTGACCAGGCCATAAGACTGTACACTGCTCTGGTACGCCCGGTTCTCGAATATGCAGCGGTTGTGTGGGGAAACGCTGCTACCTCACACATCCAGAAGCTGCAAACGATTCAAAATAGAGCAATACGCTATGCGTATAAACTGCCCAAAGAGACCCCGACCACAGTGCTACACGAAGTCAGTGGTATGGAAAAATTAAAGGACAGAATTAAAAAATTGGCTGCTAAGTTCTACACTAACAGCACCAATTCATCAAATCCACTCATTGCTCAACTAGGCAACATACTTCATTTCAATGACAATATCAGGTGGCCAGTCCACCTCATTCAGTAACCATCTCCGGAGATGACAATCCAAATAAGCCACACCGACAAAGACAACCAAAACAAAAATCTGGAAGGAGATGCACCAAGTGTAAGAACTTCCCCACACTCCAGGAGAAAAGCCACCTGGGTAATGATAGTCGTAGTCTCCAGTGACCACACGCACTGAGCAGTTCCGAGAAGCCTACTCGCAGCCAAGAAAACAACGAAGTAGAGCTACAACAGCGGAATCTACTGGGCAACGTGCTGCTACTACTACCAGACAGCGGCCATCACAGAAACAAGTAAGGCCGAAGATCACCAGAGGGGAAGGCAGCGGAGGAGGCAGTGTAACATGCGACCACTCCTTCTCCAGACACGCTGCCGATCAACGAGAAAGAAGATTAGACGAACTCATCACCCTTCTCACGCAGTTGATAAATCACCTGACAACAAAAGAAGACATGTCTGCCTCCTCGAGGCAGCCCTAACTTCGCCACATAAAACGCGGCGTACCACTTCTGATGTAACAAGAATGGACGCGGCGGCAACCATTCAGAGAAGAAAATCACTTAACAGCCTATCGCGAAGACCACCGACAGTGAAGCCTACAACCAATCCAAATGCTGTAGGAGTAAATGTCTAGCGACAAACACTCCGCTATACTCTGCTCAACGGAGCAGTTACTAGGCTATAGGCAGGCAGAAGACCAGTTGCGAACAGCAGCAGCAGCACAAGACGCGGCAGCATCGGAGCCACCGGCTCCATACGCAGCCCGCACCAAGGCGGGAAGGGAGCAGTGTACGCCAGCAGAAGACCAAGATGTTAAGACGGTACAGATCTTCACTGTCGTTATGTCTTCTAGTTAGGCTGATGTGTCTTCTTCACTGGATGGTTGCCGCCGCGGCCATCGTTGTTTTACAGAAATGGCACGCCGCATTATATGTGCTGACGTTAATGCTGCCTCTGGGAGGCAGACAGATCTTCTTTTGCGGTCAGATGAGCTGTCAGCTTCGTGAGAAGAGCGATGAGCTCGTCCAATCTTCTTTCTCGTTGGTCGCATTCTTCCCTGCCACCTCCGCTGGTTGGCTTTCTAGTGGTCTTCTGCTCGCGTACTCTGCTCCCTTCCCGCCTTGGTGCGGGCTGCATATGGGGCCGGTGCTGCTCACGCTGTCGACGACTCGACGAATGCCGCTGCTGTGTGTGAGTCTTGCATACTTCCCGACTTGGTGCGGGCTGCGTATGGAGCCTTGTGCTCCGGTGCTGTCGAGTCTTGCGAAGTTGCTTCTTCCACGTGTCACAACCGCGGAAAGAAGCTGCGTGCCTGGATCCACAATTACAGCAGACTGGCTCATCCCGTGGTGTTTTGCAAACATCTTGGAGGCAATGCCTTAGGGCAATATCCTCCACCATACTCCAGCTCAATAGGATCGAGCTGTGACTAGGCTATGGCGCGCGCAGAAGACCAGTCGAGAGCCAACCAGCGGTGGCAGCAACGAAAAATTCGAACGCTCTTGCACCAGACACCACACCGGCCAACGCGAAAGAAGAATGGACGAGCTCATCGTCCTCCTCACGAAGCTGACAGCTCACCTGGCTGCAAAAGAAGACCTGTCTGCCTCCCCGAGGCAGCATTAACGTCAGCACATATAATGCGGCGTGCCATTTCTGTAAAACAACGATGGCCGCAGCGGCAACCATCTAGTGAAGAAGACTCAACAGCCAAACGAGAAGACACACCGACAGTGAAGATCTGTCCCGTCCAAATACTTGGAAGCAATGCCTTAGGGCAACATACTCCACCTTATACCAGCTCAATAGGAATGAGCTGAACTAGGCTGAAAGCAAGTAGAGAGAGGACTGCTCGTCGCCGACTCGACCCGACAAGTCGTCTGCAGAGGGGTGCCACTGATGTAGGTGTCGTCTTCGCTGGGCTAGAGGCAGACAGCACCCCGGACCAGCACGTCGCCCCAGCCTGCCCTGATCGCCGGACACGCTGCCAGAGCGACGACAGGACTCCAATAAAGTCAGGTGGGGCCGACTGTCTAATTCTCGGGGATGGTCACTGCTGTATTGGGAGATATGGTAGCCTTAGCTCGCTGTTACTGGTCGAGACACGGCTGCATGGGGAAGCAATAATACCTCTGCATAATAATTGTCAGCGCCATTGAGGCTAATAAAAAAGGCTAATAAATGTTCTGATATGTGCTATATTGTGACTACTTATTTTTAGAGCTCTCCTATTATGGTGAAAAATTGCTAACCCGAGTGGCAGATTAAACGAGTGTCTACTGGAGTTATTCCTGCAACCCTTGCCCACATTCTCTCTCTCCTTTAGTAGTGACTTGTAGGGCGGGTCACTACAACAGGACAGGCGGCGAACTGTGGCGGAACTAACATCAGACTTTAATGCTGGGCAGAGTACAAGTGTGTCTGAACACACAGTGTACCGAACACTCCTAACGATGGGCCTCCGCAGTCGACGACCCATGAATTTGCCAGTGTTAACACCACGACATCGGCAATTACGACAGAAATGGGCACGTGACCATCGTCACTGGACGTTGGCGCGGTGGTAAAGCCCTTGCATGGTTCGATGAATTCTGGTGCCTTCGTCATAATGCCGATGGGAGGGTGCGAATCCGTCGTTTCCAGAGGAACAGCTGGCGGCGGCTCAATTATGCTCTGGGGAACATTCAAGTGGGCATCCATGGGTCCAGTGGAGCTCGTGCATGGCAGCATGACGACTAATGAGTATCGTACACTTGGTGCAGACCACGTACACCCTATCATGACGAGTGTTTCCCAACGGCAGTGCATTTTTCAACAAACTAATTGCGTCATGTCTCAAAGCCAGGACTGTGATGGAGTGAATATTTAAAATAAATAATATCCTGCAAAGTGGTGAGTTGCACTTGATGTGCTGGCTCCCTAACTCACCATATCTGAACCCGATCAAACACATCTGGGATGTGACTGAACGTGGTGTCAGAGCTCATGGCCCCTTTCCCCGGAATTTACGGGAATTAGGTGACTTATGTGTGCAAATGTGGTGCCACTTCCCTTCAGCGACATACCAAGGTCTAATTTCTTCCTTCCCAAGACGCGTCGACGTTGTTATCCGTGCCAAAGGTGGACATGCCGGCTATTAGGTATGTGGTCATAATATTCTAGCTGATCGGTATATATATAGTTATTGTAGTGCACTTGCAACTACATTTCTGTCTTGAGGTGTGCTAGCTGATAATATGTTGCCTTCAACTAGAATCCAACTTACATTGGTGTACATGATTAGAGTAATCGGAGACAGCTAATCACTTAAACCTCCTCCAATCAGGTCATTTTTTATACTT
Organism: Vandiemenella viatica; assembly: GCA_031002005.1. Taxonomy (NCBI): domain Eukaryota; kingdom Metazoa; phylum Arthropoda; class Insecta; order Orthoptera; family Morabidae; genus Vandiemenella; species Vandiemenella viatica. The sequence goes on along the minus strand of JARYHS010011408.1, from coordinate 11,254,873 downwards.
ACCTATGTTATTACAGAAGTAGTGTCAAGAGTGACAAAGGCATTAATGATTATTGCCTCCAACTACTTTAAACACATATATCATTGCAAGCGGCATGCTGTTCGAAGAGAACTCAAACGACATCGCGCTAAAAGAACCGAACCGATTCTAGCGGTATGTTTAAATTATGAAACCTTATGGTCCAGCTTAAAATATGCGTTATGTTTTACGAATTTGCATAAATGGGCACGCGAATCAGACACGATATTCAGTTCCTATCCTCATCAAATACGCACCAAAGATTCTTAATACAATCCAGCCCATATACTGCGCATTAGTTATCCTACAAATTCGTAACAACATAAAGCAAACTATGTTTGTGCTTCTAGTTGATGTTTTCGGCATTAAAATAAAAACTATTACGACTTCAAGAATCTATTATTAATTTTTATTTCTTTTTCGCGAAGGCACGTGCTCACGGCGAAATTATGAATTGTGAAACTGAAGAATTCACAGTAGTAATTGACGAAATTGTTATTAGCATTATTTTCGTATGCTTCCCTAGTTTCTTACGTTAATATTTGCCCGTATCTGGTAACGGAAAAGCTAGAAAAAATGATTTTTTTATAACATTTAGGTATCCTTCATGTTCGGAGTAACTAATTACTACAAGAAAATAAGGAGGTAAAGATTCAAAATATATAACTGCATTTTATATTATTTACATTTATTTTGTTAAAAGTTAATGTAATCGTTATTCCAGTTAAAAGACAATTGGATGTTGAAGAACTTACGGCACAAAAATACGAAGGGCTGAGATAAAAAATTATCATGTGAGGCAGAGATTAAAAACACAACAATTAGACGTTCGTTAGAATTTACAAGTTTTTTTCTTTAACGAGGGCTACATGCCTGTAAACATAAGTACATCCAATATTTTCACTCTGTAGCGGTTGTAATAACCAGGTTACAACATAACCTAAGAATTTTTTTGACAGCAGATAACAAACAGGGAAAATTATTAAAAACTCAAGGAAAGTGTACACGAAATGTAGGTAATCATTGTATCAATCAAGCAGTAGTTTTTCATTTTTGAAATTACACATAAATTAGAATGTTTTTCCAACAATAAAAATTTCAGTCATTTAAAACATAGTTAAATATTCCGAGAATCTAATCACAGAATGTTTACTCGTATCACCCAAAATATCAGAAAATGATAATTAATCACTATTTGTTTCTCCCAAAAAACTTTTCCAGAGCGAAATCATTCTACCGCCACAGCTGATACACTCCATTTTTGACAGCGTTTGAACTAATATGTTCATAAGTGTAAGTGTAATAACATTCAAACAAATCAGTCTGTACTGAATTTAACTTACCCAACGCCTCCGAAATAAACAAAGCTCCGACAACCGTTGATTGGCGTTTTATGTACTACATAATATCCTAAGCTCACTCACCTCAATAGCTATTGGCTGGAGTACGGTGTCACGTGTCAGCCTTCAGTCGGAAGTTAACAGCCACCAGAGATATCGTTAGATGAAATTTGAGGTTATGTCCACAATTTAATAGCTGAGCAACCGCTACCAAATTAACTGCCATAATGCACTCATTAAGTTTGTTTTTGTACCATTTCATAGATAAAAAAATAGCGATAAACTTTTCGACTGAAAAAACGTGGAACTGCTTTTCAGTAACATGTTGCTAACGGAAAATTGTCATTCCGGCCTAAGTCAAATTTCAATTTAATTAAAACTTTCGCTAATGTTGTTGCTTGACCAAAGTTTATGCATTACGATTTATTTGCTTTTTACATATTTTACTGCCCACTTTCATTAATAGTCTTTGTTCATATTCGCTGTACGTGAATTAATAGGTTGTTCAAAGTGGATATCAGACCAAATATGTTTCTAAATGGAGTGTTCTGGCAATTCGTTTCTTCAGAGTTGCTCAACTGTTTAATAATATGCAATCTGTATTAAATTCTCTGGCCGTTACAATCACTATGACCAAAGATTAGATTATGAATCTTTGACCAGCCTCAATAAAAAAATAATTACCGTGATGCTTTCGAGGCAAACAGGAATTCTTCAAATTTTGCAGAGTAAACTTTAAGGGTCAATTAAAAGTTGTATTTCAGCAAGTTCAAGTCTGCGACCTTTGACACAATTATACGATAGCGCGATAGTCCCTGTCCGTGTTTAATAGCCACGTCTATTAATACTTCTGAGTTCTTCAAGCTCAAGAGGTTTTTCTCATCCTAAGGGTGAAACACAGTCAAGTTCGTATATGGAAAGATCAGGTCGACCTGTAATAATCTATGACCCTAAAATCTGGAACTAGGCTAGACCCGTGACGATACTCAAAAGGCGGTCACGGGTTTACACTAGATAAAGAATAATTTATTCATCATAGTTGTTCATTATTTCCCTAAAAATCATAAGATTCGTTACCAAACTGTGAGAGTTTTAAATCCGATGCAATTTGATTGAATTGAAGACAGTTATAAAATGTATTTCATAGATTACTGTGTTTTATCCAATAGTATCTTTCTGCTGTTTTTGGATTCGGCAGATCTCTTAATTCGATCTTCATTTAACTGACTTGATTTTTGTGAGGGCAGTCAACAGTTTCGCTTTTAATAATAACGCTTCGCATCCGCTTTCCCGCAGGAGAAATGTGTACAGGTCTGGTTTTTATTACAGCTGGCGCTATCTGAAGGACAATTACACTCGGAATTTGAGTTCAGTCCAGCGAATGATATCTGTTTCTCGTCTCGTCTCGTCTAGTTCAGTAATACCAGGACCTGAGGACGTTTTGTGAGGCCTGTGGACTATGAAGGAGTTCCTCGTAATCGCGAGAGGTAACCATTCGCTGGTCACGTGTTCCCCTGAAGAGCCCCCTAACCATCACGTGATCGCATTCCGCTGTTTCTTTAGCTAGAATTCTATCTCGTTTTTGTTCCTCTTATGTTACACCAGATCTTCCGTAAGAGCATTCTTTTTTTTTTGTTTTTCAAGGTATGTAGCTTTCCTACAAGGCACCTACGCTACACTTATAGCTTGTAGTTATGCATCTTTTCTCGCAGTTTGTTTATAGCTGTGCTAAGATATATAAGTCCTGGTTTCGTCGTTGCTGCAACTGTATATCCTTGTAATTGTTTCCTCTTTACATTTAAGGGCAAGCTTTAAAATTGATATTTGTTAACCTAAATTGTTTTGGTATTTTTAATTTGTTTGCCTCTTAGCTACAGACATTGTCCCAGCTTGGTTCAGCGGCACTGACAACAATTTTCTGAATTTTAACCTTCGTTTTTGTTGACTATATATTTGTTACTTGATATTCTGCTGAACGGCGGACAGTACGGTGTCAACCAGCTAGACTGTGTCTTAAATGTCGCAGTCAATTCGTCACAGTCACACTATACTCAGTGCAGTCAGTGTCGTTGTCATCGGTTGCTGGATTAGATCTGTAGCGGTATGTGCCGGGAGGGAGGTATGGGTGAAAACCTTTTACTTCTTTTTATAATTCAAAGAAACCCTAGGCTGCTAATTTATTGGGTACTCATAATGGCGTACAGGTGAGGCATATTTATCTTTAACATTAACACATTGAAATATTAATAAAGGGAACTAAGCAAAGCCTCTTCTTACAATTGCCAACATATTAATAAACAAATAAAGCATTAAAACACCACCACATTTAAAATTGATCTTGAAGCAAACTCCCAATATTAATTGGCAAGCAAGAAAGCTTCACACTTGATTTTTTTAAATGAAAGTTCCCTTCACAATGATCGGGAACCATAAATCAAATAGAGTATTGATATTAACTGTATCCGATCTCAAATGCCGGGCGCCAGGATAATTTAAATTATCCATCAAGTGTGGCTTTAAGAAAGTCTGCCCCAGCTAGCTCAATATTTGGGGGTGCGAGAACTCCTAATCATTCAGTGGTCGTTACAGGGCTGTACCCAATGACCGAATAAAAGTACCACACTGCACTGTAGAAATATTACCGTGACGGCGGTGTATTTCCCACGACGGCGGAATTACTATAGCCCCTTGGATATAGCGGCCAATGCACCACGTCCTTCAGTCAGCTTACTGAATGAGTGCACAGTGACCTCACTGTACAGGACACGCTTATCGACCAACAGGTTCGATGCCAAGACGGAGCGATCTCCAACTTCGGAAGATCCGCTCCTTCCAGTCTGAAGACTCGGAGTCAAGTTCTCTCCAGCGTCCGCAGGAAAAAGCCTCCTCCCGTCGCTCGTGGTTTACATAGAGCAAAAATACACCGGCATTACAAAATGCAAAGGATAGTCTCTCTCGATTGGTTCTGCCGTTTTCAAGCTCTTCCTACCGGCTGTGACGATAGGCGAACCTTGTCTTTCTCGATTCGTGCGAACTCGGCATAGCCTCGGACTTATTCGTCACCTGTGACCTCCAAACTGCCCGTTCGGAGACCTGGGGTTGGGATACGATCATTCACCCCAGTGTACAGTTTCCCGGAGCTAAGGGATTATACGCTTGACCAAATGCGTTAGAAAGGGTAGCTGATGTCCATTGTCCCTGGCAGCCGCCGGCCTGGCGCGACAATCTGGCGCGTCTAGCTTGGAGATCCCACAAACACTGACAATCCTCTCTCATAATTCCTTTCTTATTCTTTTTGTATATAAAAATATACAAAATATTGTATATAAAAATGTACGGAATGACCCATATTTGGTCATTCTGTTACAGATCTCAACGAATATCTTTGTATTCAACGCAGACGTTCTTGGTTTCTTACCTTCCGATGATAAGTATAATTTTATAGTTAATATTGTGCTTTCTTAGTTTTAAAATAAAAAAGTAAAATTCTCTCGTGCTTGATATATCCAGTTCTTTAAAATATCCGTAAAAATAATTTTCCTTTATAATAAATCTGACTATATTGTTTTATATTATTTCAGGAGTGGGATTATTCTGCGCCGACGTTTATGTCGCAATCAATATGTTTGTGACAAACGTTTGGAGAAATCACCGATCTGTAGCGCACAATACCTTTGCATTCCCCCAAACGTTTAAGAAAAATATTAATGCGGAAGTACGTGCGGAATGTAAACCGTAAGCTAGATAAAGAAATACGAAACAATGGAGAGAGATAAAACGAAACAGTATCACAGATTGCAATAGGAATCAGCCATACAGTAACGGGAACGGACATATGGGAGTATTGCTGCATCTGTACACGCTGCTACAGTCCACCAGATAGCAGCAGCAGTCGTCAGTCGTGCGTAGAGGATAGTTAGAGGCCAGGCCGCCAGAGCGCAGCAGCCGTCGCGCATTGATATTCCGCAAAGGAACAGAGATTCAGCAGGTTAGCTATAGGAAAATTTAGGCGATGGCTTGCCCAAGCTTTCAGCACGTAAAACAAAGACAGAAATATGTCTTGAACTAAGAGACGTAAGGAAATAACGGAAAAATAAAGAAATGCGCAATTTGCCAAGCAGGTTTAGAAAAAATTACAAAGATGTTTCCATTAATACTCACTCGTATAGTTATCATTAATTAAATCCAGTGGAGCATAAGACCCAGTAATAAGTACCGTAACAATAATTTTCGTATTTACCAATTGACAGTTAAAGTTTGAGATGAATTTACTCCTCTCTTTGATTTCCTTACAAAGGAAAACAAAACTATTTGATTATGGAGTAACTACACTCTACACAGTAATAAATGAAAGCTGAGGTATGCTTAAGCACAGCTATTTATTATGCAAGAGGTTGCATACACAATAACAGAACACGCGGTAGCGCGACACAGTTAAAGAGAACAAGTTCATACGCGGCACGTGGCTAGCAGCCGACTGGCTCCAAGTAGTACGGTTGTCTCCCACCTGGTCTAGTTGGCGCTCCCGTCGGCTCGATCAGGGCGCCGGCTGTTGGCAAAGAGATGAACCATGGCGTGGTCGATTGCAACGCCGACTGGTGGCGAAGATTTGTACTTTAGGCTGGGCAAGGCTCCGCCACAACCACTCTCCCCCCAGTGACTTACTCAGGGAGAGTAAGGAACGAGACTCGCTTCTTGCCACCGGTGCTGGTGTCTGCACGGGAACCCCTCGCGTAGGTTCTCATGGGTCGGTCCATTGATGTAGATGTGTGCGTCAGTGCTGGTGGATGTTCTGCCCGGGGGGCGTCGGTCTGGTCGTGGTCTGTTTTGGCGATGAAGGCAGGTTTCAGCATGTCCACTGAGACTGCCTTGTCCTCCCCGTTGATTTTAATCACGAAAACTCTGTCACTGATGCGCCTAACGACCTCATGCGGTCCTGTGTAAGGTGGTTCAAGAGGCTTCTTAACAGAGTCTACACGTTTGAAGACGTGGGTACAGGTGTATAGGTTTTTCAGTAGAAACAGGCGAGCCTTGGTGTGGTGAGCCGTTGGTGTGGGCCTGGCGGCGCGGATGTGCTCTCGAAACTTCTCCAGGAAGAACTGTGGATCAGCTGGAGTTTCTTCAGAGATGAAGAATTCGCCAGGCAGTCGAAGCGGCGTCCCAAAGAGCAGTTCGGCTGGAGAGGCCTTCAGATCCTCCTTGTAGGCGGTGCGTAGGCCGAGGAGAATGGTTGGCAGTAGGTCTGGCCAACGTAGGTGAGTATTGCACATCAAAGCGGCCTTTAACGAACGGTGCCAGCGTTCGACGAGTCCATTGGACTGCGGATGGTACGGCGTGGTGCGAATTCGCTGAGCTCCTATCAGGCGCGATAGTGCGGTGAAGAGAGCTGACTCAAATTGTGGACCTTGATCCGTGGAGATCGTAAGTGGAGTGCCGAATAGACAGATCCATTGTGTATAGAAGGCTGAGGCAACTGTATCAGCCAGTATGTTGCTGAGCGGGATGGCCATTGGCCATCTGGTGAAACGGTCAATAATGGTAAGGCAGTACCGGAAACTTGCGACCTGCGGCAGCTCGATGAGGTCCAGGTGGATGTGGTCGAACCGGTTATTGGGAACAGCAATGTTGAGTGGTGTCAGTCGGTTGTGACGGTGAATTTTAGCTCGCTGACACGGTATGCATCTTCGAGTCCATAGGAGTGCATCCCGTCTGATACCTGGCCACACGTAGCGTTCCTTCAGCATCCGGGCGGTGACTCTGCCACTAGGATGCGAAAGCCCATGAACGGCGTCGAATGCCCGTCGCCTGAGATTCTGTGGGATGTAGGGCCTCACTCGATTTTCCAGAACGTTGCAAATTATATCGAGGCCGTCAATACGCAGAGACTGCAAGTTGAGTAGTGTTGATTCCCGGAGTGTTGGCAGCTCTTCATCGGCCATCTGCGCCTGGTGGATCTCCTCGTGGCTGATCGTCGTTGGCATGGAGATGGAGTTTATGCGGGAGAGTGCATCGGCCACGACATTGTCTTCACCCCGTGTGTGGACAATCTCAGTGGTGAACTGTGAGATATAGTCCAGGTGGCGTAACTGGCGTGGAGATGCCTTCTCCGGTCGCTGCGAAAAGGCATACGTGATGGGTTTATGGTCTGTCTGGATGACGAAGTGTCGGCCCTCAAGAATGTGCTGAAAGAAACGAATGGCCGCATAGATTGCGAGAAGCTCTCGGTCGTATGTGCTGTAACGGGTTTCGGCTGGGATGAGCTTCCGTGAGAAAAACCCCAGTGGTCTCCAGGTCCCATCCTGAAGCTGTTCAAGAACGGCTCCGATGGCCGTGTCGGATGCATCAGTCCTCAGACAAAGGCTCGCTGACGGCGAGAGGAAAGTCGTTTGTACAGCGTGGGCAACACCACGTTTGCAGGCAGCAAACGCTTGCTCAGTAGCGGGAGTCCAAGGAACTGGGCGTTTGTCGTTTCGTTTAGAGTCTTTCAGCAGGTCGTTAAGTGGGGCCTGCATCTGTGCAGCGCCAGGGATGCACCTCCTGTAGTAGTTGACCATTCCCAGGAACCTACGGAGATCGGAGATGGTCTGAGGTTGCGCATACGACGCGATGGCTTGGACTCTCTCCACCGGGGGTTTGTAACCGGAAGCGTTGACTGTGTATCCCAGGTAGATGACCTCTGACTTCCCGAACTGGCACTTCTTATGATTGATTGTTAGTCTGTTTGCACGAAGGATGTCGAACACCGTGGTGAGGTGCTTTAAGTGCTCCTCGTGTGATTTGGAGAAAATGATCAAGTCATCGATGAAACAGCCAACAAAGTCCAGACCTCGAAGCAGATTGTCCATGTGGCGTTGAAAGGTCTGTGTAGCATTGCGTAGCCCGGGCGGCATGCCGACGAACTGAAAAAGTCCGAAGGGCGTCGTCACTGCGGTCTTTGGAATGTCTGACTTGGCAACCGGAATCTGGTGGTAGGCACGGACCAAGTCGATTGTGGAGAACACTGAACAGCCATGGAGACGCTGAAGGATGCTGTCTCCGTGAGGGACAGGATAACGGTCAGGAACAGTGATCCCAGTTCAGCCGCCTGTAGTCGCCGGTAGTTCGCCAACCACCTAGTTTCTTCGGCACCATGTGAATCGGGCTGGCCCACTGACTGTTTGAGGGTCGTATCACGCCGTGATGCAGCAGCAGGTCGAAATCCTCCTTGGCGGCCTTCAATTTCTCGCCAGTAAGTCGGCGAGGGCGATCAAAGACAGGAGGGCCAGTGGTCTCAATGTGGTGAACCACAACATTGTCAGACTGGGTGACAGGAACAGTGTTAGGCCTCGTGATGTCTATGTAGCGTGTGAGCAGGTCGGCATAGATCTTGTCCTGGTCACCCATACAGGCGTTCTGGTTGATGGTTGAGACTGTGTGGATGGTGGCTTCACAGAGTTGGCCCGTGGTCGTCAGAGATGTAAGAGGATCGATGAGGCATCTCCCCTTCAGGTCCAGGAGCAGAGAGTGGTGAACTAGGAAATCCGCTCCAATGATGGCTGCCTTGACATCTGCAATAATGAAGGACCATTTGAATGCTCGGCGTAAGTTAAGATCCAGCGCCAGGAGTTTTTGTCCATAGGTGTGAATGACGGTTCCGTTGGCGGCGTACAGCTGGAAGTCATCCTTCTTGCAACATCCGGAAATGGAGGCCTTAGGTACCAGTGAAACAACCGAGCCAGAGTCGACCAAGAACCTCATGTTCGTTGTACGGTCGTAGAGGTGCAAATCGGTATTCCTTGGTGAGGCGGGCGTTTGTGGTGCTGTCGCCGGCCGCCTGAACGATCGACAGCGCCTCTAGTTTTCCGACGGCTGTCTGGATGCGTAAGAGCAGGGCGGCTCGCAGCTCCTAGCGTCTTCTCCAAAGCGGCGGTGATAGAAACAGACTGTGGCCCTTGATGGGGATCGTCTGCGGTAGCGAGAGCTGCTGCGAACACTGCTAGGCTCACGTGCGCGGCCACGTTCATTGAAGCTGCTGATGAGCGTGGCGTTGATCTTGCACAGCTCAGCCACGGCCAGCTTCAAGTTGGAGATTTCTTCTGTGAGCGATACGAGCGGATCGGCAGGCAGGCGGTCCGGAGATCGTGACTTGGAACGCGTGTAGCCAGCGGCCATAACGGTTGGAGGAGACTGCATCTCATGTAGCTCGTCCGCGATCTTCGCCTGTTCGTCAAGGGAGATGCCTTTCACCAGCTTCAAACAGCGTTGGATTGACGGAGGCAGCAAGGCAAGCCAGCGAACCCTGATGACGTCCGGAGTTGCTCTGCCGCCGGCCAGGATAGTCATTTGCCTGAGGAGCTGTGTTGGTTTTTTGTCGCCGAGCTCCAACTCGGTGAGGGCCTTGTGAAGTAGGCGGTCGGCTGAATCTGTCAGCCGGCTGATAATCTCGGTTTTTAGGCGATCATATCTGTTCTCCTTAGGCGGATTAGACAGCAGGTCTGCTACCTCCATCATGATTTCAGAGTCAAGTTCGCCAACAAGAAGATTATACCTCGCAGCGTCGGAAGTAATGCGGTGTGTGTAAAACTGGGCCTCAACTTGAATAAACCACATATGCGGGCAATGTTTCCAGAACGGCGGCAACTTCATAGCGCCGGCAGACATCACAGTCGGGGCAGCGTCCGTTAGCTGAGGCGGTGTGGGCTTGTCATTGTTGTCCGTTTCAAACAAAGAATCTGTGTTTGCATTCATGATGGTTTCTGGAGCGCGTGTTTCGAGTTATTTCCTCGTCGGAGAACGCTTATGCAAAGCACTTAAAACTTCACACACACAGTTTAACACTGAGTACAGAATTCGATGTAGTCACGCATAAGCTGAAGTATGAAGCATGTGTTCTATGCTACAACGAAGCACGCACAAATCACGTCGGGGTCACCAGTTATGGAGTAACTACACTCTACACAGTAATAAATGAAAGCTGAGGTATGCTTAAGCACAGCTATTTATTATGCAAGAGGTTGCATACACAATAACAGAACACGCGGTAGCGCGACACAGTTAAAGAGAACAAGTTCATACGCGGCACGTGGCTAGCAGCCGACTGGCTACAAGTAGTACGGTTGTCTCCCACCTGGTCTAGTTGGCGCTCCCGTCGGCTCGATCAGGGCGCCGGCTGTTGGCAAAGAGATGAACCATGGCGTGGTCGATTGCAACGCCGACTGGTGGCGAAGATTTGTACTTTAGGCTGGGCAAGGCTCCGCCACAAGTCGTGCGTAGAGGATAGTTAGAGGCCAGGCCGCCAGAGCGCAGCAGCCGTCGCGCATTGATATTCCGCAAAGGAACAGAGATTCAGCAGGTTAGCTATAGGAAAATTTAGGCAATGGCTTGCCCAAGCTTTCAGCACGTAAAACAAAGACAGAAATATGTCTTGAACTAAGAGACGTAAGGAAATAACGGAAAAATAAAGAAATGCGCAATTTGCCAAGCAGGTTTAGAAAAAATTACAAAGATGTTTCCATTAATACTCACTCGTATAGTTATCATTAATTAAATCCAGTGGAGCATAAGACCCAGTAATAAGTACCGTAACAATAATTTTCGTATTTACCAATTGACAGTTAAAGTTTGAGATGAATTTACTCCTCTCTTTGATTCCCTTACAAAGGAAAACAAAACTATTTGATTAGCATTGTTGCATTTTTCAGATGTTTACTATGCTGATTCCGATTTCAGATTTCTGTTTTCTACGGTTTGCTGGAACAACTACAGGCGAATGTTGGAATG